>JASPKZ010007914.1:0-502500 GCA_030220185.1 Diploptera punctata
GAGAGAGGACAGAGAGAGACAGAGGCTGAGAGAGAGAGAGAGAGACAGAGACAGAGAGAGAGAGAGACAGAGACAGAGAGAGACAGAGACAGATAGAGAGAGACAGAGACAGAGAGAGAGACAGAGACAGAGAGAGAGACAGAGACAGAGAGAGAGAGACAGAGACAGAGAGAGAGACAGAGACAGAGAGAGAGAAGAGAGAGAGAGAGACAGAGACAGAGAGAGAGAGAGAGACAGAGACAGAGAGAGACAGAGACAGCGAGAGACAGAGACAGAGAGAGAGACAGAGAGAGAGACAGAGAGAGAGAGACAGAGACAGAGAGAGAGAGAGACAGGGAACTAATGAGGTGGGAGAACAACATTAACTATGATTTGAGGGAAGTAGATTATACAGGGAATGATTGGAAAGCATTAGCTCTGGATAGGGATGTATGGAGAGCTTATGTCCGCGCGGCCATGAACCTACGGGTTCGATAGTGCCAGTGAGTAAGTATAACTAAGCGCCAAATGTTCCCCTCTTAGATTGTTGATGCAAAACTATCAAAGAAGGAAAATAACTTGCAATATCCAGTATTGTTAATTTGGCGCTACAATAAATAGTGAGGATTGAACTTAAAGTTTAAATTATTTTTTACGAAATTACATAATGGCGCATAGCCGGTTGATGCATAACGTCCCTATAACAGTGAGATACATGATGTTTATAGGAAACCACGTAGCAAGAACTGTTAAGTCTCGTAGACTGCGATTGACAGGACATGTGACACGAATGGGAAATATAAGAGGGGATGAAAACTTCTTGTAAGAAAACCAGAGGGAAAACGCCCAGTTGGTAGACCAAGAATGAGGTGGGAGAATAACATTAACCATTATTTGAGGATGTAGATTATACAGGGGATGATTGGAAAAATTAGCTCAGGATAGGGATGTATGAAGGAGGACTTATGTCCGCTGGCCATCAA
Source organism: Diploptera punctata (assembly GCA_030220185.1). Lineage (NCBI taxonomy): Eukaryota > Metazoa > Arthropoda > Insecta > Blattodea > Blaberidae > Diploptera > Diploptera punctata. The sequence goes on from JASPKZ010007914.1 coordinate 963, forward strand.
CCTACGGGTTCGATGGTGCCAGTAAGTTATTTGGTTAGTTAGTCAGACGTAAAAAATCTGTGTGTTTACTTTATAATTAACATCAGGGGAAAATTAAAATGGTCGTGGTCCACAGTTAGCCAACTTTAGGTGTAGAGTTATGTACTGAAGGAACTACTTGACATGACGGAAGAGAACAAAGTTTCAGCGTGGTGATTGATGCCAGGATTATGAGTGTCTGGAATTGAATGGAGACATTTACACCCCCCTAGAGAAGGGTAGGAATCCCCCTAGATACACTCATGATTGATATCGCTACTACGGATAGAAAAAAACTGTTCTAGCATCCCTTCAAACATCATTATTTCTTTATCATTATTTCTGTTTACTTGTTACCATAGGTCGCTTTTACATAAAACTGTCATTAATTTAAACTTTGCTTCCAACAGCACTATGTGTGCCTTCAACTTGTAATGTTATACGATCAAACTTCAAATGTTATTTCAAAACATCGATTTCATCGTAAAATTCAACGAGATATTTTCCCAGAAATCTTTTCTGAATGTATGATTTAAAAAGTAGTTTTATTTTCATTTTACTTTGTTATTATTTATTTCCGTTTTAACTAAAACATATATTGTACTTCTGTGTGTATATATATATATATATATATATATATACACACACAGAAGTACAATATATGTTTTAGTTATATATATATATATATATATATATATATATATATGTATATATATATTTGATTAATTTTTTAAGCTTGACATTTACATTCGTCTCAGAGACATCTGGTATACTGATAAGAGTGTTCTGCTACAACGATATCCTGTTAGATGAATCAATATCTAACTTCGGCAAGAGGTGATCTTTATTCACAGATATTGGAATATCACAGATTTAGGCTCCAGAATCTATCTGGAGCACCATATTATGAATTGTATGCAATCAGTCCGTCGCCGAGGCGTACTCGGTAGAGTCCCTACCTTCCACTCCGGCGACCCGGGTTCGAATCCCAGCGGGTAGGGGATTTAAAATCTCCACCTTGTGTCTGGGTGTGTGTCCTGTCTTGAGTTTGTATGTGTGAATAAGATAAAAAGGTTAACAAAGGCAAAACAAAAAGGAAGAACAGTGCAAACGAAAGAAAACGAGAAAGAAAAAAAATTGAGTTGAAATATGAAATAAGGTCCGTCGCCGTGGCGTAGTTGGTACAGTCCCTACCTTCCACTCCAGCGACCCGGGTTCGATTCGTGGCGGGGTAGGAGATTTTAAATCTCCACCTTGGGTCTGGGTGTGTGTGTCCTGTCCTTGTGTCTATGGGAGAATTAAAGAAAGTTAACACTAAGGAAAACCACTATAAACAAGAAAAAAAGAGAGATCAGAGATAATTAAAAAAAAAGCAAACTGACCCAATGAGACATCTAGTAGGCAACTAAGATATTACTAGGATGAAGGAAGTCGGTAAAATTTGCTTAGAGATATCTTTATTCTGGCTTGATGTTCTTTTACAATCCTGAAAATCTTAATACACGGGACCCACAGCTTAAAATCTCTCCCAGAGGACTTGTTCTTTGGATTTTTCAATCCTAAAAATCCATCGACCCCGGCAGGGTTTGAACCAGCGTATCTTTGAACCAAAGGCAAGGAATGTAACTATTAGTCCACCGCGGCCGGAAAGTTCCTATTCAATGTAATGCAGAAAAATTCCTTTCTGCGGATACAATAGCGATGGGACACATTATTATAATTTATGAGACTTGAATTAGGCCCTAGAAAGCCAAACATATAATTTTTTGTAGTGGGCTTGAGTCCATCTGGCACACCTGGTCGCTACGCTATATACAACCTTTGAAAAACAATTATGGCGCAACTCTTGATGGTGGATAGTTAAAGTTTTGAAGAGCGATTCACACTAGTAAGTTTTTATGTGGTGCTGTCTCCTTTCAGGTCAAATCCGGCGGCGTAAGTATTTCTTCATGCAGTGCAGTATTCGTATCGTTTGCTTCAGTATTGCAGTCGGTAAATACACTTTTGCGACGACACAGGTCCAGGTTCGATCCTGGTCAGGAATTTTTAATAACATCGTTAGCTTTCATAATGCCTACACGTTACCAGGCACCGTTATATAAATACATTTGTATATATATATATATATATATATATAAGTAAATCAATTAATTATAGAAACAACTCTCATATACATATAATGAATAACGATTGTAACGTCTCATTACTTTGTTTACAAAACACAATACATGACAAGATTCTTTATTTGTACTACTAATGTAAAACGCGTCTGAATAATTTAAATTATTAAGTCAAGTAAATACCTAATTTCATTATTATACTAAGTCCTGGAGTATCGCATCGCTTCATACAGACAGTTTCTAGCTGGGACGATTGTGGTCTAGTGGAGAGAGCTCCTGTTTCTCATGCACGAGATCACTTTTCAATCCCGCTGCCATACTTTTTTTCTCCTCTTGTCCTTATTTCAATTAGTTTTCTTTGTTTTGTTTTATTTGTTTTGCTCTGTTTTATTTACAGCATTTACCGCACTATTTATTTACGTGAAATTATTTTCCATTGCAGGACGTACAACGAAACAGAACGGATTTTATTTTCTCAAATAGTTGAATACTTGTGATTCAAATAGCTGATCTCTAATGATGCGCAGTGACTTTGTTCTGGGACTTGAAAATTAACTGTGCGCCATTAATTATTTCAAAGGTTGTACATATCTCTCATAATATAGAGTTCGTTCTTTGTAACCTTAAAATGTTGTGGTCCGCATAGTACGTTCTGCGCATTTTTTTAAATGTGCTTTTATTTAATTTGCTTTTTTTAATTTCTCTCTTTCTCGTTTTCTTTCGTTTACACTGTTATTCCTTTTTGTTTTACCTTTGTTAACCTTTTTATCTTATCCACACATACAAACACAAGACAGGACACACACCCAGACCCAAAGTGGAGATTTAAAATCCACTACCCCGCCGGGAATTGAACCCGGGTACCCGGAGTGGAAGGTAGGGACTCTACCGACTACGCCACGGTGACGGACAAACATGAATCCTATGTGACTAGAAGTGATTATACTAGAATCAGATTGTTTTAGAATTCACTGCATATTTATATTTAAATATATACTAAGATATCGACGAATGTGCGGAAAAACGTTCACAAAGGGCAAACCAGTTTGGGGGAAAGAATCATATATATTCAATCTAGGATTTTAAGAGAGATCAATTATTGCTTCGTTTAGCCTGGGGACATGGAAATTTCTAAAAATTACTGACAATCACGATATGCGAAATGTACAATGCTTTGAAGATAAAATACATATATTAGGAAAAGTAACGATTTAGAATATTGAAGGCGTCAGTTGTTATCGGAAAGATTTCCAAATTCAAATCGTGAAAGATCGGCATGCTACCAGTTAATAGTAAACCCAGAACAATGGATAAACGTGGGTAAATTTCAGGACAAAACGCGGAAAGAAGAATAACACTCATAAACCAACTAAGTCACTGGCACTATCGAACCCGTAGGCTCATGGCCGCGCGGAGATAATCTCTCCACGCATCCCTATCCTTAGCCAGTGTTTCCCAATTATCCCCTGTATAGTCTACTTCCCTCAAATCATAGTTAATGTTATTCTCCCATCTCATTCTTGGTCCCTCTGGTTTTCCTATAAGAAGCTTCATTGCACATCTTTCATTCCCCATTCGTGCCACATGTCCTGCCCTTCGCAGTCTACGAGACTTAACTGTTCTCATATCTGGCTTTCTATAAAGATCATGTAATTCACTGTTATTCCGTCCTGTCCATTCACCTGTCTGTTCATCTCTCTTTGGTCCAAAAAGTTTCCTAAGAACTTTATTTTTAAATACTCGTAATCTCCTTTCCTCCCTTAAAGTGAGAGTCCATGTTTAGCATCCATATAACTGGTAGAATAATAGTTATATATATTTTCAGTTTAACGTTTTTTGAAAGGAATTGGGACATCAAGAGTCTCTGTAATGCATAATAGCGCTCATTCGTGATTAAATAAATATGTAAGCAAAGTGTAATATGTTTAATACTGATTAATTTTAAGTAACCTAATTAATGTATAATGTCCCTGTATGTTATCTATCGTGTTGTTTTTAGTTTGTTTTTGTTTTGTTCTATCTACGTTATATTATTACCAGATATTATTTTATTCATACGAACTGTCAACAGCACGTACGGCTTACTGCCCGTGCGATCCATATTTGTAAATAACATTGTAAGTAATATATATTTTTTTCAAATGCCCCAGGTTGTCTTTCGACATTCCTGGTATTCTCTCCTGGCATGGCGTACTTGTAACCCACTTCTGAGGTTGGGGCGCCTGGAAGGCGGGGTTACGTTGCCCCGATGATATGATTGGTGATGATGATAGGGTGCGCCAGGAGAGTCCCTAATCCTAAGCTTAATCTAATACGAATATGAATGATGGTGATTGCGATGGCCATATGATTTCGGGGACCGTTTGGGCCTTAAAGTTTCCCTGACATTTATCTTACAGGTGAGGAACAACCCCGATAAAAACCTCACCCAGAGAATCTGTCCCGACCGGGGATCGAACCCGGGCCCGCTGCGTGGCAAGGCAGCACGCTACCTCGAGACCACAGCGGTGGACATTGTATGTAATATTTAAATATAAATAAATATATACTGTCCAAGTATAAGTATTGAGTACTGAAGGCGGTATTTAGTATTTCGTTTGAAACCTTGTTTAGAATATGTGTGAACCTCGGGTGGGTTGGTGTACTAACTGTAGAGATATACTGTGTATATTTTTTCTTGTGGTTGTAAGAACTGCAAGTCACGAAGCTGTGTCTGATGAGACACAACATATTTGTCAGTTTCACGGTAGAGCGCACTGCTGACCAAGCGGCAATCAATTGCACCCCTCTCACACCCCTGAACTCGACCGAGTTTCTACAGTATCTCCGGCCGTACAGGCGTTATAAAGTATACTATATCATCAATCACTAATCCACTATCATAGATTCAAACCTCACCCAAGCGTTTCTCGTCTGTATCTAGACGGCGACGGTCTCTTACCACAAATAATATAGATGAAGTTCCAATAAAAGCGTACAAAATAAAAAAAAATACAGGATGCAATTTTATTTAGGAAACCCAGGATCTGAAAATATAGAAAAATTCTCTAGAATAATGTTTCAACTGAACTAAGTGCAAATATGCATTTCAATCTGGAAAAGAGTCTGTAAGGGATAAGAGACTCAAAGCACCCCTAGCGAGGGTGAGAGGGGGACGACATTAAAAGTAATCGAAATCGACTGATATATTTTCCAGAATAACTCTTGAATGTTTGGAGAAATTCTAACAAGACTCGATACATATATAACTTAACATCTGTGTAAAAGATAATGCGAAGTTAAGAAACCACTAATTCCCTTAGAAGGGAGGCAGGCGAGAGACCCCAAGCTCCTCTAGTGTAGGATGAGTGATTAATATGTAAAAATAATCGAAAACAACCGTTTTTGGTGGTGAACGTACAGTTGTCGGAATCGCTAGCTGATTGGTTACAGTCACAATATTTTTAAGTCCGCGAATAACGCTTAACATCCCTAAGGGGTGAGAAGGGGGAGATAGAATATCAAATTGACCGTTATTAGTGTAGAATCCATAGTTCTCGGAGTAGCTAAAGTGATTGATTGTAACCCGATTAAAGGTAAGCCCAAGATTGACTCATGTCATCCGTAAGGCAGTGAAAGATTATAACGATAGTTTCTATGCTTTCGGAATTACGATGTTATGGAGAGAAGCAACCAAATATATTGATTATTCCTATTTTTGTATGACTAAAATAGCAGAACTTAAGGGAGGAAACAAAAAAAAATTGATATCAAAATATTTCATCCGCCATTAGATCTGTTTTTCTCAGTGATTGGATAATCATTCTTGTTCCACCAGAATCTTGGATATAAGAGAACGGGTATGAAAGAAGTGACGACAAATCTAGCTCAGTATCAAAATTTGAGGACTCGTAGATTGCGATGGGCAGGATATTTAACACGAATGGGAAATGAAAGAGGTGCTTCGAAACTTATTGTAGAATAGTTACAGGAAAAGCGACCAATAGGCAGGTCAAGTATGAGGTGAGAGAATATCATTAACCAGAATTTGAAAGAAGTAAATTATACAGGGAATGACTGGAAAATATTTGCTCTCGATTGATATGTATGGGGGGCTTATATCCGCGCGCCCATGTATCTCCCGGATCGATAGTGATAGTGAGTTAGTTTTTAAAGTTTTACTCTTTGTTTTATTTGATTAAATCTATTTAAATAACTTAAATACGAAATATAATTGTACGTAATGAAATTGATATTAAATATAATTAATTGTGAATTTACGATTATTAATAAAACAGATCACAGTAATAAATTTCCCATCCAGAATTTATCCTGAAAACTAGAAAAAAACTAAGAACACAATAATATATTAATTTAATTTAGATAAACATTCTTTTTATTCAGGTTGTCATTCCGACCTTTTCTGGTGCTCTCGCCTGTCATTGGCAAATTTGTAACTCATTTCTGAGGTTGAAGCGCCTGGAAGGCGAGATTAGATATGGTGGTTAATGATTGTGATAGTGGTCCGCCAGGAGAGTCCTTAATCCTACTCCTAATCTAAGGCGAATATGAATGATGAGTACGATGGCCGTACGATGTTCAGGGACGGTTTAGGCCTTAAAGTTTTCTCAAATGTGTCTTACAGCTGAGGAAAATACCGAAAAAAACCTCACCCAGGAAACTTGTCCCGATCGGGGATCGAATCCCGGCCGACAGCGTGACAAGGCAGCACGCTACCTCGAGACCACAGCGCAGCGGTGGACTGCTTTACGTAAACATCATTAATTACCAGCTTAATAATATATTTGATGAACATAAATTTGATATTTCGCAATAATACATTATCGTAACTATGGATTCTGTTTATTTATAGTATTTCAATTTTTTCGTAAGCTAATTTCGAGATTTTACTTCAATATTGCGGCTCAGCGTCAAATGAAAATCTCTTAAGTTTCTTCACAGAGGTAAGTAAAAACTTAGATGAATGACCAAAATCCTAGGAAATTAAAAATAAACAATTTGACTACAAATGAGACGCAAATTTTCAAAACGTGTTGTGTTAATGAAGGTAAAAGTTTGAGAAACTGAAAAAAAAGTGTTAATGCTTTTTCCCGATTTAATGAGGGCAGATATTACTAAATTAATTTAATATTAACGCATAAAGTCAATTTTAATAGTGTTACATAACGACGCTTGGAACATGCCTAAGGATAGCTGGTTAAGGCAATATGGGTTACGGCGCAAAAACTGGACATCCGAATTTCGAGATGATTTTGGGTTTAAAATGAAACTTATACATGTCCAACAATAAGACATAAAGAATGCGGACCATCTAAAAACAAACTAGAAATCAACGATTTGTAAATAAAGGTCAATATGAAGAAATATTGTATGAACGATAACTGACCAAATTAATCATTTTGTTTCCTTGAACTTGATCCTCGTAGGCAAATAATTAACAAGGGGCGGATTCCTATGACATGTCATATTTTTACCAAAGCCTATATTCTAAGCTTCAAGTAAGTAAAAACATTTATATTTACCTTATTATTAAGATTAAGTGGTTTTTATTGGGTTTTAAAAATCATATTTCTTACCTTTTTTCATATCTTTGGTCATACTTCCGCTTATTTCTATGATAAAGTCATATTTTGATCATATTTTGGGGTTTTTAATAGCCTAGTCATCAGGCGATTGGAAATAACCAACATTGTGTCTATATAAAATTCGTCAGTTTCACAGTTCACTTGTTAGGAAGGTTTCTGTTAACAGGTAGCAAACGTTTGCACTGGACAATAGAAGAAGATTTTCCTTTTTCTTATGATACAATTGTAAATGTATATGAATGAACAATCAATATAGTATGGGTAAAACATTCATTCAATCATAAGGTTATATTTTTGTCTTTCTTAGGTCATATTTAAACATTTATTTAGGTCATAAATGCATGCATATATTCCATTTTTTAGGTCATAGAAATCCACCCCTTAATAATTAATTACACTTTTTGGTACTAGATGTCTCTCTGTCTCTATTTCTCTCTCCCCGCTTCTATTATCCCTTCATCTTTATCCCCCTTATCCTATTTTATATTCAATATCTACTTCAATTATATTATACAATTCTATGCAATCCAAACTACATTACTTCACTTGATAAATTACACTATTACTTACCATTGATTTTTGGCGACATTCGAACCTTAGACCTTCAGATCTATAAAATCACGCCTTAATAATCTAGGCTAATTAATCAAGTTGAGAAAGCAAGATTTTAATAAGCCATACCTGTATACGTTACTGTCCGGATTTTAGGAAATTAAAATTAAGTTTTAGTATTTTCCACGATATGTAAATTATTCTCACACAAAAAAATGACATAAATAGTTAGTTATAGGTAAGAAAACGTAGAGATATGGGCACAAAATAGAAGAATTACAATTGTGATGTAACCGTGACGTCATTCCCATTCTTCGTCCTAACATTCATATATTGTATTTGTAAAGAAACACAGCAATTTTATGTAAGTTTCATTTCTAATTGAAGCAATATAGAATCTAACCGAAATTGACCAAATAACCAAAGCTATAAAAATGGATTAATTCAATGTTGGTGTGAAATATTTGAGGTATTTTTCTTTTTAAATATAAGTTCAATGTTTGTACGTGTGAAGAAAACTGAAATATTATTTGAATGATTTGTATACTATTAAACGTGATCTAACCAATAACTAATTGTAGACAAAAAAGGATTAAGGTTAGCGTAAATGTGTAGTTTTTGTTAGCTTTTATAAATTCAACACCGATGTGTTGAAATGTGATTTACAACTCAAATAAATGTTCTTTGTGTACTGATAATAGGATGACGTATGTTAACTAATATCTCACATGTTGCAAGGTACACGGTTCAAAATTAGAACATTCTAGCTCAACAAACCACAAAATTAGTGTAATTATTAAGTAAAAACGAAATATATTAAACTAGATTGTGGCCATATATAAAAAGAGTAAAACAAACAATGACAATTCGTGACAAAGTGTTCGTTACAACATCATCAACCGGTATCATGACAGCTGTCGCTATCTTCCGGAAACCAAACGCCATTCCTCTCTGTCCATCCATTGATCTTCCTCCAATCCTGTGATAATCACAGTCGCTTGCACACCTTCTACCCAGGTTTCCTTGGGTCTTCCTTTCTTCCTCCTTTCCATTGGGATCCATTCCATAATAATTTTAGGCAATCTTTGCTCTGGCATTCTATTCACATGGCCATATCACTGTAATATTTTCTTTTCTATAATGTCTATGATGTCCGGCACCTTTCATACACCAATAATTTCCCCTATTTCTTTATTTCTTATTCTATGCACTCTAGATTTTTCAGCTGATCTTCTTAAAACATAAATTTCTGAACTTAAAATTCTCCTCATTTCCCAGGTAGGAATTTTCCAAATTTCAGCACCATATGTTAAAATGGTCCACCGCTGTGGTCTCAAGGTAGCGTGCTGCCTTGTGAAGCAGCGGGCCCGGGTTCGATTCCCGGTCGGGACATGCTCTTTGGTGATGTTTTTCGGGATTTTTTCCTCACCTGTAAGACAAATGTCAGGAAGCTTAGGGCCCAACGGTCTCCGAAAATCATCCAGCCATCATCATCATCATTATTATCACCGGTGTGGAAAGCAACGGGAAGCTACCACACCTATAATTCCCTAGTAAAGCTGCAAAGCATAGCATGAAAATGGTATGATTGTAGTGAAAGACCTGCTCTCGGGCAGAATTACTATGGATGGATGTTAAAATGTTCGTTAAATGAAAGTTAAACTTCGTTCACCAAGTAGTTCAAATGAACAAATTCTTATATGGTTCATACAACATTTCTTCATAATTACCTGAAGAACTATTTCACATTCCGCCTACATTAGGTTACTACGCATTACATAGAATTTATAGTTAAAATGCAATGCTGAGTGATGTTCTTTTTCTTTGCGCATGATTATATAAGATCTAATACGCGATGCGGAGAGTTATAATGCACACCAGATAATTTCACATAAGTGTGTGGTTTTTTAGTAAGGTTCAATGAGGGTACGTTAGTGTACACTAGATTAGTTTACATGAGTATATGGATTATTTAGTTAGATTTGGATGAGAACAGGTTAATGTAACCCTACACCTGACTAGTTTACAGGAGTCTGTGATTTATTTAGCTGGATTTAGATGAGCTGAAGTGTATACCATATTATTTACCGGATGTGTGATTAATTTAGTTAGGTTTAGATGAATACATGGGGTTTGACCCATACTGTTGTTTTGTTTAGATTTGTAGGTTATACACTAATTTTGTCATATTTCTGCGTTTATGTGGTAGTGTATTTTAAAATAAGATCATCCTAATTTCAGAATCATGGATAGATTGCTGGACCGACAGAGGTCTACACCTTGCAAGCCTTTCCTTCCTTTGCGGTCACATATTAGTAGTGTAGCAGTTTGTTAGATGAATTTCTGGTCATTTTACCTGTATATCTCTTCCATTGAGCAACATTTTGGAAAGTACTTTACAACATGTGACGCGAAATATTTTTCTATGTTCCAATCATACACCATGCGCATGCCAACAGACGTGAAGCGGTTTATACTATGGAATCGTGGGATGTAGCCATCATGTGAACGATGTTTTAACTAGCGTTGTCAACGAAGCTAAAAGCTAACCTAACACAATTTAAGTACAGTAAAAGCTCCTTTTTCGCGGGGGATAAGTTCCGCAAGATTGCCGCGAATACAGAAACTGCGATTATTGAATGGCAATTGTGCGGGTACATAGGGGATACGTTCCAAGGTTCCAGAATAAAATAAAAATTATCAAAGTAAAATTAATTAATGAGAGATTTTGAACAATTTCTTTTAATTATTATTAATGTCAGGCTTAGGCAAGGGCTTAAAGAAATTAGTAAATTTTTCGTGTTTTGCTGCTTTTAAAAGATTTCTCAATTCAGATTGAAATTCAGCTGTGAATTCAGCCCTAGATTTGTTTGTTTTGTCTTTGGATATCTTGATGAATCGTACAGTTGATTCATTAATATTGAAACAGCGTGGTATAAATGCATACGACTCGCCAACGCGTAAAGGGAAAAGCATTTATGTTTTTACTTTAAACTGTAACACTACTTTTATCCTCTTCGGAAATAATTTTAATTCCTTTTACTCGACATTATAAATTGGCAACAAAGCAGAAGATACACGTTTTATTCAATCAGAATTATTACAACGAATGGCAAGTTGAAACAATAAAACACCGATCGTGGAGGGCACCATTTACAACAGACATAGCGGCGCGTGAAATACGACGGCGGTAGCTTTTAAGAACGAACTTTAAGCTTAGTGACAATAAGGTTTGTTTTATTTTGATATTAATTTGTCAATTTGGTTTGGATCGCTCTTTGTAAAAGTCGCCTTGGCACCTGCCTGCAGTAAACAAGTTGTTGATGCGTTAATAAAGAATACAAATTATTTTAACATACCGACTGGATCCGCAAATAAATATATTTTTGGCCACGAATATAGGAACTGTGTCGCAATTTGTTAAACCACGAATAATGAAAAAGCGAATAGGGGAACCGCGAATAAGGAGCTTTTACTGTATTCTAACCTGTGAAAGATCAACCTAAAAGGCAACTTAACTCAATTTAAGCACTTCAACCTGTGAAAGAATGCATGCTGATTTTATTTAGGGTAATTTAATTAGCACATACTCTATGTTGGCTGCACTGGAACACAGAATATTTGTTAAAATCAATATGGCTGCCAAGTCTTCATATAGTTAGAATAATCGTTAGAAAACATGTAAAATCATTGTAGATGCTGGGAAATAATTTGAAAAATTAAGACCTAATAATAAAATTTGACAGGAGTTTACGAAATAATTTTAAAAAATTGCGTCACTGGTTGTAAAGTTTAGCCGTATTTTGTTTCATTTTGCGCCCGTTACTAAGAAAGAGGGTCTCAGGTTCGCAGAACGTTCAGAAATGACCCGTTGGCTTAGGCTAATCTAATCCGGAGATTCATCGCAGCGCGGACATATGCTTTCCATACATTCCTACCCCATTCTATGTTCTCCAATCATTCCTTGTATAATTTACCGCCCTCGAACCATGGTTAATAATATTATAAAATCTCATTTTCGGCCAACCTACTAGACATGTTCCCTCTGATTTTCCTACAAGAAAGTTTCCACGCAACTCCTTTATTCCCCATTCGTGTCACGTGCACTGCCTATTGCTTATTACTTACTCTTATTACATCTGGTTTATCATAAAGGCCATGTAGCTCACAGTTATGAGCTCTTTTTCATTTAACTATTCGTACGGGTATCTTCCGTCTAAATTATCTAAGTAGAGGCATTGTTACATATCCATATAATAAGTAATAGCTATTTTACATAATATTAGTTCAACATTATCTTAATAATACATTTGATACTCTTTTTTTTAATGCCCCAGGTTGACCTTTTGGACATTTCTGGTGTTCTTTCCTAGCATTGGTGTAATTGTAATCCACATCTGAGGTTGGGACGCCTGGAAGGCGGGGTTATATTGCCCCAATGATATGGGTCATGATCATGATAGTGGTGCGCCAGGAGAGTCTTTAATCCTAAGCTTAATCTAAGATGAATAGGAATGATGATAATTGTGATGGCCATATGATGTTCGGGGACCGTTTGGACCTTAACGTTTCCTGACATTTGTCTCACAGGTGAGGAAAAACCCCGATAAAAAGCTTACCCAGGAAACTGTCCCGACCGGGGATCGAACCCGGGCTCGGTGCGTGACAAGGCAGCACGCTACCTCGAGACCACAGCGGTGGATAATTTGATAATCTTAAATCTGATGTTTCTCAACAATCGTTTCTATGGATTTTATTTAGTTATTAGTATTTTTTAAATGCCCCAGGTTTGTCTTTCGACATTCCTGGTTTCTCTCCTGGCATGGCGTACTTGTAACCCATGATGATGATAATGGTGCGCCAGAAGAGTCCCTAATCCTAAGCTTAACCTAAGATGAATATGAATGATGATGATTGCGAAGGCCATATGATTTCGGGGACAGTTTGGGCCTTAAAGTTTTCCTGACATTTGTCTTACAGGTGAGGAAAAACCCCGATAAAACCCTCACCCAGAAGAACTGTCCCGACCGGGGATCGAACCCGGGCCTGCTGCGTGACAAGGCAGCACGCTACCCCGAGACCACAGCGGTGGACTTTATTAGTAAATTTAATTTTGTGAAAAAAGTTATTTGCATGATTGTGAGAAATTTTTATATTAAGGTTCAGAGTGTCAGTTAAAAGTTCTTTAGACTTCTACAAGAGGTATGTACAATAATGGTGGATGTATTATCAAACTTTAATAAGGGAAGGAACAAATTATTTAACTATAAATGATAATCTCCTATTACAATATGAATGAGAATTATAATAGGTATTATTCAGTAACAAATTTTCTACACAATATTAACACACAAATGAGCAAGTACTCATGCTCGGGTGGAGTTTAGTTACAGAATTTAATAAATTTAAAATACGATATAATCGCATATGTTATATAAAGTTACAGTTGAAGAAAGAAGGAAAACAGAAAATATAACTCTAATATATGAAATGCATGGTGACACACAAAATTATTAATACAAAGAAGAATATATATTGGATTAATACCGAAATGAAGAAAAATATGAAAATATCTGAGCAGTTTCTTCAAAGCGAACATGTCTATTTCATTAATGTTTTAGTATCCATCCATCCATCCATAGCAATTCTGCCCGAGGGTAGGTTTTTCACTGTAATCATAGCATTTTCATGTTATGCTTGCAGTTTTACTAGGGAATTATAGGTGTGGTAGCTGCCCGTTGCTTTCCACACCGGTGAAGGATGATGATGGCCGGATGATTTTCGGGGACCGTTGGGCCCTAAGCTTCCTGACATTTGCCTTATAGAGGTCAAATAATCGTGTCTCCCAGTTTTTTAAAATTACTTTAGCGTACATTCATAGTCGGTGAGGTAGTCTAGTGAATATATTCCTTGTCTCCAGTCCTGAGGGCCGCGTGTTCAAACACCGCCGGAGTCGACGGACTTTTAGGATGAATAAATCCAGGGGGCAATCCTCCGGGAGAGTCTTTAAGCCATGGATTCCGAGTCTGAATATTTTCAGGCTTGTAAAAAACCGCAAGTTTGAATAAATAGGCATCTGTAAAGAATTTAACCGACCTTCATGTATCTATTACTGAAAATGCACTGAAAGTGCATGGAAAATTGATACGGCTACCTAACATAACTTACTGCCCACAAGATCAACACATTCCCAGAAGATTAAAAATACAAGAAGGCATTATGCAACACGCAAGAAAGGAAATGAACATGCTTAATATCTCAGCTAAATCTGGACAACTGCCTTCAATAGAAAACCCACTTGAAGTTTTCAAAATAGAATTTGATCTCAGTCTAACTCAAGTTATTAACAAATCATAAACACCAACTGAAATCCTACGATCAACTGCGCTAGAAACCATCTCGACCCGATACCCAGCAGACAGTCTATACTGATGGATCCAAAATCAGTTCAAATGGAAATACAGGATCTGGAATCTACAGTGATAAGTTCGCAACATATATTTCACTTGGCAAAGATTGCGTCCCTTTTTATGGAGAGATAGAAGCCATTCGAACAGAACTTTTCCACCTCACATGTAGACTAGAATCCTTCTCTAATGTTGTTATCTTGTCAGATTCACAAGTAGCAATTGGTGCAATTGCAAACTATTTAACAGCGGCTTATAGCAAAGAAGTTGTAGAGTGCAGGAAATTCATCAACGGCCTTATTTGCTTCCAAAAGCGAGTTGCACTACATTGGATACCATCACACTGCGGGATCGCAGGAAACGAAGCTGCAGATCTTCTTGCAAAAGGAGGCACTCACATTCTACCAGCATCCATAATATAAATTCCTTGCCATAGATCTGCCAGTGTTATCCACTCCAAGATAAAATCTGAATACCACCTGGCATTGTTAGAAAGGACCAAAGAAAGCCAATGGAGAAATAAAATTGTTTCCGAAGTATCAGATTGGCCACGAAAAGAAGCTGTCGCGAAATTTCGGATTGCAACAGGATATGACTGCCTCGCTACCCATCTTCATCGTCTGGGAATATTGAGCAATCCTCTCTGCATGCTGAGTAGGACTGGTGCCAATATGGATTCTGCTCACCTACTCCACTGTTCTGCACTAACTGCCACACACCATCAACGCTACTGGGAGACAAGAGGGAAAATGCTCTCACCGCAAACCCTCTAATCTACTAAAGATTATTCTGTTATTGTTTCTATTGTGTATGGTTATTACAAATATGTTAATAAGGTCTGTCATTTGGGTGAATGATCTGTATTTCAAGTGCCCTGCATTAAATAAATAAATAAAAAATCATGTACCTAGTTGTTTACTAGACGCCTCATTGAGGTGATGTGCTACCACACGCTACTCGTAGACATTTATAGATAAATAAGCGCAACTAAATTACCCTCTCTAAGGAACTCCTGCTAAGGAACATTCTTGTCCCCACACGAGATATATGGTTATATTAATACATATATGAATACATTCACACACCGATTTTAATTAGATATGTTCACATTTCCTAGAAAATTAAAAGATATCTGATAAATCTATCATAATATACAACAAAAGCTTATTATTTCTTTTATTTTGGACAATTTAATTTAAAAAAAGCTCTTAATTTCTTTTAATTCATTATGGGCACTACAAGAATTTTATTTATAATGTTTTTTCTTATTCCAGAGTTTGGAGTCAGTTAAAGAAGGCAGCCGTTTATTAAAATACAAAATCAAGATTCAACATATATTTCAAGAATGATATTTTTGGGTTCAACTTTAGAAATACAGTATGTAAGATATTACGGAAGTTTATTTTATTAAATGAAAAGTTAAGTGAGATCTATGGGGGAGTACGAAGTTAGGGCTCCCGCATTCCTAGACAATCGACACAAGAGTCAGTCAATTTGTCAGCCCATTGTGATGGACGTCTATACCACCGGAACAGAGTCTGGTAAATTTGTCGACCTCTGAACCATGATGCCCGCAGGAGATTAAGGGCAGTTTAAAAATCCCGACCTTATCGGGACTCGAATCCTTGAAGTATTGTGAGTAAAGATTTTGATTAAATATGTGTTTTCACAGTCCCGTGCGGCATGACCAAGAGGTTTAAGGCATCATGCCTTGGTGTAAAGTTACGGGGCTTACGATAGTTCGAGTAGACTACCCAAGGGGAAATACATTTTTCCCATGGGATATCTGCCAGTGTGGGAACAGTATCCACCAGAATCATGACACATTTAGGTAACTACAATAAGTAGTCGCTCCGGGTTGAGAAAACCAGCTACGAGTATAACGACTAGGTGATTCGACATACCTGACCACATGTCACCTCTACAGTGGTAGGATATTCGTGCATAACTGTAATTAACACCTGAGGTTAAGAGGCTAGCAGCCAACTTATAGTACAAGGTCGATTCTGGCCTATCACGCTATGAACTTTAGTTTAGATATTTTTACTGATGTCTTTACTCGTACATAGAGTTCTGTCTTGCGGTAGTTACTTAATAAGGGGTAACTAAATAGGATAACTAAATAGTTATGTTTATTTTCCGACAAACGTCAGTGAGTGATAAGTGGTTAGATCATCGCCTGAAAGAGGCGTATATTAAGTAACTAAGGTATTACTACGATGGGAAAGAACGATCAAATTTTGCTCAAAGGGTCCAATTTACGTTAACGTTAATTTATGAGCCCGACATTTTTTCAGACTCTGCACCTAAGGCTTGAAGTCCCTCGCGGAGGTCTTGTCTCTCAGTTCTTCCCATTCTACAAATCCATCGACTCCAGCCAAGTTTAAATCCGCAAACCTAGGGACTAGAGAGAAGCAGGACGACATTTTCACTTATGTTAACGTACAGGATGTTCCATTCAAACCTCCCACATTTTAATTAATCATAATTATGAAATGAGACCGGTATTAAACGAAACAGAAACTCAAAGAACTTGCATTGACACACATTGCCACACACTAAAACACCTCAACATGTGCACCATTAGTAGCACGAACAATATAAAGTCTGTATTCGATTTCGTACTACATTCTGTTCAACATGTCCATTGAATTGCAGGGAAGCTTGGCGAATTGATTTTTGTGGACTTCTATGAAATCCTGCTCTAGTTTCTTCAATATCTTCTTCTGAAACACGTGCACGAGCACCTCCCGATTTTTTAACGCTTCCAGTCACCAGAAACTTCTCAAACCATGCCTGAATGGTCTTCCCATCAGGTACATTTCCTCCATATTCTCTCCGGTAATTTCTTTGCAGTGTAATTATTGACTTCGTCTCTGCATACCAGACAACAGTTTGTGCTCGTTGCTGAGGAGTCGCTATTTTGTTTTATGTCATTATTGCCCAAAATGTGACAGATGAATTAACTGCAACAATGGAAACAAAAAATTATTTGAGTTTCTCTTTCTTTTAATACCAACATCATTTTGTAATTGCACCTACTTTGAGAGTTATGATTAATTAAAATGTGGGAGGGTTGAATGGCACGCGGTGTATTATTCGTAACATTGTATATATTTTAATCAAAGAATGGTCCTTTTGAAAAGACACCAAGATTTATTTGAGATAGCAGTACAATAATCATCAGCCTGATAATCCTGGAAGGGTCAAGGTATCTCTCAGAATCTTATTCAAAATTCTCTATCCCTGGCACCAATCACCATCTCTTAAATCCTAAGGACCATGCATCATGTCATATTCCATCCATCTATCTTAAGTTTGCTCTTCCAGCCATCCGTCTTCCTTCTGGTTTACTTTTCATAATTCTCCTACTTAAATCCTTACTCACTTACAGTCATCCTTTGGACTTGTCCTGCTCACATCAATCTGCCTATCTTAATGTCAATAAGGACATATAATGCATATAGTTCCTCGTTATATCTTACTCTCCATTAACCACCATCTTTATAGACCCATATTATCATTCTGACGACCTTTATTTAAAAAATACCTAATTGAGAATTTGTCATGTTCTGTCAAGGTTAAGTCTCACTCCCATAGTTCAGCTCTAGTTCATTTAATGTTTTATATAATTAACTTTTGTTCCACGCGCCAAATAATTTTATCCAAAATAGTTCAAAATTAAGAAATCATATTTATTTGTATTTTCTACCCTTCAATTACATTGACTTGAATGTTATTTGGTTTTAATAGTGAGTAGAGAACATATTTTTAACGACTCACCTCATATAATTCCAAATTTCGTTGATACCGGGGGTTTCAGACAATATCTTGTCCCACTTCACTCATGGCTTTCACTGATGAAATCCTGTGGTTGTTGATATCTCCAAGGATATCACCTCTTGTGCTGCCATCTTTAGTTGGGATTATAAACTCTGTAATTAAATTTTTATGCACCGGAATATCGAAATTCATAGATCGATATTTATTCTTCTGAATGAATATCATTTCCCAAATTGTCAATTCCAATGGTTTATCTAATGGTTTCAAAAGTTTTGCCTCTTTTTCAATTTCACAATTTTTAATATTTCTAAATTGTTCTTTAATGCGTGTTTCCAAATTCTTTTTTATTTGTCCTATGTATACTTTGCTACAATCATTACAATTTATTTGATAAATTCCAGATTTCTTACTGTCTGGGATGTTGATTTTTTATTGGTATTTAGATAATTTATTTAATGATATAACCTCATAATGTTTATTTCCCAATATTAATTTAAATGTTATTTGGTTTATTTATTTGGGTTCCTAAATAAGTAAAATCAATCATTTTTTCGAATGTCTAAGTACTGTATCTTAATACAGGCTATTGTTTAGATTTACCATAATTGCCGTTTTCATTAGTAATCATGTAGCGGTACCTCGTTTTTATTCATTTGTATTTAATTCAATTTATTTAGCTGAGGTAGTCGTACCTTCTGTTGTTGTTATCTAGAGAATAGTGCCTCAACGAAGCAACTACAGGGCATCTTATTCGTTAAACTCGCCCATGTCTTTCCTTCCCTTCTGCCTTCCTATTCCACACATTTCCTCATGATAGATGTGGTTTTCCTCTTTTCCTTCTGTCACCGAGGGTACCAAAACAGGATTAGTCTCTCATTAACATCTTGAATGTTTCCTAATGTTATGGCCTACACAACTATGTTTCCCATTTTAATTTGGATATTTGTTTCCATAGATTTTCATTCGAAATAATATTTGGCCTAAATATGCGAAAGATCGTCCTCAGACACATATTTAAGAAGACCTGGAGGCTCTTGTTTTCTCAGCAGTCACTCAAATCCATATTATAATAGTGATTTAACATTTGACCTGAAAACAGGGAGTTTGATTGTTCCTTCAAGTATTCTCGATTTCCATAGAGGGTATAGCTGGATAAAAATACTGCAATAGTCTTATTAATTCTTGATTTTACATCACAAATTCCTCCTTCATCCTGAGATACAATACCACGGAGGAAAGTGAACTCTCTTACTTCTATGTTTTCATCTTTACCCTCATTATTTTGGGGGCACACCGTAACGTAGTGGTTAAGGCACTGAGCTACAAGCCGGAGGGTCGAGGGTTCAAGTCCCGTTGGGGTCAGGATTTTTAAACTGACCCAAACCCTCTGGCGGCACTATGGCCCTGGGGTCGACTCAGCCTCTAACGGAAATGAGTACCAGACGCCTGTTCTGGGGGTAAAGGCGGCCGTCACGCAGGGCTGACAACCCGGCTGACATCAAGTGCCGATTGTCTAGAAAAAATGGGAGCCTTAACCTCCTACTACCCCAAGGGCCTCCTCAGGCCTGTTGTGGGATCACTTTACTTTTTTACCCTCATTATTTTTCCGATTTTTTGTGTTTACCTTCATAAATTTTGAATTTTCACTGAATTCATTATCATGGCGCCCATTTTAGCTTTTTACTCGAGGTATTTTAACTTCTCGTTATATATACTGTAGTTGAGAAGTAGGGGTATAATGAATTTAGAATGACGGAAAATTATGCAAATCATAATTTATATTAGTATATATATATATATATATATATATATATATATATATATATATATATACAGGGTGTAACAGGACCTCACCGACTAAATGATAGGAATGATAAGGCCAAGCAGAGAGGATAATTTTTTGTGTAGGAAAATATATTCGCAAACGCGTCGTTTGTGAGTTATGCATAGATGAAGGTGTTCACCCGTAAGGGTCGGAATTGAATACAAACAATTGTACACGTATTATATTATTGAAAAAGTACAGGTTTTTACAATAAGTGTTTAAACAATCGACTCTGTGCCTCATTGCTTGTTTGATATCGTCGCAGCAACGATCGACCAGCACGGCCGAGCCTGGCTGGATTCTTTTTGACGTCAAACACTTATTGTGTGAACACTTATTGTAAAAACATGTTTTTTTCAATAAAATGATATGTGTACAATTGTTTGTATTCAATTCCGACCCTTATGGGTGAACAACTTCACCTGCGCATAACTCATAAACGACGTGTTTGCGACTATATGTTCCTTCACAATAAGATGATCCTCTCTGCATGACCAACCATTCCTATCATTTTGTCGGTGAGTTCCTGTTACACCCTGTATATATATATATATATATATATATTTTTTTTTTTTAAAGAGTCTTCATATGACAGCATGCTCCACTACAGTTTTCTGCAGTACTACATGCTTTGGTTTAGCAATATTAAAATATCTCTATCATTTTATGTGTGTTGATATTCCTGACTATGCATTTATAGTGTTCTTTACTAGTTCTAAAGTGTGAAATTATTTTTCTATTTTCGATGCCTTAAAATATAATTTTGAGTTATTGTGACGCTAAATTGTTCTATTTCGTTGTGGTTATTTGTATTTCAAACAATGCTCTCTATTGATTATACTTAAGCAAGTTATGGTTCCTCTTATCACTAACAAGTTATGATTAATATTTACAGTTGCTTGATATTGTTCCTATTAGCACTTACTTAACCCTTAAATTGGCAAAACAATACTTTCTAGTGCCCGTAATTCAAGTGTTTCGGACCGCAAAGAAAAATAAAATCATGTAAAAGTAAGTTATTACTGTATTTTTAACGTAATTTGACACAATCTTAGGTAATTTATGATAATTTGTTTTATTTCTACTGTTTAATAAACTATAACAAATAAATTAAATCAATGTTTCTTATAAGATACATTGTAAGTTAAGGGTTAAATTAGTGCATTCTTCATTACTATTCCTAACAAAATATGGTTCCTATTTACATTCAAATTGACTAATCCTATCAAGTTATAATCTATATTTACACGCTAAGTTAATATTCTATCCATTACTAATCTAAGATATAGCTCCTATTTACACTTAAGTTACGGACTAATTCTAACATTTTATGAGTAATTTACTATTGAAAAATATTTTACTGTCATTACAAGTTCTAAAAAATGAGGCTATTAGATTCCTATTTACACTTATAGCACTGACTAATCCTAACAAGTCATGATCAATATTTACACTTCCTTAAAATAATGTTCTTATCCTAACACTTGTTAACTAGTTATATCACTTTATGATTTACAGTTCCTTAAAGTATACTGTCCAAGTAATGTTCTATTGTAATTTTTTTAAGTCTATGCTATTTGCAAATTTGATGAATTGTTTAGTATACTTAAAAGCTAATTTACTCTTATTTATGGGCCACCTTTCACTACCTCTATTTACAAAATTTATAAGAGTTTGTCTTTCGTTTTCAAATTCTATACAGTTATATATGACATGGTCCACTGTCTGTTCACCAGCACCGCATGCACACATTTCACTGTCCTTTATCTTGAAGCGATGGAAGTAGGCGTTTATATTCCCGTGTCCGGTCACCAGCGTTGTGAAATTGGGAGATATCTGGATTCTTGTCTGTAGTCTGTCGCTGACTTTCGGGAAGAACGATTTCGTCAAATTCCCATTGGTGGTTGATTACCATTCCCTTTCCCATTTTTCTTCACTAATGGTTGTCAGGTGTTTCTTCACAGCACTTACTGGAATCCTGTCGTAACTCGTTTGTAGGCCGCCGTCGCACGCTGCTTGCTTCGCTAGGCGATCTGCTATCTCGTTGCCGTAGATTCCAGCATGTGCCTTGACCCAGCTGAATTCCACTGTCCAATTGTCGCCTTCTAGAGATGTCAGCTTATTCCTAATTTCTTCAATTAAATTGTTGCGATTATTTCTGTTCTTTAGGGAGTCTAACGTGATCTTGCTGTCAGTGTAGATTGCCACATTACGTTCGTCAATCGGTATTTCGCTGGTGTTAAGTCCTTTTAAGGTGTCTAATGCTTTCATGATGGCAAATTGCTCAGCCTGGGTATTTGAACATTCTTCGTACAACTTAAATTTCAGCTGGTTTGTTAATACATGTTTTTTTGAATATAACGATTCCCGATCCAACTCCATCATTGCTTCTGCTTCCATCTGTGTATATTTCATAAGTGTATTCTTTGTTTTCTCTTGTATCCTGGATTTTTATGAATTTTGCCGGGTGTGTCCAGTTTTTGTAACTAACTGTCTGATCAACGTTAAGAGTTTCGTATTTGGAACTTCCTCTTATTTGGTGAATAGCCGAAATTTCTTGTATTTTTAGATGTATAGGTGTTAATCCCGTCAGAATGCAGAGAGCTTCGTAGGACGCAGTGCGATATGCCTTTGCCATTCGTATGCTGATCAATCTCTGTACCTGTTTAAACTTTCGGATATTATATTTCTTGTCCAGTGCACTTATCCATACTGGTGCCGCGTACGATAACAGTGGCAGAATTGCACCGTTATAAATTGTGCACAGGGATTTGTCATTTAAACCCCAGCTTATTTTTGCTGTCTTCGAGAGAGCATTAATAAGTTTTTTGCATCTCTCTGCTACATATTCGATACGCTGGTTGAATGTAAATCTCTTGTCGATTATTATGCCAAGATATTTAATCTGGTCGACCTGTTCTAACTGCTTATTATTTAGAAATATATGTATTTGTTTGTTTTCCCTTCGTTTTCTTCTTGTTATTAGAATAGTTTTTGATTTGCATTCATTGAATTTGGATTTATTGTTGTGGGCCCAGGATGTAATCTTTCTCATTTCAATATTTGCATAATTCTCAGCTTCGAGAACTGATTTTCCCTTTGTTATTACTAACAGGTCGTCTGCAAATGCTATTACTTTATTATGTTCGGTGTAATCTAATCGAAGTATGGAGTTGTACTGGATGTTCCAGAACCCCGGACCGGAGCAAGATCCTTGTGGGCAGCCTCTCGTTTCATTTTTGTCTACGTTAGCATTGTTTACTGCTAATGTAGCTGTTCTTTGGTTAAAATAATCGTTTGCAAGATTATACAAGTTCCTTGGGCACTGGAATCCCCTCAGAGCTTTCATGATCCCCGGCCATCAGGCCGAGTCAAAAGCTCCTTGGATATCCAAGCTTACTAGCACCAAATACATATTTTATTTTAGATTTTCCTCGATGTATTCTTTTAGTGTCATCGCTGCGTCCACCGTGCTAGTTTGAGGAGTGAAACCGAACTGTTTGTCTGACATTAGGTCTTTTGAGTTGACATGATGCATAATTCTGTTTATTAACAACTTCTCCAGTACTTTTCCTCCTGTGTTTAGGAGGCTTATTGGACGGAATTTAGTAACCTCTTGGTAATACTCTTTTCCTGGCTTTATGATAGGAATTAATCTTGCTTTCTTCCACTGTTGGGGAAAATTACCTCTCCTGAGACAGTTATTGTATATCGCTGTTACAAAATTTGGTAGGATGTTCATAACTTGAAGTAAAATTCTGCTCGTAAATCCGTCTTCTCCTGGGGATTTATTTGGGTCCATATTTTCTAAAATGTGTGCTATTTCTTGTTGGGTAAAATCGGCATCATCTTCAGTTTCCACGGGACGTTTATTATCTTCTCTGACTAGCTTGTGGTAGTTGTTGTCCGCTGTCTCGTCATCGTCTGGTGCAAAATGATCTATCATATGCTGCAGTGTTTCTTGTAGGTCGGATGTATGAGAGCCGTCTGCTTTCTTTAGAGTGGTTAAAGGTGTTGCGTTTCTGGCTTTTCCAGACACTATGCGGTAGACTGCGTTCCATGGGTTGTTTGACGGAGTCAAACTACAGTAGTTTTTCCAAGACATAATTTTCTCCTTTGTAATAGTTCTTTCATATTTTCTTTTGGCTTCTAAATATTGATGCTTTCGTTGTTCTCTCAGCTCTTCGTTGTTTCTAGTTCTCTGATATCTCCTTCTTGTAGCATTCACTCTTTTCCGCGTTATGGTTAATTCTTCTGTCCACCATGGGAGAGATTTATTCCGGTGTAACTTTTGTGCTCTGTTTGATATTCTGAAGTGTCTACTGCATGCCGCTGTGATGATATCTTCAAACTCCCTGACTAGTTTTTGTGTGTCCGGTTCTTTCCTAGCCATGCTGCTCAGCACCTTGTCCAGTTCTTCAACGGTGTTCATTATCGTTTTGTTTAGTAATCTTTCTGAGAACATTCTTATGATGTCATTACTGAAGTTCTCAAGTCTGTTTTCTTTTACTATATATTTTATTCCTTGAAAATTATTGGAAGTGTTCGCGTTATTTTTAGATATGTTGAATGTAATAAATCGGTGATCAGAGCAACTCTCTTCTCCTCACACCTCCACTCGCTCACCATGGTTACTAACCGGTCATTAGTTATGGTGAGGTCGTTATTGCTCTTTCCTGTTGCACTCTCGAAAGTTGTATATTCACTAGATTCATTCATAACATACAGCCGTTTTGAACTCAGATATTCTTCTACTTTTCTGCCTCTTGTGTTGGTGATAGTATCATGCCACATTATTGACCTAGAATTACTGTCCACGCCTACTATTATTCCATCCTCCTTCCTCGTAACTTCTAGTATATGGTCCAGCTTTATGAAATCATCATTAATATCTGCTCTGATATCCATATACATACTAACTACATTGAATTTTAATTTATTGTATAAAATTTCCACAACTACGGCATCTTCGTCAGATATTTGGTTTATTAGTACAGCATCTATTTGTCTATTTGCTACGACAACGGCTGCCGTGATCCTATTTTCTCCTTTAGAAAAGGTCCTATACTTCCTGGAAATTCTAGCCACTTTGTTCTGGATAACATATGGTTCCTGAATGAAGATTATGTCAATATTGTGTAATTCTATCATATGCATGAGATTACTAGTAGCCGCCTTGGAATGTTTTAAATTTATTTGAAGGCATTTAATGTGTGTTTTCCCTCTGAGCTTAATGATTTGACTAACATTGCAACTGTGATTGGTTGAACCTGCCATTTTAATATTCAGTGTTTTGTTTGTATTTCTTTAGCATTGCTAGCATGCATGGGCAGTTTTTGTCGAGGGATGAGTGGCATTCGTTTACTTGCTCTCTGTGTACTTGTTATGAGTCACACAATTTATGCATTTATATTCATTTGCTCTTGCAGTACAGTCTGCCAGTTTATGATTACCCGCACAAAGTGGACAAGTATCGCTGCTGTTACATTCTTGGGCTCTATGATTAAATCTGGAACATTTGTAACATCTTCTAACTTTTATATAGCCTTCAACGTTACAAATTTGCCAGCATAGTTTAAGCTTCTTTTGATTCATAGTTCTCCAAGATTCAGGTTTAACTTCCATAACGAGGTTCCGAAAGTTCCGCTTTGTTTTGAAGATGAATCTAGGCATAAGGGTCTCCTCATTTAAATTCAGTTCAGGGTTTTGCCGCGTTGTCTATTGTTATATCTTCAGGGATGTCGTAGATAATTAGGTTGGGGTTGCGAAGTTTAGGAGTGCTAATATCCAATAGTTGGCTGCAATGATCTTCGATATTCTTTTTAAGAATATCGATATCTTCTTTCTTTCCAGATTCGATAATCAATCTACCGTCTCTTAGTGCCTTCATAGATCTTATTCCAACTTCTAGTTGTGTTGGATTAATATTTCGCTTCAACAAAACTTTCATTGCATCTGTGGACTCGTTCTGTTTGGATTTAAGTACAAGTTTGTATTTTTTTTCGTGTATGGTTTGTGGTCTATTGTCTCGAACAGCTGCGCTGTAGTTCGAACTGCCGCAGACAGATGGAGCATGATGTCCAATCGCCCCAACAAGGCTTCTGTTACCTGTCACATCATTGTGAATCTCTTCAGCTTTCTTGACCTTCTCAGCCAGAACATTAATCGTCTTGTTTTTCTCCTCCACTTCGTTCATTAAATTACAAAATGATGTTCTGAGTTCACTTACCGCTGGCATGATGTCTTGCTTCAGGTCACTTCGTAGCTTTTTGCTTTTTTCCGTAACTTCTATCAGCTTTTCCAGAGCACTATCGATATCATATTTCTGCACTTCCGCCATCTTGAACCGCTTCTTACACCCTGTATATATAACTCACTATTATCTGTCCAAATTAAGTACACTTTGACATTTAACTTCTGAATGTATTAGACCACGCAGCACGTGTAAAAGTACATGTTAACTCTGTCAGCTGTTTATTACAAGCCGATAAATTAATACACAACAATAGTTTCACTATTTAATGTTGCAGGTAGTATTAACATTTACAATGGTATGTCGGACACTAATTAAATTATAACTGTTAAATTTAAACAAATTAATTCAAATCAAAATTTAAATTAAAATAGCTGTACTTACAATAATAAAATAAAAACCTATGCACCTTGTAGTGAACTGTACACTCCACAAAATTGTTCACCATTCTTAAAATAGGTTTAGACTTTTTCCTCTTATTGTTGGGCGTTTTGATGTTACCAGTTTCTTTTAATTCCTGCGAACATGTACAACACTACTCTCTGATCAACCAGTATATTCTGCTCCATAAACTTGTAAAATACATTTAACACCATTTTCACCACCCTTTAACAATTTCCCTATGTGCATCTAATAATTTTGATCACACATTTTATCGCCGAGTTAAGTTAACGAACTATTCGGCAGCCGCCATATTTGTAACTGACATTCTACTTCCTCTCAGGAATCGTCAGTTTGAAACAAATGCGAATTTTTAGTTAATCTCCGACCTTCGAAGAAATATGTAGGTATATACTGTATTCTGATCAACGATAGTTTACATAAATAGCTTTAAATAAATAATTATATTAATCGAGTACATGATCAATTTTTTCACTTCCGCTGAACTGTGCTTCGGTCATGAATGAATCGCAGTAACTGCAGCAGTCATGTGCTTCGTGGATTACCCGCCCAATTATTTTCCTGAATTATCTTTCTTAGGCTGGACAGAAAATAGCACTATCGAACCCGTAAGTTAATGGCCGCGCGGACATAAGCTCTCCATACACCCCTATCACGAGCTAATATGTTCCAGTCATTCCTTGTATAATCTGCTTCCATCAAACCAGGATTAATGTTATTCTCCGCCTCATTCTTTGTCTAGAAACTGGACGTTTTCCCCTGTGGCTTTCTTATAAGAAGCTTCCATTTCCTATTCGTGCCACATGTCCTGCCCATCGCAATCTACGAGACTTAACTGTTCTCATTATATCTGGCTTCCTATGAAGAACATGTAGTTCAATGTTATATATTCTTCTCCATTCACTTGTCTGTTGATCTATCTTTGGTTTGATAATTTCCCTAAGAACTTTATTCTCAAATACTCGTACTCTCCCTTCCTCTCTCTCCGATTCCGATTGAGGGTCTTTCCACTTTTCAGCGGTTGCCCTTTTACCAGCCGGCTGCTGGTCCTTCACATCCACATGTGTCAATCACAGAGGTAGATGATCAACAGCCAGTGTAGGGGTGACATGTGGTTAGCATGTCGAGTCCCCCAGCCGTTTCCTCTCTCTCTATTATATATATATATTTGAAAAATGGATAATGATAAAGGAATAGAATTCAGACAAACGAATGTAATTTCACTATAATATAATGAGGGCTGCTCTACACAAGGTAAAGGTAAAGGTATGCCACTAGAGGTCTTAAGAGTCCCTTGGAGTAATAGAAGGTTAAGGCTGCCATGTTTCTGTGTAATCGACACGAGATATCAGTCGGGTTGTCAACCATGCGTAACAGTCGCCTTTACTCTCAGAAAAAGCGTTCGGTACTCATTTCCGCCAGAGGCTAAGTCGACCACATCAAAGGTTTAGGGTCATTTTAGAAATCCTGACCCCACCGCGATTCAACCCAGACATTCCGGGTTGTAGCGTATTGCTTTAACAAATACGCTGGTATCCAATGTTGTAGTTATTTATTTACCTTTTTTTTCCAAAGAAGGGAAATACATTTTCATTTACATTGCGCACGGGCCTGTTTCTCCGTACATACATATTCTGTTCTATGAATAATGAAATAAAAATATAAACAAATACATACATGGCTACATATACTCATACATAAAAATACATAAAAACAACATTTTCATTTACATTGCGCACGGGCCTGTTTCTCCGTACATACATATTCTGTTCTATGAATAATGAAATAAAAATATAAACAAATACATACATGGCTACATATACTCATACATAAAAATACATAAAAAACAATGAATATATACTGCGTATCCCACATTACGTAATATTGAAATGAATATATTCAGGCAAGCACTCATAAGACAGTAGTAATACAAAAAAAGAGAGAGAATTTTGAATTTACCGAGATTTGAATCCTAGATCTCTAGCTTTACCCGCTGGTGCTTTTAACACTTGAATTATTGAGACAATTTCAAGAGCGGGCACAGATATTCTCTATTTTAATTCACCGTGTACCCACAGTACTGGATTGAAATCTAGGTTTCAGCCAGGAATGTTTCTCTTTAGTTGTATTGCTCCCACATAAGGTAATAAAATCTTGATAGGTTATGCCTGTTTGATTAAGCAATGTATCTATCGTGCTAAACAGATCAATCATGATGTCTATGAGTAATGCAAGTTAGTTTATCATCAGTATTAAACAAAATATTGCATTTGCATAGTGAAAACTAAACATTCACTACACCCTTACAAAAAAAAATTAGTTATTTCTTGAACGCACAATTTTCTAAGTCCTACTCGGCACAGCGCTGGATTCAACCTAGGAAACTAGTCATAATTGTGCAGTCCCTGAGCAGCTGTGTTAAGTGGCATGAACTGAAGACACTCCTATGTGTCCTATTAGATCAGCGGTAAAGCATTCAGTCACTTTTTGTGTTAATGAAGGTCGCAGGTTCACGTCCTCAATTATGCAGTTTTTTGTGATATTTGTATATGAATTAAATACAATATTTTATTTTGATATTGGGATTAAATCGATGATAATGCCGTTATAGTAACAATTATATTCTTGGTAATTTCAATGTATTGCATTCAATAGACTGTGATGCACAAAAGCAACAGCCTCTAACAAGTTTGTTTATAATGAATCATAATGAGTTTCACCACGGCTCAGCGCACACACAAGGTAATCTCAATGCCCCGCAGATTGAGGGCGGTACTAGATGCTGAGGGTTCATATACCTGATACTGATTTTGTTTTTGTGTGTTTTGTGTGTGCGTTAAAACCATAAAACTCAAATATAAGATTAAATATGAAACTATATTACAGGGGAAATTCTATTCTAACATTCAGTTTAAAAAAAGTAGAACGGGAGTCGAACACGTGAGGTTACGAACTCAGATGAGGTCAGTTAAACCTCTCGACCACGGAAACACACTAAGTCAAGGATCTCTCTTTCATGTTACTTGAGTGTGTACTGCGTTAACTAGCAAACAGCCCAGTACAATTACTGAAAACGTGTTAATGTGAATACGGTTTCTGCGAGCGCTCACGAAGTTCCCCGATCGGTTGATAGAATCTGAGGATGACTCATTTTTTTTCTAAGTTTGTGCAATGCCAAAACCGGCGTTAACTTAACAAATTTCGTATTATCAAAAATATAAATCAAAATACATATCTGTGGTTTTAATTGGAATTATACGCATCATGGAACATTTGTGATCACCTAAAGTTTGTTTTTTTAAGAAATGAATCCGCCAACTTGTTTCAACACAGAGAGAAGGAAAGGAACTGATGTTTAAGGGGGAGGTTGTACGGTTTGAAAATAGAGACGGAATTTTTCCTTCCTTGAAGAAAACACATTATATGCTACATTTCCGAAAATAAGTATTATACAATATAAATTACTAACATAAAACACAATTTTGAACTTTACAATTAAAAATGAAGCTTCATTCACATCCCACATTAATCTAATAAATAATTTTTTCCTTGAAATTAAATCTTATCACAAAACGCGATATTATTCTTGTCTTAAAATAAAATAAGTTAAAATACCTTCTTAGGTAAAATCCGTCGTCCTCAACTTTTAAAATATGTGATCTTTATGCGTGTAGGCCTTTCAGGACATCCGCCCCATCTTCAGCAGTTCATTATTCGCTACAGCATCCAGGTTGATGTTTGATGCTGCTGGTCCTAATGTGGCTTTGTCGTGACTAAAGCTTCTTCCTGACGATATCGTATAGTGGGTTGTTTAGTCTGGGAGTGCTTTCATTTATTAAAAGCTTGTTGTCTATTTCCTTGATAATTTCCATGTCTTCCAATATGTTGATTTTTGTTGGATTTCCCTCATTTTGTACTATTGTAAGGGTGTCTTCTATTGAGTTCATTCTATGGCCGGCGTTTATTATGTATATTGTAAGCATATGTTTTTCCCTTAACAGAGATTCAGGCGCTCTCCCCCCTACAGGGACGAATTTGAACCATACTAATTTAGTTACACTTGTTTTCGTATAGATGTAATTTTGAGTGGTCCGTGGTCAGCGTTCCGTCTCATACTGACATCTAGGAAACCAAGGTAGTACTAGGACGGGAAAATTCGGTAAATTTTGCTTAGAGGCCTTTTCATTCAGGCTTAAGGATTTTTTACGAGCCTGAAAACCTTCAGACTCGGGACCCACGGCTTAAAGTCCCTCCCGGAGGACTTGCTCCTTGGATTTTTCCGTCCTAAAAAATCCATCGACCACGGCCGGGTTTGAACCCGCGACACTCGGGACCAGAGGTAAGGAGCATAACCACTAGTCCACCGCGGCCGATGATTATTATGTGCTTAGCGTAATTAGACTTTCCATATGCGTGTACGAAATCGTTACGATGTTCTTTAAATCTTATGTTGAAGCTTCTTTTCGTTTTACCTATATAGAACTTGTCACAGTCTTTGCATGTTAATTTATATACACCCTTGCCATTAAATTTATTATGTTTTTCTATTTTGTTACTTATTACATAATTTAGTTTATTATTAGTTTTGTTGGCTATGTATAAGTTTTTATTTATTTTTCTTAATGTTTTTGCCAATTTTATGGTTTCGTGGCCTGTGTATGTTAGTGTAATCCATGTATTATTAATATCCGTTTCTCTTTCCAGTTTTGTTATTTTATTTATATCGGTTCTCCGCTTTTGTTTTCTTACAAGTTTCTCTATACTTTTGCTGTTGTATCCATTGTTTTAGCCATTTTTGATGTACCGCAATTCCTTATTGTAATTAATGTTGTTTAA
This sequence comes from Diploptera punctata, assembly GCA_030220185.1. Taxonomy (NCBI): domain Eukaryota; kingdom Metazoa; phylum Arthropoda; class Insecta; order Blattodea; family Blaberidae; genus Diploptera; species Diploptera punctata. Next base: position 32,744 of record JASPKZ010007914.1, read on the forward strand.
TGGCAGTTTTAGCATTCTATTAATTAGGCCCTTGAATACGCTGATTTTTTGTTGGTACACATGTCTTGATTTATTGTTAATTGCAAGCATATTAGTTGTTGGTTTTCTGTATATATCTATTTCAATTTTTTTTTGTTTTTGTATTTTTAACTATGTTAAGATCCAAAAAAAAATATTTTGTTATTTTGCTCAATTTCTTTCGTGAATTCCAATTTATTGTGCATATTGTTTAATTCTTAATAATAATATATGGATTACACTAACCTACCCAGGCCACGAAACCATAAAATTGGCAAAAACATTAAGAAAAATAAATAAAAACTTATACATAGCCAACAAAACTAATAATAAACTAAATTATGTAATAAGTAACAAAATAGAAAAACATAATAAATTTAATGGCAAGGGTGTATATAAATTAACATGCAAAGACTGTGACAAGTTCTATATAGGTAGAACGAAAAGAAGCTTCAACATAATATTTAAAGAACATCGTAACGATTTCGTATACGCATATGGAAAGTCTAATTACGCTAAGCACATAATAAACGCCGGCCATAGAATGAACTCAATAGAAGACTCCCTTACAATAGTACATAAAGAGGGAAATCAACTAAAATCAACATATTGGAAGACATGGAAATTATCAAGGAAATAGACAACAAGCTTTTAATAAATGAAAGCACTCCCAGACTAAACAACCCACTATACGATATCGTCAGGAAGAAGCTTTAGTCACGACAAAGCCACATTAGGACCAGCAGCATCAAACATCAACCTGGATGCTGTAGCGAAAAATGAACTGCTGAAGATGGAACGGATGTCCTGAAAGGCCATCGAAATATTCAAACATAAAAACAGTTTCAACAGAAAAGAAGAATCATTAAAAGTCAACAAAGTATGGATACCGGTTCTAAAAAACGCAAAATGTAAACCTCTACAAGCACAGTCGACTACACAATCAAACAACAATCTCAGTGGAATAATTGAAGTCCCTACCGCTGACCAATCAGAAGACAGATATAACGTACAGTCGACTAGACCATCAAACAGCAATCTCATTGGAGCAATGGAAGTCCCTACCGCTGACCAATCAGAAGGCAGATACAACTTGTGAACACATCGCGGTGAACGTATAAATAAGACAGACAGCGGACAGAATAGCCAGTCTCAAGACAACCCTTGAGGATGCCAGACGCAGTCTCTGGCGAAACGTCGGGGAACTACAAGCCTCACGACCACGGCCTACAGCCCGAAAATCTTCTTCAAGATCATCATATATGAAAATCGTTTGCCTATATGGATCCTTCAAACAAAGCTCTCTTTGCAACTTACACCTGTTCAAAACTGAACTAATTTCCAGTAACACAAAGTATAGCTGCACATAACAATAATAAAGATAATAATTACGTGTTCATAAGAAACCTAGATATTAAAATCAGTTGACATTAAAATTACATTTGGAAGGAATTTGTAAGAAGAATACTAGCACCATGCAAAGAGAGTGGAATTTGGAGAATGAGAAGAAATAATTAACTGTATCTCCTAAACAATAACACTTATGTCTTCAGTTTTATAAAATCATGAAAATACGCCGACTTGGTCATATATTGAGGATGCCAAAATAAGACTCCCTAAAGAAGATTTAGATTGGAGAGACGTAAGACCTAAAGGAATATTTAAGCACAGATGGGAAACCGATGTGTTAACAGTTCCCTTGTAAGTTCCAACAACATACAACATATATTAATGTAGAATCACTCTGGACGCTCAAGGAACAATCTCTTCTGCAGGCGCCTAGTAGGATTCTTCGCAGAATCAATCTTCTTGTCTTCGGCGGTGTTGTCAGTCAGATCGACCACTGCGGCTGCCAGCTTCATTGGACTGCTCGCCTCCCACTCGACCGGTGAACAAAGCAACACTACAAAAGAGCTTACAACTAGCTTTTTCAAGCTAAAATTACGATCAGACGCACGGCTAGACTCCCAAATTTCCATCCCTTAACACGGTGCACGGCATCACCTTTTCCTCAGCTCCCGTCAATCCCCAGGCCTTACTCGATCCCGGAGTAAGGACAGGGAAACCTCCTGCCCTGTCTTCCCATCGTCTAACGATGATGAAAGTACAACCCAAAGAAACCTATCCCAAGCATCCTCCTCACGGACCAGACATCTCAGATATGGACTTAAAATCCCAGTCAAGTGAAACAGAACAGGAAAATTCAGACTCAGATGCAGGTTCAGAATCAATACATGATATATTAAATCGCAAATATGAAAAAGCACTTGAACTAGAGGAAGAAAATATACAAAATACACAAGATACAGACTTCATATTACCAAAAAAAGACAAGTAAACAAACTAATCTAAAAGAAACAACTTCAGACATCAACACTGAAAATAGATTTAACCCTCTAAAAGACATAACCACAGACATAGTAGATAAAGAACAAATTAAGCCTAAATTCCGTAAACCACCACCAATAATTGCAGATATAAAAATCACAAATGCCATGACATTGGAAAAAATCGCAGGTAAAGATATAAAAACAGTAAAAAATGACTTATTCAAATAACTCCTTAAAGATCCAAACAGAAGATAATAATACATACAATAATGTAATAGAAAGATTGAAAATAAACAATTACAAGTACTTCACACATTCCAATGAACCTAATACAGCACTAAAGGTCACTCTAAAAGGTCTACCAACTGAATTCCCTACAGCTGACATACTTTCGTACTTACAGAACCACAATTATCCAATCATTGCAATCAGACAGTTAACCAAACTAATGTTCCAAAATGGAAACAGAATAAAAACACCCCTGCCAGTCTGGATACTCACTTTTAAAAGAAATGAACACCTCGAGGAAATGCTAAAAGAACTTAGTCACATCTGCTACATAAGAGTAAAACTGGAAAAATACATAGGGCCTATCAGGGATCACCCAATGTTATAGATGCCAGGGCTTTGGACACATAGCTCAGTTCTGTAATAGGACTGAGAGATGTGTCCGATGTTCTGGAACACACAGGCTTTCAGCCTGTTCCAACAAAAATGTTAAATGCACAAACTGCAAAGGCGAACACGCCGCAAGCTACAGGGATTGTCCCATATACAAAAAACTCACAGCAAGGCCCCAACAAATGAAAGCAGATAAACCTCAACAACCTGCAACAAAATCTAGAATTCAAAGTGGCACAAATAAAACACAAAGAACTACATTAGACAATCTAAGACCTAACTTCATAAGTAGAGCAACACAAAATGCGGAAATTGAAAGCCCTACGACTAACAGTTCAAACTTCCCTCCACTAAATAGAAATCACACAGCTGCTGATGCAGTGAGAAACACCATAAACAATAATAACTCAAACTCAATTGAAGCACTAATCACCCTCATTAAAAAAGTACTAGAAAATCCCCATCTACTAAACACCATAATTTCACTTCTCACTGCACTAACCCAAAATGGCCCTTAAACCCAAAACTTTAATAAAACCCTTGCTCTTATTAGAATGGAATGCAAACGGAGTCAGAAGCGAAATATTAGAACTCACTAACCTACTAACCAGACTGAACATAGACGTTGCCTTAATAGCAGGAGACTAAACTGAAGAAACATATTACTTGGAGGATACCTAACTATGACATTTACAGAACAGACAAAGAAAACGGACATGGTGGCACTGCAGTAATAGTCAAATCCACAATACAACACTCACTCATTACTATTCAAGGACTTTCAAACATCCAACTAACTGCAATTGACATATACTCTCATAATGTAACAACTACTGTAGGAGCCATATACATACCACCCAAAAACGTACTAACGACTACTGAACTAGACACACTAACGAAGCACAATAATAAATTCATTTTTGGAGGAGACTTTAACGCCAAAAGCCCAATATGGAATTCAAGACTTACAAACGCAAGAGGAAAAACATTACTACAACACTCAATAGACAACCGATACCAAGTAACAGGACCATTACAACCAACCCACTACAGTTATCTTGGACATAGACCAGACGTACTGGACATTTTCATCATGAAGCCTAGACCCATCATAAATTACATAGACGCTCTTGATGAATTAAACTCAGACCATAGTCCAGTAATCATGGAAATAGACTTTCATCCCATCAGATCACAGACAAGAAACTTTAACACTAAAACTACAAACTGGGCATCCTTCAGACAAATATTAAATGACAGTATAACTCCAAATATCACAATAAATAATACAGAAGAACTAGACTTAGCCACCAAAAACTTTTCAAGACACTCTTCTGCAAACTTACAACAGTACTACTACTACCACCAGCTCAAATAGGACTCAAAATACGCACTACATCCCAGGACTAACTGAACTACTTCTACAAAAAAAGACAACTAAGAAGAAAATGGCAACGTCTAAGACTACGAGAAGACAAACGACAACTAAACTTAATTACTAAAAGAATAAATCAACATATTAAAAACTACAAATTTAAACAACTTGACGAACAACTTAAGACTGCAGTTGAAAACGACAACACTTGGAAAATAATCAAAAACTTCACTCATAATAAAACGACCAGAAACAGACCTCTACATGGAAGAGAAACGGACTTATTTACGATGACCTAGACAAAGCCAATGCTTTTGCAGAGACATTAGAAAATCAATTTAGATCAAAGACAAATAACAATCATTATGAACACTTTCAAGCTAAAATCAGAAGGCAAACAAAGACCTACTTAAACGTACCACCGACATTTCAAATACCTATAGCTACCACTACTGAAATAAAGAAAATTGTAAACTCTCTAAATAACAATAAAGCTCCAGGACAAGACAGAATAACTACTACTACTTTAAAACAACTTCCTAGAAAAGGACTAGTTCATATGACCAAAATCCTAAATTCTGCACTCAAACTACATATCACTACCCAACTCCTTTCAAACAAGCAAACATCATTTCCATTCCTAAATCTGGCAAAAACCCATTATTTCCTCAAAATTACAGACCAATTAGCTTACTCGACCACATAGGCAAAGTACTTGAAAGACTAATACTTAAAAGACTATTACCTTACATATCTCAGATACTACCTCTTACACAATTTGCATTCAGACCTGAACACTCAACTACACTACAGTTAACGAGACTCATGGACGACATAACAACAGGATTTCTACAAAGACAATTCACAACTGCAGTCTTTTTCGACATAGAGAAAGCTTTTGACTCCGTTTGGCATACAGGCCTAATATATAAATTAATACAATATAAAATTCCTGACAGCTATATTAAAATAATTCACTCCTTTCTAAACAAGCGAACATTCAGAACCATAGTTAATAATCAGACATCAGACTGGCATCCAATAAAAGCAGGCGTCCCTCAAGGATCTGTACTGGCACCAACATTATACAACATTTACACTTCAGACATCCCAACTTCAATACATACTAAAATAGCACAATATGCAGACGACACAGCGATATACTGTACACATAAAGACATACACCACTCCACTAGAAAAATACAACTACACATCAACAGGATCAGCAACTGGTTCTCCAAATGGAGAATCAGACTAAACGCTGAAAAAACACAAGCCATCACATTTACAAGAAGAAGACCAAACCCACCTACATTAAATATAAATAACACAAACATTGAATACACAGACTCAGTAAAATATTTAGGAGTTACACTTGATAAAAAACTAACATTTAAACAACATATTAAACATCTGAAAATAAAGGCGCAAATCAGAACTTCACACATTTTCCCTATTCTCACTGCAGGCACACTTTCACTAAAACACAAAATAAACCTATATAAAGCTATCATCAGACCACTCATGACATATGCCAGTCCAGCCTGGGGACATGCCGCAACCTCTCACATTAATAATCTACAAATAGCCCAAAATAAAGCCCTAAGAATCATACTCCACGCAGACCGCCAAACTCAGATCTCCATACTACACGATGTCACAGAAATCTCTTACATAATAGACCATATAAAACACTTAGCACGCAGACAAAGAGACACAATTCTTACACATAAGAACAGACTAATAAACGAGATAGGTAATACACAAATTCACACTACACTAAGATACAGGACACCAATGCATATAATACTTTAATTAACGCATCACTAAATACTTTAAGAAACTAAGGCCGTATTAATAATGATCACTACTTAATCTATTCCTCGTCGTAAATAAAAACTGCACATAAGTTCATAAAAATCAGTTGTAAATTCTAAATAAATACACTCAATATAACTTAAAATCAGCCAAAAACAGAGAGAGGATCACTCTCCTTGTTCAACATATAAAATAAAAACAACACTTAAATAAAAGCACTTAAAGTTATCGGGTCAAGACCTTCATAAGGTCGGAACCAAATCTTACTTAAAATAATTGCTTTAGGCTCAAGGAACAGTCATGTTTGGGATGACGAAAGCCACCATACCATGTAGTTCCATGGTTTTAGCAGCGTTTCGCCATTAACATATGGACAGGTATTGAGAACAGTCATTTGTTGGGGCCTTAATTTCTTCGATCCCACCTAATGAGTGATACATATTTTATCTTCCTGGAAGAAGTACTGGCTTAATAGCCAGTTAAAAGAATGGAAGCAGCAGAAATGAGATATTTACGATTTATGGCAGGATATACTTTAATGGATAAAAAAACGAAGTGAATACCGTATATCCGTAAAGAGCTGCAAACATTCAGTTTGACAGATAAAATAGAAGAGTAAAGGATAAAATGGTATGAACATGCCTGCAGAATGGATACCAACAGATTTGCTTGGAAAAGTCTGAACTATCAACCAAGAGAAGGAAAAGAGATCGGGGACGCTCACGAAAAGATGGACACAGCAGCTATAATACTTGGAGCCGGAACGAACCAATAGTTTTAATCCTTGCAAGAAGAAGAAGAATAAGAAGAAGAAGTACTTGGCGCCTTGTTGAAAGATGTGTCATTTAAAATCCGTCGACGAATCTGATTCAACTCGATGGTTTTACCACCCCTCTTTCCATGTACCATTCGCAATAACCGTAACATATATTTCGGTCAGAGATGAATAGAACGAGGGGCGGCCCTGTTGCAAGCCCTCCATTATAACTATATTTAACTCTGAGAGACTTTTTGTGCGAGGTCACATTTAGTCACTTGTATATCAGACCCCTAGGGACACTGGGAAATAAGTATTTGCACGAGACACCAGTTGTGATGACGGGAGTGTACCGCAAAATGATTCGGAGCTCCAATGTGTGCAACGAGTTATTGTAGTGGATAAGTACTAACCATAATATTAAGTTTAGTAGAGAAGTTTGGTTAGTTTGCGTATAAACAATTATTCTTACAGTAATCAAGTGAAGTTTCTTTATTTTTCCCTAGACATTTGACAATGTCAAGAAATCAGTGAATGTTTGATTGTGTAAACCGTTATCCACCCAGTTTTCTCTACAAGCTCTAGAAGTTTGAAATGAGAGATTCTGAATTTCCTATAAATAAATAAATATATAAATAAATGAATAAATATATATATATATATATATATATATATATAACTATTTTCGAATTAGTTTTTCTAATAGGTAGGATCGATGAGGGTAGTTTTTAAAAATATTTTCATGATAGCAGCCTCCTTTCGAATTCGCTAATGAATATAGACAATAAACAAAATATAAGCGAGTCTGAGATTTTAGGTCAATGAGTGATGAAACATTATACGATAACTCGATGAAATAGTAACTTGTGGATAGTGTTTCGTTGAAAAATAACACAAAAGAAGGAAACAAAAAATGGAAATTAGAGTTTCAATTGTCATAATTGCAAAAATTAAGCGTATACATATTTTTAAAAATTTAATTTAAATTAACATACATTTAATACTGTTTACGATAATGAACAGGACCCAACGAGTCAAACCGAGAAGAGGACCAGAGTTGACACGAGAACACGACCCGAAGATAGGAGGGAAGCTACGATTGATGTGATAACGCGACGCGATGAACCGACAAGAGAATTCGCGGCACGAAGTACTGACGAGAGAATTCGCGTTGCGACGTACCGACAGGCCTCGCGACACGACGTACCGGCGATAGGCCTCGCGACGTGACGTACCGGCGACAGGCCTCGCGACGCGACGTACCGTCGACAGGCCTCGCGACGCGATGAACCGAAAAGACGGTTCGCGACGCTACGAACCGATTAGTGCTTTCGCGAAGCGACTACCTGAGGATAGGTGACGCAACGCGACGACCGCGAAGGAACGCTACGCGGGAACCTGACTGGAATGGATGGGACGGTGTGGTGCGTGGACATGAAACGGTGCGCGAGGAGAAGAGTCACGACACGGCGATATTAGGAGAAAATTACTGACGGGACGCGATTGCCCGAGGAAAAGGTAGATGCAGCGCGACGAAACGAATCCAGAAGCCAACGCAACGGCACGAGAAAAGAGGATTCGAGTCGCGACAGCATGAGCAGATGATTCGCGATGCGAAGTCAAGGGAAAATGATTCGCATCGCGACGGCACGAGAACATGATTCGCGACGAGACGGCACGAGAACGTGATTCGAGACGCGACGACACGAGAACACGATTCGCGACGAGACGGCACGAGTACATGATTCGAGACGCAACGATACGAGAAAATGATTCGCCACGCGACGGCACGACAACAAGATTCGAGACGCCAAGCCACGAGAATGTGTTTGCGACGAGACAGCACGAGAATATATTTTGCGACGCGACGACACGAGAACATGATTCGAGATGAGTCGACACGAAAACATGATTTGAGACGCGACGACACGAGAACATGATTCGAGACGCGACGACACGAGAACGGAGGATTCGCGACGCGCGACGGCAAGAGAACAGAGGATTCTGTACGCGACGGCACGAGTAAATGATTCGCGACGCGACGGCATGAGTACATGATTCGCGACGCGACGGCACGAGTACATGATTCGCGACGCGACAGCACGAGTACATGATTCGCGACGCGACGGCACGAGTACATGATTCGCCACGCGACGGCACGAGTACATGATTCGCGACTAGACGGCACGAGAACATGATTCGAGACGCGACGGCACGAAAACGTGATTCGCGACGCGTCGGAACGAGAACATGATTCGTGATGCGTGACGGAAGGACTCCCGACGGCACGAGAACACGATTCACGACGCGACGGGTCGAGAACATGATTTGCGACGCGACGAGAACATGATTCGAAACTCCACGGCGTGAGAACATGATTCATGACTCCACGGCACTAGAACATGATTCGAGACGCGACGGCAGGAGAAGAGAGGATAAACGACGCTCGACAGCACGAGAACACGATTCGCAATTCCACGGCACCAGAATATGATTCACAACGCGATGGCATGAAAACATGCTGAGCGAAGCGACGCGATGGCACGTGAACATAATCCACGACTCCACGGTGTAAGGAAATGATTCGAGACGCGACGGCACGACCATATGATGAGCGACGCGACGCGATAACATCATAAAATATTCGTAACTCCACAATGCGAGAACACGATTCGCGACGCGACGGCCGAGAACATTATCCGCGACGCGACGGCAACAATATATCATTCGCGACGCAACTAGAACAATATTCGCGACTCCACGGCGCGAGAACATGATTTTTAAAACGCGACGCAACTCGACACGATGGCACGAGAACAAGATTCGCGACTCCACAGCACGAGAACATGATTCACGACGGCAGGAGAACGGAGAATTCGCGGATGCGCGACGGCAAGAGAACAGAGGAATCTGTACGCGACGGCACGAGAACATGTTTCGCGACGGCAAGAGAACAGATGATTCTGTACGCGACGGTACGAGAACATGTTTCGCGATGCGCGACGGAAAGAGAAGATGGCATTCGCGACGCGTGACGGCACGAGAACACGATTTGCGATTCCACTGCGCGAGAATATGATTCGCGACACGAAGGCACGAGAACACGTTTCTCGAGGCGACGCGATGGCACGAGAACATGATTCGCGAACAACGGCGACTCGATGAATGAGAAAAACCCGACGCGGCGACTCGATGAATGTGGAAATGCGACGCGGCGACTCCATAAAAGCCGAAACGCGACGCGGCGACTTGATGTGTGTGGAAACCCGACGCGACGACTCGATGAATATGGAAACCCGATTCTGCGACTCGATGAGTGTGGAAAGGCAACGCGGCTACTTGAAACAGTTGTCAAAAACCTAAAGCGGCGAATCGAATTGTTGAATGTGAAATTGAAACGATACGCGGTGACCACATGAATGTGTATACGCGACGGCCGCGGGCGACTCGAATCAATGTGGAAAACGCGACTCGGCGATTTGATGAATGTGGAAACCCCGACTCGGCGAGATCATTGGAATGTGGAAACGCGACTCGGCGACTCGATGAAGGTGGCCAGGAAACGAGACTCGGCGACTAGAATGAATGTGGAAACCCGACTCGGCGACTCGATGAATGTGGAAAACGCGACGCGGCGACTCGATAATGTGGAAACACGACTCGGCGACTCGATGAATGTGGAAACCCGACTCGGCGACTGGATAAATGTGGAAACCCGACGCGGCGACTCGATGAATGTGGAAACACGACTCGGCGACTCGATGAATGTGGAAACGCTACTCGGCGACTCGATGAATGTGGAAACGCGACTCGGCGACTCGATGAATGTGGAAACGCGACTCGCCGACTCGATGAATGTGGAAACGCGACGCGGCGTCTCGATGAATGTGGAAACCCGACTCGGCGACTCGATGAATGTGCAAACGCTACGCGGCGACTCTATGAATGTGGAAACGTGACGCGGCGACTCCAGGATGTGAAAACGTACGGCGCGACTCCATGAAAGTGGAAACGCAACGCGGCGCCTTGTTGAGTGTGGAAACCCGACGCGGCGTCTCGATAAATGTCCAAAACCCAAAGACTTAATCTTACTACCGATACTTAACTTAGAAATTTCAAACCCAATTCAGCCCCCAATAATTCTAACAAAAATGACTAACAATTTTAAGTATAAAGGTAAACAAATCAATGAAGGAACCTTTATGAATATGCGGCGTCTCGATGAATGTGGAAACACGACACGGCGACTTAATGAGTGTGGAAACCCGACACAGAGACTTGATGAGTGTGGAAACCCCCGACAAGGCGATTGATGAGTGTGGAAACTTGACAAGGCGACTTGATGAGTGTGAAAACCCGACGCGGCGTTTCGATGAATGTGGAAACCCAACGCGGCGCCCTGATGAATGTGCGGACGCGACACGGAGATTTAATGAGTGTTGATACCTGACGCGGTTTCTCGAATATGCAAACCCGACGCGGCGACCCGATGAGTGTGGAAACCGGACACGGAGACTTGATGAGTGTAGAAACCCGACGCGGTGACTCGATGAGTGTGGAAACGCGACACCGCGACTCGATGAATGTGGAAACGCGACACCGCGACTCGATGAGTGTGGAAACGCGACTCCTCGACTCGATGAGTGTGGAAACGCGACACCGCGACTCGATGAGTATCGAAACGCGACACCGCGACGTGATGTGGAAACTCGACAAGGCGACTCGATGAGTGTGGAAACCCGACAAGGCGACTCGATGAGTGTGGAAACCAGACACGATGACTCGATGAATGTGGAAACCCGACAAGGCGACTTGATGAGTGTGGAAGCCCAACACGGCGACTTGATGAGTGTGCAAATCCCTTCACGGTAACTTGATGGATGTTGAAACGCGACACGGAGACTCGATGAATGTTGAAATGCAACGCGGAGACTCGATGAATGTTGAAACGCGACGCGGCGACACGATGAATGTTGAAACGCGACGCGGCGATTCGATGAATGTTGAAACGCGATGCGGAGACTCAATGACTGTTGAAACGCGACGCGGCGACACGATAAATGTTGAAACGCGACGCGGTGACACGATGAATATTGAAACGCGACGCGGTGATACGATGAGCGTGGAAACGCGACTAGGCGACTCGATGAATGTTGAAACGCGTCGCGGTCTCTATATGCAAAATTTATCTAATACCTTAGTTGCCTGTTAGTTGTCTCATTGAGTCGGTGTGTTGACCGCATACCATTCATGACATCTACGTGCAAATAAGGTAACTAAAATTAACTTTGTCTAGTAACTCCTTAAAAGGGGAGGCTATGGCTCAACGATGGGCCATGTCATTATAGATTACTAATTATGTGAAATTCAGTTGGGTTGGCTGAAATAGTTAATACAAACCCAGCTACAATGAGCAAGTGCAACTTGTGATACCCGCTCCAACCGTGCAAGATCGGTGGACTTAATGCAGCTCATTTCTTCATGTAAATTGTTGGAAGATTTGAGCTGGGGGACTGGATGCAGTATTAAATATTTCAGCACCTAATATCTACGTAACAGAAGGAAAACGCCCAGTTGGTAGACCAAGAATGAGGTGGGAGAATAACATTAACTATGATTTGAGGGAAGTAGATTATATAGGGAATGATTAGAAAGCATTAGTTCAGGATATGGATGTATGGAGAGCTTATGTCCGCGGGTTCGATAGTGCCAGTGAGTAATATCTACATAAATTACACGGGTAGAAAACTGCAAATATTTAGGGCGTAATGTAATACAAGTAATTAACAAAAAACAGCAAGATGTGTGCTAGTAAGCGAGGATAGTGTTTATGGTTCAAATATTGTAGAAATAGGTACATATATTTTTAAGAATATTCATAGTTGTAACTTTTTTTAAAGACTCGCGCCGGTAGCAGAGGCTGCATTACAAAACCCCATGGAGCGATCTTTGTTTTATGACCTATCTAGTAAATTTATGTTTGGGAGGCATTGTTTAATTGGACAAACGGAAGCTATCTCAATGTAATGGCATTCAATCCCAATTGATTATATTTGCAGATTCATGAACTAAAACTCTACTATAACAGTGAGATATAGACATTATTTGTTTACTGATACTTATCTCAAACTTAAATATAAACTAAAATTTCTCAAATATTATACCTACCGTAATAATTGTCTTGACGTTCCACTTTGAGAAACAGCTATGTGCATCAAAAACCCATTGCATATAAAATAGCCACCATTCGGTTGCTTCATTGTATTGAAGTCACCGAAATAGTAAAATAAATATCCACAACTCGCATCCAACTGAGGATCAGGTCGAGGGATGAGATGAGATGGAGCCCATATATATAGGTCTGTGAATAACAAAGGTGCCTTTCGACCACGCCTGACGCATCACAGGGGCAGATGAACGAAATGGATGGGATGAGTATGGATAGATGGTAGAATGAAATTGTAGCAGGATAATGTTAGAAACCCGGAGGAAAACCCTGCACAAGCTCCGTGTCGTTCACCACGAAACCCACATAGAGTGACTAAGACTCGATCTCGGGTACCCTGCGGTGAAAGGCGAGTGTCTAACCGCTTGCGCCACGGAGCCGCCTTACCGAAATATTGCTCTCTATATTTACCCACTCCAATATATTTATGTTTCTGTTTATTAATCTTCTTCCAGGGTTTTAATTAAGAACGATTTCAGTATTCTCACTTCATTCTCTCGCAGCTCTTTGCTTGCGGAGGATTTTAATTTTGGACTTTTTTTTTTTTTGGAATTGTGTCAAAAATGCCTCTTAAACCATTCGCTTCAGGTTTAAATGCTCAATGCATTTTTCCAGAAACCGGATTTAAGCTATCGTAAATTACATTGTCTATTTTCAGACATTCAAAACAAAGAAAAGGTACGGTACTTGTGATCACAATGAGGGTGAAGGCCAAAACACATACCTCTACTATTCATAACAGTTAACAAAATATTATCCTGCCAAGCGATGTACAAAATATATATAACAGCAGAGATAAGCGAGTGTACCTCGTCTTCTGAGTGAATGGTCATTTAACTGCTGGCGAGTCTACCTCGCTTTTGAGGCGAATGATTTAACAAGGACTGTCAACAATTGGTTGCCGAAATCTACTTTGAAATTTCTCTTAGACAAGTTTTGTGAAATACCAAGGCCGTGTCCAAAAATGGATGTGCCGTTTTTAAATGCAAGATATTGAAATCCATTGTCAAACTCTCATTTAAACTACAAAGAAGTAATACAACTCCTGAATTGGTGAAATGGATAACCCTGACAATCTGCCTGCATGCTGCGTCCCACTACACTGCAAACCCTAACAACCTCCCGCAAGCCGTGTCCCATCTCACCACATTCCCCTTTACTCACTCAGGGAGTCCAAGGAGATTCGTACAGTTGGTAGCTGTTGCTGGATTCTGGCTTCGATTTCTGTGCCTTGTAGTTAAAAACGGCAGATTTTTTGACACGTCCTTGGTATATCACAACGCTTCTCTGGGAGAAATTGCAAGATTGGTTTCGGCGTGCAGTGGTTGAGAGTTACCATGTAAGTGTAACTTTACACATCACTGTCAGCTTCGAAAAACTGAAATATCTGCTCCAATTGAACACACATTCTTGCATAACGCTGCTGCCGGTCTCGTTCTGATACAATATACATATTCATATTCTTCTTCTTCTTAACAAGTCGCTATAGCCTCAAATTGGAGAATACTTTGGCCTTCTCAATGAGTTCATTCAACACTTTTCTATCCTTGACATTTTTGTTCCAATTTTTTATCTTCATCAATTTTATATCATTTAAAACATCATCTTCCCATTGTTTTGATCATCCAATATATGCAATGGCTTCCATTTGTAGAACTTTTTTACCATCCTTTCATCATCCATTCTATATGTGTGTCCAATCCAGCTTAATTTTTGTGCTTTAATGAAGTTCATTATATTTCTGTTTTGAGAATTCTATTTATTCCTTTACTTACTTACTTACTTACTCACTGGCACTAGGTTCATGGCCGCGCGGACATAAGCTCTCCATATATCCCTATCCTGAGCTAATGTTTTCCAAACATTCCCTGTATAATCTACTTCCCTCAAATCATAGTTAGTGTTATTCTCCCACCTCATTCTTGGTCTACCAACTGGGCGTTTTCCCTCTGGCTTTCCTACAAGAAGCTTCCATGCAAGTCTTTGTGCAACATGTCCTGCCCATCGCAGTCAAAAGTACTTAACTGTTCTAATTATATCTGGCTTCCTATAAAGATCATGTAGTTAATTGTTATGTAGTCTTCTCCATTCACCTGTCTGTTCATCTCTCTTTCGTCCAAAAATTTTCCTAAGTACTTTATTCTCAAATACTTGTAATCTCCTTTCCTCCCTTAAAGCAAGAGTCCATGTTTCGCACCCATATAATATAACTGGTAGAATAATAGTTTTATATATTTTCAGTTAAACGTTTTTTTTAAGGAGTTGGGACATCAAGAGTCTCTGCAATGCATAATAGCACGCATTTCCAGAATTGAGCCTATGTTTAATTTCTTTGTGCATCTCATTCCTATTTGTGATTATTGTTCCTAGGTATTTGAATTCAGCCACTTCCTCAAAATTTCCCTCATTTGTCACTAGCTGTCCATTGCCATTAAATAATGTATTTCTACGTGTGACCACATATTTAGTTTTATTGATATTTACTTCCAGTCCTAATTTCCTTTATTTGTTCGGATCCTTTATGATCTGTCCTGATTCCTTATTGCTCCAACTCTTCTGATTATTTTTGTTGCAAAAACGTTTGCTTTTCTATTTCTTTGTGTCCAAGTTTCACTATACAAGATTACAAATGATCTTATAATGTAAAGTGTTGTTTAAGTTTGCAGTTTTTAGAGATCAATTATCACGGACACAAGTACTTTGAAATGATGTATCTACCTCTCTGTATATTACTACAGATACAATATATTCTGATTATTCACATATACTTTTTAAAATCACTCCAACATTTTTACTCACTTCACCAGTTCACAACACAAACTGGCATAAACACACAAACATACCTAATCAATGGAAAAAAGCCCAAATGTTATTAAAAGACTAATGATTATGCTACCTTTGCACGGTCAATATACCGCGGCAATTTAATTAAATCATAGGGCAGGCAATACTTCATACTACATCATGAAGCGATGTTTTTGATAAACAGGCGAATAAATCTTTGACTAATTCCTAAAAGTAATTTACCAAATAAAATATAAATTAATTCCTTATATACTAATTTAATCATTATTAATTTTAATACTATAGTAATTAAAACATTATAGTAAAACTTCAAAATAAAAAAAAATGTGGAATATTTTAAGTAAAATTATGACATACTTAAATCATTGACCATTATAAATTCATAATATTTCAACAATTCCTATTTATAAAATATAAACAAGCTTAGCCCTATCTATTTTAAACTAAACTAAAAAATTAATTAATAATTAACAAATTAAAGAAAAGTTTTAAATTGAATTTTTTCCCCATAAAACTAGATATACTACTTGTCGACTGACATGTCACCACTAATAAATAATTACTAATATTTTTGAAACAATAAATTTATTAATATGCTAGCTTCAAATTCTTCGAGAACATTTTTATCAAATATACATATATTTTAATTAACCCTGATACACAAGGTACAAAAATAACATAAACTTTAAAATAAATAATGTTATCCTACACAGTACAATAAACTATAATAATTCTAATTACATCAAAACTAAGTACAAAAAGATTATTTTATTTAAAATAATAATTATTATGAAATAATCCTTACAAAATTAACAAAAATAAATCAAGTTATATTGAATTGCACAATAAAATTCTCAATGTAAATGAAACTTCTAACTCCTAGAATAACTTGCTTACTTCCTCCTCTTTCCCTCCCTTTTTTATAAAATTGATGATTCAGTGCAAAGAACAACTCTTCATTTTTATTTTATAATGCATTTCTGTGTGTGACTATATATTTACTTTTGCGACTTAAAATCCATAAGATTTTCCTTACTATACTCGTCACTTATTTCTTATTTCACTTGTAACATTATTTAATGATAGTGTTGATCCCGGAAAAACTGTATTATTACAGATACATTTATAATTAAAATATTCAACAATATCTTCTAATTTTGTTTCAAAATTAGAATTATAATACGAAATTATAACATTGTTACCTAACAGGTTCATCTCCTCAACTTTATAAACTGTAAATTATTATCTGTAGGCCTTTTAGGACTAGTCCTATCATCAGCAGAAAGAGCAGGAGGTAGGACTTTATCTAGATACTGATAGATACAGACCTATGTTCTGCTCCTACTGCTGACGATGGGACTAATCCCGAAAAGCCTACAGAGAATTAATAGTTTATAAAGTTGAACAGATGGGCTTATTAGGTAACTTACTTACTCACTGGCACTCTCGAACCCATAGGTTCATGGCCGCGTGGACATAAGTTCTCCATACATCCATATCCTGAGCTAATGCTTTCCAATCATTTCCTGTATAATCTACTTCCCTCAAATCATAGTTAATGTTATTCTCCCATCTCATTCTTGGTCTACCAACTGGCTTTTCCCTCTGGCTTTCCTACAAGAAGCTTCCATGCAAGTCTTTCATTCTCCATACGTGCAACATGTCCTATCCATCGCAGTCTACGAGACTTAACTGTTTTACTATATCTGGCTTCCCATAAAACCATGTAGTTCATTATGTAGTCTTCTCCATTCACCTGTCTGTTCATCTCTCTTTCGTCCAAAAATTTTCCTAAGTACTTTATTCTCAAATACCTGTAATCTCCTTTCCTCCCTTAAAGTAAGAGTCCATGTTTCGCACCCATATAATATAACTGGTAGAATAATAGTTTTATATATTTTCAGTTTAACGTTTTTTGAAAGGAGTTGGGACATCAAGAGTCTCTGCAATGCATAATAGCACGCTTTCCAGAATTGAGCCTATGTTTAATTTCTTTGTGCATCTCATTAGGTAACAAATGTTATAATTTTATATTATGATTCTGTTTTGTGACTAATACGTCAACGGAATTTTATGATGAATTTTATTAATGTGGACCAACTTTTGTTGTCTTGTATCTCTGAAACGAATTGCAAACTCAATGATAATTTGATAAAAGTGTGGCTTAGTAGTGTAGTAACATTTAGTAAATCTGAATGACTTAGATGTATGCAAGTTTCAGTGAGAAAAGATACGGAAACAATGCGTCTCTTAATTTGTAAGAGAAGAGTTGATATGCGGGTGAGATTGTGCACAGTGTTACAAGCTTCATAAAGTCCGTGCATAAAATTCAGCAGCGCAGAAAAAGAACGTTGCTATGGAAACCACATAATCCACTCTTACTACAAGCAGATCACAGTTAAAGTGATTGTGATTTCTGTCATACAAAATGTAATGTAGCGTAATCACACATAAAAATGTAATCACTATCACAGTTATATAATAATATGTATTGAAAACGCAGTGACATTTCAAATAACTAATTACAATGTTAACATCGCTCCCGGTGGACTAGTGGTACCGCGACTTTCTATAATTCCGAGGTTCGCGGGTTCAATGGAGTATTTTAAGGCATATATTTCTGAGATGTAATCCTAGAGTTGTGAAGTTAAGCTGTAAATCCTATGTTTTAGATGTATGGCATTTAAAGGAACTTCAAACTCTGGGCCCAATATTTCGTTCCTTACACTTTCAGATTTTAATTACGAAGCTAATTATCTGAGAAGTTGAAACAAGTCATTAAATAAAATAATAATTCCGATCTTAACACATAAAGAAATTTCGATCTTACAAGAAAACTGTTAACCATTGCATGCCGAAACCTACTAGAAAAGCATTTGTCATGTAGGACTACCAAGGCCGTGTCAAAAAATTATCTACCGTTTTTAACTGCAAAGCACAGAAATCGAAACCAGAAACCAGCAATGGCATACTACTGTAAGGAGCAGATGGATTCCCTACTGAATAAGAGCGAAGTAGAGCGAGGCATGTGGCGGCGCTGACGGCAGGTAGTGAGGGTTACCAATCTACCAATTCATGAGTTGTATTACTTCCCTATAGTTTAAATGAAAGATTTGGCGCATGATTTTAGTGTCTCGCCGTTAAAAACCGAAGATAATTTTTGGTCACGGCCTTTGTACATCACAACGTTTCACTGGAAGAAATTTCAAGGCAGGTTTCGGCATGCAATGTTCTACAGTTTCCTTGTAAGTTCAGCGAAATTTGTTATATCACAGTTTAGATAATTGCGATAGCAATTACCGTGTAGTTAAGAGTGATAACAAACGTAGATTAGACAATTGTAATAGCACTAACACATTCATTAATAGTGGAAACAGTCGGTGTTAGAACATTAAGCTAGCAGTCACAGTTGTATTACTGTGACTATTTAACTCATGTCCCAAATGGGATTCTATCACCAATCGCATTTCAATGATTTTTAATTACAACCAATCACAGTCGTGTTTCACCTCGAATTTATCATACAAGTTTATCATATTAAAGAATGCTCCTCCTTTTTTTAACATTCTGAATAGGTGATAGCATTATTTTGCAGCGACTGACTGTCTAAAACATACGGTTACCAAATTGTATATATAGTGCACGAATGTCAGTTGATAGGGCTTGCGGGAGATAATATAAAAAACATTTGTATCAATTTATTATACCACAAAAAAAAACACTGTTTGCACTTTCTTAAACGAATTATTTCCCAGGTGAATAACGTTGCAGGAAAAATAGAATGTACATCATAGGACATCAGAAATTAATTAATACATATAATGTTGGTTATAAATTTTTCCACTAGGGTGCATTCTTTCAATTTTGCTATCCCTTCGTAATAAATAATATGATCTGGTAGCAGTGATGAACAAGCGTAACAATCGTTTCTCATTTATTTTCAAACTTCGCCGTTTACATTAAATAAATACATATTTTAAAATAACTATATTATAATTATTTAAATAATGATTTGTGAGTAAACAGCTTAATTTTATTCGTTAAATAGGCCTCAAAAATGCAACTCTTTTTTTTTCAAATGTCCCACGTTGTCTTTCGCCATTCCTGGTGTTCTCTCCTGGCATGGTGTACTTGTAACCCACTTCTGAGTTTGGGGCGTCTGGAAGGCGGGGTTACGTTGCCCCGATGTTATGATGGGTGATGATAGTGATAGGGTGCGCCAGGACAGTCCCTAATCCTAAGCTTAATCTAAGATGAGTATGAATGATGATGATTGCGATGGCCAATATGATTTCGGAGACCGTTTCGGCCTTAAAGGTTTCCTGACATTTGTCTTACAGGTGAGGAAAAACACCGATAAAAACCTCACCCAGAAAAACTGTCCCGACCGGAGATCGAACCCGGGCCCGCTGCGTGACAAGGCAGCACGCTACCTCGAGACCACAGCGGTGGACACAAATGCCACTTTTGGTTTCCAAATTCTCTAGATAAATTGGAAATCACTCGTGGCATTACTTATGAGTGACTATTACCGTGTATTGAGCTGAGAGTGCCATCAAAGTACAATAATCAGCTATTTCTATCCTAGTTTCTACCTGTGATCGCCGAACTTTCTGTCAATTGTAACTATGAATGATGTAATTAGCTTATCTGTTCATTCCATCACAATAATGTTGAGGAATGTGTTGTCAATAATTACGTGTTATGATGTATGGACACTTAAAATTAGTGTATGTTGTTCGGTAAGTGTTTCCTTACTTGAAAATAACTTATGTTTTCTCTAAACCTATAATAGATAACACAACAAAAATTTCACCACTTATTAAACAGATCCTTCTGAGTATATTGATATCCAAATTAAGTAATAAGTAGCATTACTTTGCAGTCATAACAATTAAGTGACAATTACTGAAAATTTGCATTTTATGTTTGTCTGGCACCATTTTCCAAAAACTGTTTATAAAAACTGAATTTTTATTCACACTGTTTACGAATACTTTAACATTTGAAGAAAAAACTTTTGGAAGAAAAGCCTTTATATTTTTTTTCAAATTTCTTTAAAAAGTTTAAATTTTTAAAAAGTTTATATTTTTATGAAGATGTTATGTACTTCAACATTTTTTCTTAATTATATTTTATTTATCAATTTAATTCTTAACCTCCCTTATGTAGAAATGTGAGATATATATCATGTGAAAGAATACACCTCTCTTGTGCAGAATCTTGTGTTGTCGTACTTCAATTATTGTGATATTATATATAATGCTCTAAACTGTGACTTGTCGCAGAGACTGCAGCGTGTTCATAATGCTTGCGTTCGATTCGTTTTCAATATCCACCGTTATGACCATATTTCCGAACACTTTAATAACCTCTCTTGGCTCCGTCTTACTGACAGACGTAAATTGCGCTCTCTTTCACTACTTTTCAA
Source organism: Diploptera punctata (assembly GCA_030220185.1). Taxonomy (NCBI): domain Eukaryota; kingdom Metazoa; phylum Arthropoda; class Insecta; order Blattodea; family Blaberidae; genus Diploptera; species Diploptera punctata. The sequence goes on from JASPKZ010007914.1 coordinate 54,125, forward strand.
GCTTCTGAATTCCTACATTCCTACTTACTTGGCGTCCAGATTTGAGAAGTTATCCTCTTACCACAATATTCATACTAGGTCACAGTCTGCTAACAATTCCTCTTCATAGCACTTCCTCCTATTCTACTTCCTTCACAGTAGCCTCTGCCCGCTCCTGGAATCTCCTTTCTCAAGATATCAGGGGTTGCCGCACACTTGGTACCTTTGAGTCACGCATATATACAGTTACCTGTTGTCTAATAATTAATTTTTCTCTATTTATTTAATTTTATACTATGTCATTAATAATCTTTTCCTCGTTTTTTTTATATATCGTGTACATACACTGCTCAAAACAATTAGAGGAACACTATGAAATATGCAAATATTTTTTCATTGGATAAAGGTACAAACATGAAATTAATAAAGTACATTATTTGTGGGTATTTATTTATTGCTCATATCAGTTAAAACAAATGAATAACGCTGACAATTAACTTTTCAAACAATTCCGCTATGTAAACAATTGAATATTGTGCTTATTTTTCAAAGTTAAACACACGTTATATAGAGTTAGTATCGTGTATGGCCTCCACGACATTCGATGACACTTTGGCACCTTCGTGGCATGCTCCCAGTAAGATTCTGGATTTCCTTTTGCGGGATATTCTCCCATTCCTCCTTCAGAGAATCTCCAAGTTGCTGCAGAGTTTGTGGAGCTTGATGTCGGTTCCTGACCTTTCTGTCTAGAAGATCCCACAAGTGTTCAATAGGGTTGAGGTCTGGGCTGACCGCTGGCCACTCCATTACCTCAATTTCATTCCTAATCAGGAAATCCCTGGTGACAGCCGCAGGATGTGCCCTGGCATTATCCTGCATAAACAGAAATCCAGGGCCTACTCTAATGGCAGCAGGTACTACATGCTCTTCCAGAACGTGCTCGATATACCGGACAGCATTCAGTCGCTGGGGAACAAGTACAAGGTCCGTACGATTGTTGTACATAACTCCGGCCCACACCATTATGGAACCTCCTCCGAATCTATCAATTTCCTGTACAGCCTCTGCAGAAAATCTTTCTCCTGGCCGTCCCCACACCCTCAATCGACCATCACAACGTGTAAGACGATACCTGGATTCGTCCGAGAAGAGCACAGACTCCCACTGGCTCAGGTTCCAATCACCATGGTTTTCAGCATACATACGTCTTGCTGCCTTATGCCCATTTGTTAAGCGTAGTTTTTTAACGGGCCTTTTTGGACAAATATTCTCTTTCCTTAATCTGTTCCTTATGGTTTGGCCTGAAACCCGGATTCCGGAAGCCATATGAAGGTCATTCTGCAGGTCTTTTGCAGTTTTTGTACGCTGTCGAAGAGCAGAAAGAACAACGTATCTGTCATCCTGGGGGCTTGTTTTAAATTTACGGCCCTGGCCACGTCTTCTACAATACTGACCTGTCTCTCTGTGCCTGTTGCGTAACCTGGACACCACGGAAGGAGAAACCCCAAGCTCTCTAGCCACTTGTCGCAGAGATTGACCTTGTCGTAAAAGATGTAGAGCATGATACACTTCAAACTCATTTAAATGCCTCATTTTGTCAGAGACTTCAATAAACAAGGCAATAATCAACATTCGTCACTATTGCAACATCAGGAAGCTTACCAATTAGAAGTGGCCAGTGCCTTCCAAAATAAAAAAAAAATCTCTATATTTGTTATTTGAGGTAATTTCTCTGTATTTAGGCCATGGATCTTTAAAATTTGTATCCAATGATAAAATTAATAATTCAATTTACATATTGTCCAACTTTCAGCATCACAGCTTTAAAAAACAATTACTTATTCAATTTATTACAAGTGTTCCTCTAATTGTTTTGAGCAGTGTATTATATATTTAATTCGTTAAATTTAGAGTAAATCAAAATATATTTCAAAAATTAATTGTATTGTATTTATAACATGTAATCGTTTATGTATATTGTAATTTAGATGTAAGACTTTTTTTTTTGTATTGTGTAAAATCTGGTTGAATGGCAGACAAGGCCTTAAGGCCTTAACTCAGCCGGGTAAAATAAAGCTATTAATATTATTACTATTATTATTATCATTATTATTATCATTATTATCATTATTATTATTATTATTATTATTATTATTATTATTATTATTATTATTATTATTATTATTATTATCTACAATACCTAAACTGTGAAAAATCAAAGTTATGAAAAGTTTTCACTTCTATGTCATAATGATTGCCAAGCATTACTCGATCGCGTAAACTTTTTAGCTGGAGAGGGGAAGCAGTGGCGCTAGTTGTGAAGATGGGGAAGGTGTCTGCTTCCACCGTTGGTACAAGCAAGTTGTATAATCAGTGGCAATATATGTAGAGTAGATCTACCTGAAATAGAGGATGAAGTTAATGAAAGGTCTTCGGAGTTTGTATTCCTAGGGTTATGGATAATGTGACGTACTGAGAAATTAAATCAGCACTGATTTCCAACTAATGTCTGGCAGACTTAGATGTCTATATACTGTGAATATAGTGCGTAACTTTCGCAATTGACATTGTCACTAACAACTGTGTCTACACGACTGACGGATAATAAACACTATCTCTGAAACATGAAACAAGGGTCTACCTCGAATCCCTACTAACCCTTACCACATTCAATTATTTCACAGTTTTTCCGCACTGAAAGTTAACGTTGTCAAGTAATAACAGAAAATATTTTAAGTACTCAATTTGGGTATCAATAAACGCAGAAGGATCTGTTTAATAAGTGGCGACATTTTTGTTTTGTTATCCAGTACTTTGTTTTTGGTTTTCAAGTAAGAAAACTCTTACGGAATAGCAGACACTCACTTAACATGTGAAACTACAAACTATATAACTAGATTGTAGTGTCTTATAATATAGCTAGGATTGTGAATAAAATAACTTCTTTCTCGAGTCTACTTTGCAATATGCAGTGCGGTCAGTATAGCATTGGACAGCAGACTCGGGGATTTCACTGTATATACTGCTGATGCACTCGCGGCGGGGAACGGACAGCGTAGGACCGCGGTGATACAACCACACACATTTTCAAAACTATTTTATAAATTGTCGCGCTTACCAACTTTATTAAAGCAGGTGTTGGAACTGTTCACCTTCGTTGTCCATACATTTTATAAAATTTGTTGTACATAATATGGACTGTTGAACGTGACGGAATTTTTACACCCGGGAACCGTGTTTGAAAAAGTCTTTGTGCTTGGCTGGCAGACTGAGTTAAATATTGATCATAAATGAATACACGTTGTTGAGTAGAAAAATTATTAGCCATTATTCAGTTTACACTTTACATTTATACACACGTCATTCAGTTTACACTCATACACGCCTGATTTATAAGATACACATTTTAAATTGAAATAACTTATACACACGTCATTCATTTTACATTATACACAGTCATTCAGTTGGAAGGAAAAACTATCGAGCGCCTTAACTGCTCGAAGTACACTATTTCACTGTGATCGTGAATGCGTCGGATGTATTCATATACTGCTTGAGACAGCGCAAATTTCAAGTCCCGTGGCTGCACGTGTAAGCTTCATCATCGCACAGCACAAACCCCGCGTATGTTGTCCAATACTATATACGGATCTCACAGTATATTTTCGTGCTCCATATATGTGTCTTGTGTTTTTATCAGGACAAGGCATTTCGAGGACTACAATATGCAATTGAAGTATTCTACGTTTTAAATCCATAAAAAATGAATTCAGTACGCAGCGTGATAAGGAAGGATATATAGGATAGTCTTAATGCTCTGATGGAAAGGGGTGACTAAGTTATATATATATATATATATCTAAGAGACAGGGTGTGATATGTATTAGGGTGAATATACATGAAGTGGTCAGAGGACAACGGGTACAGGTGACATTATTTTAATAAAACGAGTTAAGTGCATAAATTGTTAGCTAATATGACTGTTTGATGCCCAAGAGATATATGCATACGTTTGACAGAATCTGACATATAGTGGAGTCTTGGAAAATCACTCAGAAAAACAGCACTTCGTCTTGGAGGACAAGGGGTACGTCTGTAGTTTTACTCTTTGCCTTCCAACAGCTAGGTGGACTCAAGCTGAGAGTGATGTATTTTTAACGTTTCCAACACCTTTTATGTGAATATTATTATTGTATTATTAGTATTTAATATAGTGCTGGTGATTCTTCGAGGTTTAATGATTTATCAAGTAGTATTATGTCTGAATGAGAATGTAATGAACATGACCATGAACTTAATGTAAGTAAAATATTTTAACTACTTTATTTATATATTCACAATTGTATATTATGTATTTAGCAGTATATTTTGAGACAATTCGAAATATTTAACAATCTAAAGATATAATAAGATTTAGATCTACAGGATTTGTTAATAATGTTTATAACAAAGGAATGTTTTTTTAAGTATGGAGATTAATGCTTGTTATTATTTTTGTTTTCTTGTCAGATTCCAATGAAGATGGCATTGAAGAACACGGCTTTACAGGACCTGCAGAAAAATAAGATGATCCAGAATTGCAGGTTTGCAGAAAGAGGATTAGTAAACCAGAAAATTGGATAAAAATAAAGCAATAAATAATAGTTTTAAAAAACTAAAACAACACGCTTTATTAGAAAACCGAACTAAAAAAATTAAAATAATTTTAATTTCCAACATGCTTGGGATAAAATTAAAGTGGTCAACAAAAAAATCATCTCCAACACATGTAGAATAAAACTAGACTTATCAACAAAAAGAAAATCATTTTACCATCAAAAACGTGGAGTTCTCTATATCAATTAATATATTTGATAATAAACATATATTGGTAAAAGTAAAGTCTCTAAGAAGAAATGTAAAAATCAAAAAAGCACTCTACGCTTTGACGGTAAAATTATTTTCTTTTTGTTGGTAACTCTAATTTATTCTATAGGTGTTGGAGATGATTTTTTTGTTGACCACTTGAATTTTATCCCAAGCGTGTTGGAAATTAAAATTATTTTTATTTTTTTTAGTTCGGTTTTCTAATAAAGCGTATTGTTTTAGTTTTTTAAAACTATTTTTTATTTTTTATTTTTTAGTTCTAATATTTTACAGAATAAGATAAAAATGTAAATATCTTTAAATTCGATACTATTATAGTATGAGCTAAAAATAGTACTCTTCTAAAAAATCCTCCCAGCCGGATTTAAACCAGCGACCTATGGATTATTGAAATTATATACCTCTAGTGTTCACCGCTCTACTAACTGAGCTCTTACAACGATTGACTAAAAAGTCGACAAGTCCGCAACCTATTGTGCCAGTTTTCATTTTTTTGATTTTCTGATGATTCTGGCCAGGATTTTAGAAACAAAATATGAAATTATTCTATTGTCACGACAAGTGTACAAAGTTTTAAATCGGTCCAATTTTTTTAAGTGGGTGAAAATCGTGATCAAAGATTCAGTTACATAGATACAAAGACACACTTTTTTTGATTTTTCTGATGTTTCTGGCCAGGATTGTAGAAAATAAATATGAAATTATTGTATTGTCAGGGGTCCTTTATAAGTATACAAAGCTTCAAGTCGATTCCAATGTTTCTAAGTGGGCAAAAATCGTGGTCAAAGATTCCGTTACATATATTCAAAGACACTTATTTTTCCTGATGATTCTGGCCAGGATTTTAGGAAAAAAACATATGAAAGTATTGTATGTCACGGGTCCTTTACAAGTGTACAAAGTTTCAAGTTGATCCAATGATTTTAAGTGAGTGAAAATCGCGTTGAATGTTTCCGTTGTATAGGTCAAGCTAATATAAAGCGTGTAATATTAATAGTTTTTAAAACTAAAACAACACGCTTTATTAGAAACCGAACTAAGAAAATGAAAAATAATTTTAATTTCCAACAATAATTTTAATTTTCAATGTATTGCATTCAATAGACTGTGATTCGCAGACGTCTGAGTAAAAACAACAGCCTCTAACAAGTTTGTTTATAATGAATCACATCGAGTTTTACCATGGCTAACGCACACACAGGACATAGGCACAAGGCCAATCTCAATGCCACGCAGATTGAGGGTGGTGATAGATGCTGAGGGTTCATATACCCGATTTTGATTTCGTTTTGTTGTTAAAGTTTCATTTTAGAGGATATTATTTCTTTCCTCATTTATTTATTAGAAGAAGGTTTTAATTTAGTTTTTGGGTGTTTTGTGTGTGCATTAAAATCATAAACTCAAATATAAAATTAAATGTGAAAATATATTACAGCCGAAATGCTATTCTAACATTCAGTTTAAAAAAAAGTAGAACGAGAATCGAATCCGTGAGGTTGCAAATGCAGATGATGTCTGTTAAACCTCTCGATGATGGGAAAAACACTAAGACAAGCTCTCTCTTCCATGTTGCTTGAGTGTGCACTGCGTTAACTAGCAAATTACTCAGTACAATAAATTACTGAAAACGTGTTGATGTGAATACGGCTTCTAAGAGCTGTCACGAAGTTTCCCGATCGGTTGATAAAATCTGCGGATGACTGATTTTTTGTCTAAGGGTGTACGTATTTCCAGTCATAATAAAAACTTTGATATGAATATACTTTTCTTGGATAATTTATTTCAAAATATTGCTTGGAGGACAAGGGGTACAAGTGACTCTTAATTCAAAGAAAGTTATAGTATGGACTAATGTTTATATTGAATGTGTTCATATTTTGCGGATAAATGGACTCATATGTAAGGAACACAAACACAATTTATGATACCTGTCAGATATTCCTGGAATTTTATATTCTCACTGATCTTTAAACTCAGTTTTCTCCTAATTAATTTTTTGTCATTTGTACCCCTTGTCCTCTGACCGCCTCATATATTGTCTTGGTCCATGACACGAAATTACATTAAGAAATTGCAGGCTATAAAACGAGGTTTATGAGATCAGTTAAGGGTTGTACTAGGTTGGATAAGTTTAAAATGAGGATATAAGAAAATAATTAAATGTAATATCATTAGAGGAAAGGATTCATCATTATAGAGATCCCTAGAAATAATGAGCTACAGTCGTATTCCTAGAAGAATTTTTGATTATCGTATTGCTCGCGTAATGTGCGTCCCGCGTGTTTTGCGCGCCCCAATTCTAAAGGATTATTTTGAACTTATTTTTGCTTCGTGTATTTTGTGCACACATTGTAGGAATTTTTGTATTCAGTGTGGTAGGGATTTTCCACCCCTGTATTCCAATGCCAATTCTTACATTCCAATGTAGATCATTTCCAGAATTCAACTACCTGCTTTTCAAAGAAATCCAAAGTCCAGTTACTTTCACAGTGCTTGCCCGTTATAGAGATACGTTTTAGAAAAGTAAATATCGATATTTCAGTTGACTTTCAACACTTCTAATGTGCACTTGCATTTATACTGTATTTCAAGATGGGAAAGAAATTATACAGCATCCTATAAATTGAAAGTGATAAGTTTCGCGGAACATTTCGGCAGTCGTGCAACTGAAAGAGAATTCGGGGTTCCAGAGTCCGCGCGGTCATGAACCTACGGCTTCGATAGTGCCAGTGAGTTAGTTAGTTAGAATCCAATGTGCGTGTTATTGGAGAAAACACAAATACGCGCTAAATAGTTACCGGTATTACGGTATTTAATCGTTTCATTTGTATAACTATAATATTATTGTTTATACAAGCCTATTTATTATTCTTGATTGTTATTTGTATAATTGAAGATTACCTACAGTGTTCCATCCATAGTAATTGTGCCGGAGGGCAGGTCATTGACCGCAATCATAGCATTTTCATGCTATGCTTTGCAGTTTTACTAGGGAATTATAGGTGTGGTAGCTTCCCGTTTCTTTCCATACCGAGGAACGATAATCAAAATGGTGATGATGACGGTTTTCGGGGAACATTGGGCCCTAAGCTTCCTGACATTTGTCTTACAAGGTTGAGAAAAAACCCAGGAAAAAACCTCGACCCACCCGGGCCCGCTCGAGACCACATCGGTGGACTACCTGCAGTGTTATGCCATAAAATTATAAGATATGACAAAATTACTGTATTATTAATTTCTATACTTACGTACCATAATTGAGATAACTCAGAAAAGTCCTCTAATTTTAAAAATCCGCACATTTCACACTCCCCAGTTTTTCAGTGGCCAACGTAACCTAAAAAACGCAAATTACGCGAGCAAATACGGTATAAACCTGAAGGAAGGACAGATTTGGTAAGACCACGGAAACGTTGATTGTTGAATGTGTGAAGTCGGAACAGGACTAAAGAGCCTAATCTCTGATTGAAGAAGAAGATGTATATAGTGTTATATAGGGAAGAGATTAGAAACTGACGGTTTTACGATCTCATGGATAAATGCATGACAAATGCTTCAGGGACAATGCAACGTGGTCTAATATGCGAAATACCGCAAATATAATATAAACAAATACTATGAACATATTATAATAGTATTTATCTCTGTAAACAAAATTACCACAACAATCGAAATACGTAGTGCCATTGCTGCATCCTTCAGAATTGGCCTATAAAACCACATCTAACATAATGTCAGATATCACTTTAAATTTATCATGGATGATAATGTTTGGACTATGTTACTTTTAAATTTATGCATCTTGTGTAAAATTAAAAAAAGGCGTTCATAATTTAACAAGTATTACTATTACTAACTTACTAACTCGCTTGTACAATCGAACCCGTAGGATCATGGCCGCGCTTGATATAAACGCTCCATACATCCTAATTCCGATGTTTTCCAATCCACCCTTGTATAATCTACTTCCATCAAATCGTGATTAATGTTAATCTCCCACCTCATTCTTGGTCTACCGATTCAAATTTTTCTCTCTGGTTTTCCTGCAAGAATCTTCCATGACCCTCTTTCATTCCCCATTCGTGCCACATGTCCTGCCCATCACAGTCAATGAGACTTAACTGTTCTTATTATATCTGGTTTTCTGTAAAGACCATATAGCTCACTGTTAATTAGTCTTTTCAATTCACCTGTCTGTTCATCTCTCTTTGACCCAAATACGCTCCTAAGAACTTAATTCTCAAGTACTCGTATTCTCCTTTCCTCCCTTCCATCCATTTAATACATATAATATCCATCCATATAATATAAATGGTAGAATAAATTTTTATATATTTTCAGTTTAACGTTTTCTGAAAGGAGTTGGGACGACAAGACTCCCTATAATGCATAACAGCATGCATTTCCTGAATTGAGCCTATGTTTTATTTCTTCGTGCATCTCATTCTTATTTGTGATTATTGTTCCTAGGTATCCATTTGAATTCAGCTACTTCCTCAAACTTTCCCTCATTGGTTATTAGCTGTCCATTTCCATTACATAATCTATTTTTATGTGTCAACATATATTTAGTTTTATTGATGTTTACTTCCAGTTCCAATTTCTTAGTGTTACTCAAAGGAGTGTGCGTATTGTCCTTTAGTATCTCCTCGCTATCGCTCTATAATACTACATCATCAGCATAAACTAAATGCGTATTAATATTATTCATCATCATCATCCATCATGGCAGCTGCCGCCGTTTTCAGGAAACCAAACGCCATTCCTCTATGTCCATCCATTGATCTTCCTCGAATCTTCTGATATTCATAACCGCTTGTACACATTCTATCTAAGTTTTCTTCGGTCTTACTCTCTTCCTCCTTTCTATTGGGATTTATTCTGTAACAATTTTAGGCAATCGTTGCTCTAGCATTCTTTTGACATGGCCATACCACTGTAATCTTTTCTTTTCTATAAGTCTATAAAGTCCGGCTCCTCTTGTACACCCATGATTTACCTTATTTATTTATTTCGTATTATATCCATTCTAGATATTCCAGCTGATCTTCTTAAAACATCCATTAAAATTCTTTTCATTTTCCTGGTAGGATTTTGCCATACTTCAGCACCGTATGTTAGAATGCTCTGAATTATGGTTTGATATATTTGTGATTTTCTATTTTTTGTAATTTTTTGCTCCTTAAACCTTTTGTTGTAGTAAATCCCTCTGTTATATGATTTCCAATTTTTATTTTCGAAATAGATCCTTTGTATAATGCTTTTATAGCTTCTATTATTTTTTGGTCCTGTTAGAATTGTCTAAAGTTTTCCATAACATGTTTTTAGGAATACTATCATATGCCTTGGTAAATCGACAAAATGTAATATTATTATTAATTATATTATTCACCAACATAAAACATTAGGCCCTCTGGCCCGTACCGTCTCAAAGTAGTTGTCCACGCCATGTTTTAAAAAAATGGCCTTTTGGATGATTGAGTACTGTTGATCAACTTTGATTATGCTTAATTCTGTTGCATTTGTTGCTAATCTCTCCAGTTTATTGTGCACTTTAAAACTGTAGGAGCAATAATTGTTTCTGTATTTAATTCATTTATGAAATACATGTTCTTCTTGTGATCTACTAATTTATAACCTTACACAAATTGGAGAAAACTCATTTCTATTATCTCGAATATCACTGTTATTATTTATTAATAACAGAATTATAAATAAATGGAACAAAATTAAAACAGAGGAATATTTTAAGTATTTGGGATGAATAATACAAAAAGATGGATCATCTGAATTAGGCATCGAAAAAGAATAATAGAGACAAAAGAAGTTATTGTCATATTAAATTATACTTCATGGAGTAGGAATATAATCAAGAGGACTAAATTAATAATTATAACACAATTGTGAAGAGTATTTTATTATATGGTGCTGAAACATGGACGTTAAAGCAAAATCACAGAAATAAATTATTAGTCACAAAAATGAACTTTTTAAGAAGATCGGCAGGAATATCAAAATTAGACAAAATAAAAAATAATAGAATAAGAGAAATTATGAATGTAAGAAAGGTTTTGTACAAGAGATTGAATAAATCCAACTACGATGGTATGGGCTTATAATGAGAAGTAGGGACACAGAAACAAACAAAGAAGTATTGAAATGGGTGGCTTCTGGAAAAGGGAAACGTGGTAGACCAAAGCCTACGTGGATAAGGAGAATTAAAAAAAATGAAAGAGGGAAATATAACAGAACAGACACGCAACACCGGGAAGTGTGGAAGAAAAAAAATGTATATTTTGGTTGAAGACACCTGTGTATATAACAGAAACAATCCTGAATAAATAAAGCAATTATTACTATTCTTATACTACCTTTATTATAGTACTATATTATTGCAGTTATTATTATTATTTTATTGATATTGAATTATAAACTTGTATATTTTTATTCAAGACGGTTGATTGTAGAGGCAAAATGATGTATCCGGAGACACGGATGGTCAGATTTCATACCATTTACATTACTGCAACTCAGAATGGGTTAGAAAACCAGGTACTATTTGTGATGATGCAGTGTATGATGTCAGCTCACGTGGGTGTTTCTTATTAGTGGGAAATAGAACCACGTGACTTAAGAAGTGATATGACAGACTGAAGGTGGATTACAACCCTAGAGATGATGTCAGTCGGAAATAAAAACTGAACATATAGCTTCACATCTGAAATTGTAATGCACAGAGCGTAGTATCTTCAACGCGCATTGTAACCTAACTGCAAATAACTCATTATGAATCCAGTGTTACTTATGTCAACACGAAAAAAGCAGAGAAATACACAGATTATTTATAGTATTCAAGGTGCACAAATTTGATGTGGGTCGTCATATGTCTATTTCAATTCCTTTTAGCATTCTACATGTTGAAACTTGCAAGTAAAGTTGGGATTCTTTAGGACGGTTACTGCCCTAACGCTAAGTATTCCAATATTTAACATTTTTAAGGATCTTGATCTAACTAACTTACTGGCACTATTCAACCCGTAGGTTCATGGCCGCGCGGACATAAGGTCTTCATAAATCCCTATTCTGCGCTAATGTTTTCCACTCATTCCCTGTATAATCTACTTCCCTCAAATCATAGTTAATGTTATTCTCCCATTTCATTCTTGGCCTACCAACTGTCGTTTTCCATCTGGTGTACCTACAAGAAGCTTCCATGCACGCCTTTCGTTCCCCATTCGTACCACATGACCTGCCCATCACAGTCTATGAGATTTAACTATTCTTATTATATCTGGCTTCCTATAAAGACCATGTAGTTCACTGTTATGCAGTCTTCTCCATTCACCTGTCTGTTCATCTCTCTTTGGTCCAAAATATTTCCTAAGAACCTTATTCTCAAATACTCATAATCTCCTTTCCTCCCTTAAAGTAAGAGTCCATGTTTCACATCCATCTTTTATAACTGGGAAAATAACAGTTTTATATATTTTCAGTTTAACGTATTTTGAAAGGAGTTGGGACGTCAAGGGTCTCTGTAATGTGTATTAACATGCATTTCCTGAATTGAACCTATATTTAATTTATTTGTGCATCTCATTCATATTCGTGATTATCGTTCCTAGATGTCTGAATTCAGCCACTTCCTGAAAACGTCCCTCATTTGTCATTAGCCATCCATTCCATTATATAATGCATTTCTACGTGTGACCAAATATTTAGTTTAATTAATATTTACCTCCAAACCAATTTCTTCACATTACTCAATAGTGTGTGCGTGTTGGCCTCTTTTCTATCGTCCAATTAATTAATTCTATCTTGAAACCACAGTGAGTCCAAAAACATTCAAGTTTAAATGCATATAATACAATGTCTCTTCCAACTCTTCTGAATGATTTCTAAGTATGGACATTGGAACATAAGGATATACAAAGACTTTTTATTTAGATGGTGACTTAGCGCCGTGTGTGCCTCATTGAAAACCACTGAGTTACCTGGCAGCTAATTTCTTGTTGGCTATCGAGTTGGCGTCATGGATATATATTATTCTAGCCTTACGGTGACAAGTGTTTTGGCCTGCAGATCCAGATTGGAATAAATGGTGGACGTTTTCACCTTAAAACCGCACCGCTGGCAAGCAGAGAGTCCGAACGCTGGACGGTACAGAATGAGCATCACTCTTTTAGGCGAGTGAACCTCGCACGATTTATTTGATGGTTCCCTTTAACCGGCTAATCTACGTTACACATAGGTTAACCAATTGATGCATGAAGATGAAGCGTTCCATAGGATTTGATAATTCAGCTAGCATGGGCTGAATATTCCGGAGCATCTCCTCCGCACGCTCACTCAACAATCCTGCTGTCAGTTTTCGGTACTCTTCTTGAAGAGTGCTGTTCGCTTTGAATATTCCGGAAGAAGTTCCAGTCTGTAATGCTTGTGAGAAAGATCTGGTTGGATCGACCCCCACCGAGGTGAAGGTCTTTGGTTGAGGTGGTGTTATGGGATGTTTAAGTTTGGGTTCAGCCGCCCTATCATAAGCCTGAAATCCTGTTTTATAAACAGGGCCTTTAAGGCACAATCTTTGTGTCCGTGGTCCCCAGCGCAGATAACACGTGGGGTCCGGTTACAGTCAGGAAATGTATGGTTGAAAGACTATACTTGTAGCACTGTTTAAATCCAGCCCTGTTTAAATCCCGGGGCAAGGATTTCCTCCTTAATTTCATTTGTGGGTGTTTCTGCAGGTAGCCTATTAATTACGATCTTCAATGGAAGTTATTTTTTAAGTTGGAATGTATAATATTATTTTTTCAAGGAAGTAAAGTACTCCTTCAACTTAGCAAAGGCTTCCAATGAAGATGCATAATACCTCAATCCTTCGTCAATGCTGATCACTTTTAGGTCTCCACTAAGTAGTGAACTTGATTCTCTATTCATACGGAACAGATCCTCGTGGTCAATGATAGTGATTGGCGGGGGTCTCTGCTCTGTCCCGTGGAACCAACATTTAATGAACGTATTGATGTTGCTGTAGCCGTAGAAAGCCCAGCAGTGTGAGGAGGAACCATCTCTAAGGATGTTCCAACAATTAATTTAGAAGTATCAGCTAAAGCTGAGAATTTATTTTTTGGTAGGAACTTCTGGAACTACAGCTCGTGATTCCACAGGTTGTCTAGATCGGGTCGGTAAATTTCAATGTTCAGACGTTTCAGTTTTCTTTACTAACAATGTAGGTTCTTTTTCTATTGATATTTTTATTTTTTCCTTTCCGTTTTTTTTGGAAGGTACGTTAGAGTTATTTTGCTCATTAGGGCTTGACTGTTGACTAGTTTATGGTATTTCTTCATCAATTAGTTTACTTTCTATTTCAGATTCAGAGTTCTCCTCCATGGGCTTTTGTGAGAAGAGAAAGCAGTACGATTGAATTTCAACCGCAGCCGCTTTCAGTATAGCCTCAAGGAGGGTAATCCTGTACCTTCTCTTTGAATTATAAGGTTAAGTCGATTAAGACAACTTTTTGTGGAAGTCACGAGCTTCGTCGGACCTCTCGTACTCATGGTATGCAGATAGATAATGTGCGATAACTAGGAAGGTTCCACTTTTACAGCGGGAATGCTCTCCAATCTAGGATCTTTATCATATCTGTGATGTCTAGTAAAATCTCCAAATTTATTTCCAGTACCCTACCAGATTGCGAGAGGTGCGCCAACCTCAGAGTCTAGGTCCATGGACCTGTCAGGATCTGGCATAGTAGCCATTGCTTGGCAATTGCCAAGTCTTAGTTCAAGAATTACACAGATTCACTGATATACTTGTCACCACTGGTTACGATTATAACATACGATAATACATTGTACCACCACAACCTTACCTGGGAAAACACAACACTCACTATCGAAAGTGCCAGTCAAGAAATTACTTACGCTCCTACACCGACTGTATCATTATAATGATTACTCTATATGCAAACGACCAGTCGCGCAACACGTTACTACTATTCCACCTTAACTGCCCCACTACGTTGATTCTTCTAGCAGCACTACACTACACTGACCCCTAATGTTGCAGTAGACTGCCGCAGTATGGTCGATGATGCTACTGCTGCCACACTATTCGTACTGCTTACCTCACATCCACATGTGTTTATCATAAGTAATGCCACGAGTGATTTCCAAATTATCGATAAATTCACGACTCACGAAGTGAGGAGTGAATTTATCTAGAGAATTTGGAAATCAAGAGTGGCATTTGTTAGGACTATTTAACGAATAAAATAAAGCTGTTTACTCACAAATCATTATTTAACTACAGTTATTTAAAAATATTTTTATATTTAAAGTAAACGGTGATGTTTGAAAAACTAATGAGAAACGATAGGTAGCCTACGCTTCTACTGCTTCTTTTGTTTATCACTGCAACCAGATCATACTATTTATTGCCAAAGGAACGCAATATTGTAAGAATGCTCTCTAGTGGAGAAAAAATGAAACACATCAATCTGTATATTAATTCATTTTTGATGTCGTATACATTTAAGAAAGTGCAAACAGTGGTTTCTTTTTTTGGTGGTATAATCAATTGCTACAAATGTTGACATGTAAGCACTATTATATACAATCTGGTAGCCGTATTTGTTATAGGCTCAGTCACTGCAAAATAACGGTCAGACCTGTTCAGAATATTAAAAAGGAGGAGCTTTGCTTAATATATGATAATCCTAACGTTGATAATTATTTCGTGAAAACACGTCTCTGATTGGTTGTAATACAGAAATCATTGAAACGTGATTGGTCATTGACTCCCATTTGGGGCATGAGTTAAATAGTCACAGAGATAAACGATTATTATTCAGCCTGTGTAGGGGTGACATGAGATCAGAAGATCGGGTTACCCATCAGTTACAGCTGTTTTTTTTTTCAACGTGGAGCCTGTACTTATTGTATCTACCCAAGTGCCTCATGTGCTATGTGGGCAAAGGTCCCATACTGACCGAAGCTCGACGAGACAATTTCTTCCCCCATACATAACTGAACCAGCGCAAGTCGCGTGCCTCCACCACTCGGCTACAGCGCTGAACGTTATACACAGATACTTTGATCTTTGGAATTGATATACTTTCGAATGTCTGCTGGATACACACTACTATATATATATATATATATATATATATATATATATATAGAGAGAGAGAGAGAGAGAGAGAGAGAGAGAGAGAAAGAGAGAATTAAGACATCTTGGAAGAATTACACATAGAATGTATAGAAAACAAAATTCCTTCTTATAAGTCCAAATTAATGTAACATGTTTATTGAATGGAAGATCACAGGATACCCAAGCAGATGTAAAGCTATCACCCTTCAGGAAGAAGAAGACTAGGACGTCTATTCAAAATACTTTTGAATGGAATTTCTATTGAGACCGAAACAGGTAAAGAAATGCCCTAAATTCGTGAATGGACTATGATGATGATGGTGAAGTAGCACCAAATCAACTTTAGTTCTTCGGAACTGACGAAGAAGGGAACTGCAAGCGATTGCCAACCAACTTCGAAATTTCTCCAATAGATGCATAATGATTACCAGCACAGTGTCCTAAAAATCTGACGTTTTTAACAGTAAGGCACAGAAATCGAAGCCACATTCTAGCAATGTCAACCCACTGTATAGAGCAGATGGACGGCCCTAAATGAGTAAGAACGGAGTGGAGAGAGACGAGACGCTGGGCGGTCGGCTGGTTGTGAGGGTTATCCAATCTGCAATCCAAGAGTTGTATTACTTCCCTGTAGTTTAAATGAATGATTTGGCGCTGGATTTTAGTGACTTGCAGTTATAAACGACACATATTTTTTGGACACAGCCCTAATAAATCACAACACTTTTCTGGAAGAAATTCCAACACAGGTTTCGGTATGCAATGGTTAGAGTTATGTTGTAAGGCTTCACGATTGGAATTGCCATGGTATACATATTGTAGCCTACCAACGTATCTTAACCTATTGGGCTCGACACACTGATAGGTCCTGAGGGATGGGTACGAACATCATTTGGCCATAATAATCATCATTAGCATATTTGCTATATTTGCTATTAATGTGTGTCTGAAAGGTGCGTTTTCGTCTTAAATGTTCGTGTAGTCTCGGAGGTGGCCCTGGATTAAGCTCATCACTCATTCGGAAAGACCCTCTATGTCTTTGTGTGATTAATAAAATATGCTACGTTTTTAGGCCACATTTTAAATTCTTCTCCCGAAGTTCGCGCCACTGTAAGTTCCGGGTGGATTGTGGCACGTAAAGTACCTATAAAGTGAGATGTTAAACTACGATGGAGAAGAAGAAGAATGCCATATCATACAGTATTTACATTTTCATCAAAGATGGGGAGAACAGTAGATTAGTGAAGAAAGTACGTGACTGGGCCTTTAGGACGACCATAACTACGATGGAAGGACGTCACCATACCCCGGACCTGTAGTTCATGAACACGCAACAAGCTGCCAGCTTTCATGCGTAGGGGAAGAATAAGATCAAAGATAGGAGTGTACTAATTTACGTTATGAATAAAGTGAATTTTAACATTCTTAAAAATGGGTTCCTGACTTAACCCTTAGATTCATTATGTATCCTTTTGGATACATCAGTTGGTTTAATAATTTAATATTTTAAAGTAACAAAAAAGAATACACTTAAATGGGCCTAATTATACAATATACCTAATAATAACAGTTACACGAGAAGTTGTTTTCACTGTGGTTCGCAATATTCAAATAACTAACAGAATAAATTTGTTTTTTGCCAATTTAACCTGTGTTATATAGAATTACCTTCTTTCGGCTAGAATTCTGTGATCGGAGGGGTGTAGCTATCGAATCACTGTGGTTACTTAATTTCTATTTCAATATCGAAACATGTATTCAATGTGATGAAGTGAGTATCCATATCATGATCGGTAGAGTCAAACCTGAATTTCCTACCGCCCTTATTCTATTCCACGCAGAGGTAGAGATTTTAAATCTTCACTATATGTGTTTGTATGTGTATGTGTCTTTACATTGTGGAACAGGATTAAGCACGAACTACGAAAGAAACCCTTGTGAACTACTAGTGTGACTATATAATATTTTTACAATTTATCGATGATCTCCATAACCAATATGTTTATTTGAGGAGTGTGGGGAAAAATGTAAATCGATAAAATATTTTACTAAGACTAGTTTGACTCATGCCCCCAATTGGGAGTCAATGACCAATCACGTTTCAATGAATTTTGTTTTACAACCAATCACAGTCGTATTTCACCTCCATATTTATCGAATTCTGTTTATCAAAATAAAGAAAGCTCCTCCTTTTTAATATTCTGAACAGGACAGAGCATTATTTTTCAGTGAATGACTTTCCAACAAATACGTTGAATAGAGCAAATAATGAACAGAGTCATTCGAACCACATAATTGATAATCGTGTGTTAAATAATTGCGTTTTTAAATAATCATTTTACTGAGTTGTTTCCTTAAAAATAATTAATAACCTATAATGATGGTTATAATATATAGTTTGATATGTTTATTTTTTTCTCCACTAGGGTGCATTCTTACAATATTGCGATCGTATTTGGCAATAAATAATAACAAGTTGCAGTGATGAACAAATGAAACATAATCAAACATTTCTAATTTGTTTTCAAACATCGCCGTTTACATTAAATATATAAATATTTTAAAATAGTTGTATTGAAATAATGATTTCTGAGTAAACAGCTTAATTATACTTAATTATATTCGTTTAATAGTCTTAACAAATGCCGCTCTTGATTTCCAAATTCTCTGTTTAAATTGCAAATCACTCATGGCATTACTTATGAACATAAACTTGATGTTTCACAACAATACATTATCGTATCCATGGGTTTTATTTAGTTATTATTTTTTTCGTATGCTAGTTATGAGATTTTACTTCAATGTTATGGCCCAGTGCAACATAAAAATTCTTTACGGTTCTACAAGAGGTATGTAAAACTTGGGTGAATTACCAAAACTCAAGGATATTAAATATAAATAATTTTTGACTACAAATGATACTTCAATTTTTAAAACGTGTTCTTGTTAATGAAAGTAAAAGATTGAGAATCTGAAAAAAAAGTAGTAATCATTTTTTTTCTGATTGAATGAACACAGTATTACTAAATTAATTTAATGTTAAGGCATAAAAGTAAATGTTAACATTATTTACAAAACGGCGCCAGGGACATACTGAAGGGTAGTTAGTTAAGGCAATACAGGTTACGGCGAAAAAAGTGGACATCCGAATTTCGAGATGATTTTGGATTTGAAATGAAGCTTATACCAGTCAAACAATAATACATAAAAAAAGCGGACCATCCAGAAACAAACCTATAAAAGATATATTAATAAAAAATAGTAATTGTGAAGAAACTTGTAAGAACGAATATTGAACTACTTAATCATTATCTTTGTTTTGAGCTTGATCCTTCATCATCATCATCATCATCATCATCATCATCGTCCTTTCAAGTATTAGGCCCAGTGGCCCGTTACGGTCTCCAGCCATCTCCGAAAAGGTCGACCCACAGATCTTCTGCCTCGAGGAATGTAGTGAAGAATTTGTTTTGGTATTCTGTGACGATCCATGCGCTGAATATGGGCTAGTCAATTGTTTCTATATTCCTTGTAGGAAAAAAATACAATCTTTGGTACTAGATATCTCTCTCTTTCTCTCTACTTCTATTCTCTCTTCATTCTTTCCCCTCTTATCCTACTTTCTATTCAATATCTACCTCATTTATACCATACAATTCTATGCAATCTAAACTACATTACTTCACTTAATAAATTACACTACTCTTATCATGGATTTTTGGCGACATTCGAACCGTGGACCTTCAGATCTATAGCACCTCGGTTTAATAATCTAGGCTAATAATTTCAATAACCTTTTATGCTATTGTCTGGATTTTGGGAAGTTAACTTTTTATTGCCCCCAGTATTGTCCTTCTAGACATTCATAGTGTTTTCTCCTGGCGTTGGCGTAATTTTAACCCATTTCTGAGGTTGGGGCGCCTGGAAGGCGGGGTTATATTGCCCCGATGATATGATGGGTGACGATGATAGTGGTGCGCCAGGAGAGCCCCTAATCCTAAGCTTAATTTAAGATGAATAAGAATGATGATGATTCCGAAGGCCATATGATTTCCGGGACCGATTGTGCCTTAAAGTTATCCTGACATTTGTCTTACAGATGAGGAAAAACCCCGATAAAAAATCTCACCCAGAAAAACTAACCCGATCAGGGATCGAACCCGGCACGCTGCGTGACAAGAACCTCATCGGTGGACAAGGAAGTTAAAATTGAACTTCAATATTTTCTACGACATGTAAATTACTTCTTACATATACTATTTAACTCATGCCCCAAATAGCACTCAATGACCAATCACATTTCAATGAATTTTGATTTACAACCAACCACAGTAGTTTTTCACCTCGATTTTATCACTTTCATTTTATCGTTTTCAATTTATCAATTGGCACCTAGGTAGTATATAACTATAGTGCACGAATGCAACCAGATTCTGCTTGCGAGATATAATAGAAAACCGTTCGTAGCAATTGATTAACCATAAAAAACACTGCACTCTCTTGAACATATTTCCCAGGAATGAAGTTTGCAGAAAAATATTGACATATTTATATCATAGGACGTCAAAAATTAATTTATAACCTGTAATGATGTTTCTATTTTTCTCCAATAGGGTGCATTCTTACAATATTGCGATTCTATTTGGCAACAAATATGATCTGGTTGCAGCTATGACAATGAAATATAACGTATCTCATTTGTTTTCAAACATTGCTGTTTATATTAAATATATAAATATTAAAAAATAACTATATTTAAATAATAATTTGTGAGTAAACAGCTTAATTTAATTCGCTAAATAGTACTAACAAATGCCACTCTTGATTTCCAAATTCTCCAGATAAATTGGAAATCACTCGTGGCATTACGTATGATAAATAACGAAAATACTTGGTTTTAGATAAGAAAATGTAAAAATATAGATGAAAAATAGAATAATTACAATTTTGTGATGTAATAGTATAGTGACGTCATTTCCATTGTTTGACATAACATTTATATGTTGTATTAGTAGAGAAGCAAGACAATTTTATATACATTTCATTTATAATTGAAGGAATATAAACATGTAACCGAAATTTATTTCATATTCAAATCTGGTAATTACCAAGAAACATTGTATGAACGATTAAATAATAAATTAGTGATAACTTCATTAGTTCATCCTAATGAGAATTAACCTTATTAACAACCTGCACTGCATTAATGGGAATAATCAAAGGTAATGTGATTTATTTTATTGAGTCCTTTAAATGAAAAACTGACATTAGATATGACGCACTGATAACGCATATTAAACGGAACAATTTCCGTGCTAATTACATCAAAACATTTTAAGTTATTGATATAAAATTACTATATTTTCGCGTTCTGAAAACTTGCATGAAGGGGGGCTTGACCCCCCTCAATCCCCCAAACTGTTTAACAAACTATAAGGATGCGTGTAAATATTTTTTTCTATTCACTGTCCCAGGTTGTCATTTTCGACAGTGTAAATATTAAATAAAATATAATAAATTAGTTCGCCGCCATATTGGAAATGAATCTGACCAAGAATAGTTCGTTCTATAAATATAAAACATCGTTACCTAGTTCAAGTGAACAGATCCTTACATTGTTCATACAAAGTTTCTTTGTAATTACTCCAAATCGATACAAAAATGGATTAATGTTGTGTTAGTATGAATTATTTTAGGTATTTTTGCTTTCTAAATATAAGTTCGATGTTTATACATGAAAAGATAAACTTAAATATTATTTGAATGATTTGTGCACCAAAATGTGATCTAACCAGTAACTAATGCTAGTCAAAAAGAACTGAGACTAGCGTTAATGTATTGTTCTTGTTAGCTTTTTAAATTCAAGACCAACGTGTTTAATGTGATGTACAAACCAAATATTTTTCTTCTTATAATAATAATAATAATAATAATAATAATAATAATAATAATAATAATAATAATAATAATAATAGCTTTATTTTACCTGGCAGAGTTAAGGCCTTAAGGCCTTGTCTACCACTCAACCAGGATTAAAAAAAAATACAAAAGAAAAGTCTTAAATCTAAATTACAATATATATATATATATATATATATATATATAAACGATTACAAGTTATGAATACAATACAATTAATATTTATAATGTATTCTGATTTACTCTAAATTTAACGAATTAAATATATAATATGTACAAGATATATAAAAAAACGAGGAAAAGATTAATGACATAGTATAAAATTAAATAAATAGAGAACAATTAATTATTAGACAACAAGTAACTGTATAAGCGTGACTTAAAGGTGCCAAATGTGCGGCAACCCCTGATATCTTGAGGAAGGAGATTCCAGGAGCGGGCGGAGGCTACTGTGAAGGAAGTAGAATAGGAGGAAGTGCTATGAAGAGGAATTGTTAGCAGACTGCTATCTTGTGACCTAGTGTCAATATTGTGGTAGGAGGATAACTTCTCAAATCTGGACGCCAGGTAAGTAGGAATGTAGGAATTCAGAAGCTTGAAAAGTAGCGAAAGAGAGTGCAATTTACGTCTGTCAGTAAGACGGAGCCAAGAGAGGTTATTAAAGTGTTCGGAAATATGGTCATAACGGCGGATATTGAAAAATGAATCGAATGCAAGCATTATGAACACGCTGCAGTCTCTGCGACAAGGCATAGTTTAGATCATTATATATAATGTCACAATAATCGAAGTTGTGGTAACACAAGATTCTGCACTAGGATTTGTTTTAACGAAACTGGGAGAAAATTCTTTAAACGTCTAAGATAATGTAAGATGGAGAGAAGAAGTCTTTTTACATATGTGTTTCACTTGTGTTTGCCAGGTTAAATTTGCGTCTAGATGTAGTCCAAGATCTATTACTGAAGAAGAATAAGGGATAATTATATTTTTTATAGTAATGTTTGGAAGTGTAGATATGTCAAAGGTTGTAAGCAGTCTTTGTTGTCCCATTAGAATTACTTGTGACTTGTTAGGATTTAGATTTAGACCGATACTTGAAGACCAGTTAAAGATGGATATGAGATCGTCATTCATTTTCATCAAGCTGTTATAGAGAGAATGAGGAGGTGAATGAAGGTAAATTTGGAGATCATCAGCATAGAGGTGATAACGGCAGTGCTTTAGTACAGTTGGCAAATCATTTATGTAGATTGAGAAAAGAAGAGGTCCGAGAACACTGCCCTGGGGGACTCCAGCCGGCACGTTACGCCAAGTCAAAGATCTAGAGTTTAATGAAACGTATTGTTGACGACCGTGCAGGTATGAGTCGAAC
This sequence comes from Diploptera punctata, assembly GCA_030220185.1. NCBI lineage: Eukaryota > Metazoa > Arthropoda > Insecta > Blattodea > Blaberidae > Diploptera > Diploptera punctata. Next base: position 77,409 of record JASPKZ010007914.1, read on the forward strand.
CAGGATACAGCGCTGTCAGACAAATGTAGGTGCTTGAGCTTTATCATAAGTAAGTCGTGGTCTACTGTGTCAAAAGCTTTGCTGAAGTCAAGTAAGGTTAAAGGAGTCAATTGACGTCTGTCCACGGCTTCACGAATATCTTCGGTAATTTTTAGCAAAGATGTGGTTGTGCTATGACCAGATCTAAAGCCGGATTGATAAGGATCAAGGAGGTGATTTTCTTGGAGATAATCAGTCATTTGCTTATGTACAATATATTCCAGGGCTTTAGATAATGTCGGAAGGATGCTAATCGGTCGGAAGTCATTACAGTTAGTAGGTGTACTTATTTTTGGTATAGGCCGAACTCTAGACTGTTTCCATACAATAGGGAAGATAGAAGTTATAAGGGAAGCATTGAAAATATGAGTCACTGTGGGTAGTATAATGTAAATGATTTTATTTAGCATTAAAATGCTGATGTTATCTGTTCCTTGCGCATTGGATTTAATCCGCTTGAGTGCTTTTTTAACGTCTATAGGCGAAATGTCGTAAAAGTAAAATTTATCTCTTCCTATATGTGGGGATGGGGATAAGTCTTTAAGAGTGTCTATTTTAGTCTTGTTGTCTGGAGGTGTCATGGGTATTGAGGTAAAATGTTCATTTAAGTCATCTACAGAAATGTCTATAGAGTCAGTTGAGGGATTCAACTGTCTAAGTCCCATTGCACGGAACTTTCGCCAAGTGTCCCGTGCACTTATTTCAGGTCCGATTATACTGTGGGCGTGTCGTAGTTTGGCATTACGTATAGTTTGTGTAGTTGTGTTTCTAAGTTGTTTGTACAGTTGCCAGTTCTCGTCATTTTTATGTCGTCTGTATGTTCGGTATGCTTTGTCTCGTTTTGACATAAGTTCACGTATTGAATCATTCATCCAGGGAGCAGGGGAGCGGGAAAATCGTCGGGTTTTACTGGTGCATGTCTGTCGTATAGTTGTAGTATCAGTGTATTAAATGTGTCTACTTTTTCATCAACTGATCTAAGATTCCATATTGTGTACCAAGGTAGTTCTAAAGCGTCTGATTTTAGTTTAGTATCGTCTATGTTTTGTAAATTTCTGTACGTAATCAATTTAGAGCGTCTTTTACGACATTGATGTGAGTATTCTACGAATACAATGTCATGAGCAGATATGCCGGGAGCAGGAATTTGTCCATATGACAGTACTTTCTGTGGATGTGTAGTCACTATTAAGTCCAGTAGAGTGTCGGTATTAGCACTATGATGTGTGGCCGAGAGAGGAACAATGGTCATATTAAAGCTTTGGAACATATTTTTAAGTTGTATGGCTGGTGAGTCAGTCTGAAGAAGATTTGTATTAAAATCGCCTGCGACAATAACGTGTTCATAATGAGCAATGAATCGTTCAGAGCGTTTTCTAGATCCGAAAGGTGCCCAATTTTTGGAGGTTTGTATACAATGCATAAGAGACATTTTTTTAGACTGGCTTGAATTTCTACGAATAAGAACTCGGGGCGAGCGGAATATACAGAAGGGGACTTGTGGACAATTCTTGGATTAAGCTCATTTGATATAAAGGCACAAACTCCTCCACCTCTTTTATCTATTCTGTCATTTCTGAGCAGTGTATATCCGTCTAGGTGAACAAGGGACGAAGGTTTGGATGGGGTGAGCCAGGTTTCCGAAATTAAAATGGCGCTCAGTCCAAGAGATGAAAATATGGTTTCAAACTCATCAAAGTGGGACAGAATGCTTTGTGAATTTACGTGAGCGATTTTAAGTGATGATTTATCAATAGAAAATGCATTCCTAAGTAGACTGGTAGTTGTTTTTGGAGGGATGGTAGGGATTGAGGAATGTTGCTACCTGTGTTAAAAGCTGTCTGCACAATAAGAGGGTGATTGGAGAAGGTGAGTGAGTCAAGGGTTGCAAATAATTCATCATTTGTCAGCTCAATGTTGCCAATAGCAGAAAGTAAAAATAAACTATATACTGTAATAACTCTAATAAAATTAAAATAATTTAGCTAAACAAATAACTTAAAAAATGAAAATAAAACAAGTAAGTTGTCCTAAATAAAAAATAATAAACTTAAAACTTACCTAAATTAGAAATAAATTAACAATATAATTGTTAGCAAAGAAAAGACAAATAAAGTAAACATATTTTACACTCAGGTCCTATCTAGTTGATAACCGTAGAAGATCTAATTTTGCGTTTTTCGCCATTTACTTTGGCTATGACGGCACCGTCCATTGTCCATACATTTTGAATACCGTATTTTTGTATACTGTCTTGTAGCAGGCGATAGCGACACTTCGTTAGGTCCTCGCGAACAGTGACCCCACTTCCTTTCAACTTTTTCTTGCTTAGAAAAACTTCACTGCGCTTGCGGTAACTAACAAATTTCACAATTATAGCCCGCGGTCTTTCTGCATTATTAACACCAACACGGTGACTTCTGTCAATGTCTGTCAGTGATAGATCGACACCGATTTTTTTGGCCACCTCGATGGCTTTCTGGTCAGTGTCCTCTCCGGCCTCTTCTTTTACACCAAAAAATTCTGGGGCATTGACGTCTCTGGTATTGTTCTAGATCGTCTAATTTATTTTTCCAACACCTCAATCTTTCTGTCTTTTTCATCGAGGGTCTTTTTCAGATCCTCAATTACTTTAGTGTTGTCCTCGATGGTCTTCTGCAGTTCCGCCACTACCTGGTCCCGCAACATGGACACAAACACCTGCAGAGGGATCATATATGTTAACTAACATCTCACATATGGTTGAAAATTAGAATATTATCGTGTTTTAAAAGCTCAACAAACCACAAAATTAGTGTAAATATTAAGTAAACATAAAATCTATCAAACAAGATTGCAGCCATATTTAAAATAAGTAAAAAACAGTGACAAATATTGTTAGTTATGAATAATGTTAAACTTCGTTCACTAAATAGTTCAACTGGACAGATTCTTATACCGTTCACACAACATTTCTTCATAATTACCTGAATAACTATTTCATATTCTGCCTACATTAGTTTAATACACATCATATCGAATTGATAGTTAAAATGCAACCCTGAGTGATGTTCTGTTTTCTTTGCGCATGAATACATAAGGTCTAATACGCGATGCGGAGAGTTATCATCATCACTGGCGCAACAACTCATTCCTGAGTCCTGGCCTCCTCATGGAACCTCGTACAATTATCTCGGTCCTGTGCCTCTCTCCACCAATTTCTCGATCAAAACTCTCTACATATCGTCTCCATCCACCTCATCCTTCCATCGAAGTCTCGGTCTTCCTCTTTTTTCTCAACTCTCTGGTTCAGTGGACCATATGCTTTTACATATTTCAGACTCGTCTTTCTCCTTACATAGTCTGCCCATCGCAGTCTGGTTTATTTAATGAATTTACTAATTTCCACGTCTTTGAATAATGCATACAACTCCTGATTATAGCGTTTTCGCCAGACATCTTTCTCACATATAGGGCCATCTACCCTCCTCAAATCTTTTCTTTTAAAACATTGTAGAGTGCATTCATCGTTTTTGGCCATTATCTGTGTTTCAAAACGGTCTTATAATAGTCTTGTATGATAATATGTTTTCAGACATGGACAAGACTTGGCATTTCATATTTTAAAAAGCACGTAATGACATGTATTGGCTACATTTACTCGATATTTATTTCTTGTGTTGTATGAAGAGTTATAAATCACATTAGATACGTTTAAAAAGTGTATGATTTGTGTAGTTAGATTTAGATAAGGCTACGTTAGTGTACACTAGATTAGTTTATAATAGTGTGTGAATTATTTAGTTAGATTTAGATGAGAGCAAGTTAATGTAAGCCTACACCAGATTAGTTTAGAAGAGTGTATTTATTTATTTAGATTTTAGATGCGTCCAAGTGTATACCATATCATTTACTGGATGTGTGATTTATTTATTAGGTTTAGACGAATACATGTTTGATATAGTCATAGGGTTTGTTGCATTCTGTTGTTTCGTTTGGGTTTTTAGATTATACACAACTTTGGTCATATTTCGGCGTTTCTGTGGTACTGTATTTTAAAACAAAATTATCCTGATTTCAGGGTCATGGGTTGCTCCTGGTAGACTTATAGAGACCTACAACTTTACATGGTCATAGTAGAACAGTGCAAGAGATTCATTCCTTTGCGCTCATATTTTGCAAACGCAGACGTTTCTTGGATGAATTTAAGGCCTTTTAACTTTATTTCTCTCCATTCAGCAGGATATTGTTTCTTTTGTGCCATTTACAAATAATTTAGATCCCAGGTTCCTTCCCTACTGCACTGAAAGTTCAGGTCTAACTAGCTCAATGACACTATGGAATCCAGAGTTTCATGGCCACGAGGACATGAGCTCTCCATACATTCCCATCTCGACCTATTGTTTTCCAATCATTCCCTGTATATTTCACCGGCCTTGAACCACGGTTAATAATATTATCAGATTTCATTTTTGGCCAACCTACTAGACACGTTCCCTCTGGTTTTCCTACAAGAAAGTTTCCACGCACCTCCTTCAGTCCCATTCGTGCCAGATCTCAGTCTACGCATCTTAATTATTCTTATTACATATAATTTGCCATAAAGACCATGTAGCTCACTGTTATGAGGTCTTCTCCATTTACCTGTTCGCACGGGTATCTTCTGTCCAAATTACCAAAGCATTTGTTTATTCTAGGTTACAATAAGTGACTCTGTTACATATACATATAGTAAGTTCTAGGGATTTTATATATTTTTAGTACAATATTACTTTAATAATACATTTGATAACATTAAAATCCGGTGTTTCTCAACAATGCAATGTCGTTTGTATGAATTTTATTTAGTTATTAGTGAATTTAATTTTGTGAAAAAGAAAATCAGAAATAATGATTGATAAAGGAGGTAAAATGAGCGATAATACACAAGGATGCCCGCTATCTCCTGCACTCTTTAATATATATATATATATATATATATATATATATATATATATACGAGATCATTGTACAATGACAATCAAATTTAACCACAGAGTTTAAAGTTGGCAGTACGATTCTAAATACCATACTGTTTGCAGTCGATCAGACAATCCTTACCTCTTCAGAAGACAATTTACAAATAGCAGCATTTAAATTAAACGAAATAGCAAATAAATTCAATATGACAATCTCTAAAAGTGAATCGAAACTAATGGCATTCAACGCGAAAGATCATATGAGGTGTAAAATCAGTATTAATAACAGTATAATACAACAGGTGAACAATTTTAATTATTTAGGATGCAACGTATCATACTGCCCGAAGGAAGATATTAATATTAAATTAAATACATTTTACAGAATGAGTGGCAATATAAGACGGACACTGAAAAATAAAACTTTGAGGAGCACACAACTAAAATTTTACAAAATTATGGCAGTGCCTGTCTTAACATATGCAAGTGAAAATTGGACTCTTAACCGTTCAGACAGAAGGAAAATAGAAACTGCAGAAATTAAGTTCTTACGTTCAGTAGCGGGTGTGACAATTTTGGACAAGAAAAGAAGTGAGGATATTAGGAAGGACTTAAATATTTTTAATTTAACAAATTGACAACATGAAAAACAACTGGTATGAACATGTTAAGAGAATGCCTACAGATAGAATCCCTCAGCTGTTACTAAAGTACAAACCAATAGGACATAGAAATGTTGGACGCCAATTTACTAGATGGGAGGATTCATTGATGTGAAAAAAGGCCTAATTTCATGAAGCAGAATAATAATAATAACAATAATAATAAAGATATTAATAATAATAAAGATATTAATAATAATAACAATAATAATAATAAAAATAGCTTTATTTTACTGGCAGAGTTAAAGCCTTAAGGCCTTATCTACCACTCAACTAGGTTAATAAAAATACACAATTTTTTCTTACATTTAAATTATATTAAACATAAATATACATACTACACTTATGATATAATTATTATATACAAAATATTTTGATTCAATCAAGATTTAACGATTGAAATATAAAATGTAAATGTTAGAAAGTTAGATAAAAGCAATTAATGACATAGAATAGTAGAGGCATTTGGTTAGTTTTGGTATTAACAATTATTCTTACAGTGACCAAGTGAAGTTTCTTTATTTTTTCCTTAGACATTTGACAACGTCAATAAATCAGTGAATGTTTGATTGTGAAAATGTAATTAATTGAGTCATAAACCATGAAATTACTATGACGACAGACACGGAAGTTTTAAACGCTTAATTTGTACTAATACCTACACCAAGAATACAGACATAGTTCTTATTAAAACCTTATATACTTATTTTTCATTATTGATTTCGTACATCTCAATGATGGATAAATCATATTTGAAGAGAAATATTAAACGCTCAGACCGGGACTTCAACCCGGGACCCTTGGTTCTCTAGACCAAGTGCTCTATCAACTGAGCTACCTTTTTATTATTGTCTGAGCGTATAATTTTTCTCTTCAAATATGATTTATCCATCATTGAGATGTACGAAATCAATAATAAAAACTTGGAAAAAGCCGTACTGGCTGTAATGTATAATTCCCAAATATGTCTTCTTAATAAAGGAGCCGTCATTTGCAAGATAGAAGCATGGCTTCACAGCATTTGGTGGACGGGAATTACAATGTATATAGAGAAAGATTTGCGTTTAGATCGGTACTTGCTCAGGTAGCTCAGTTGGTAGAGCACTTGGTCTAGAGAACCAAGGGTCCCGGGTTCAAGTCCCGGTCTGAGCGTATAATTTTTCTCTTCAAATATGTCTTATATACTTAGTTTCCTCGACAAGCTCTAGAAGTTTGGAATAGGAATTTCTGAATATATATATATATATATATATATATATATATATATATATATATATATATATTAATTATTTTTAAATTAATTTTCCTAATAGGTAGGATCGATGAGGATAGATTTGTTTTTACAAAAATCTTTTCATGATAGCAACTTCCTTTCGAATTCGCTAATCAATATAGACAATAAACAACATATAAGCTAGTCTGAGATTTTAGGTTAATAAGTGATGAAAATTTATACAATAAATCGATGAATGAGTAACTTGTGGATACTGTTTGTTGAAAAATAACACAAAAGAAGGAAACAAAGAATGGAAATAAGATGTTCAGTTCTCATAATTGCAAAAATTAAGCATATAAATATTTTTAGAAATTTAATTTAAACGGAACAGTATTAATCATTAACATACATTTAACACTATTTACAATAATAAACAGGATCCAACTAGTCAAATCAAGAAGAGAACCAGAGTTGAAAGGAGAACATGGCCCGAAGATAGGACGGAAGCGATGGACGCGATGAACCGACAAGAGAATTCGTCACACGAAGGACTGACGAGAGAATTCGCACACGACGTACCGACAACAGGTCTCGCAACGCGACGAACCGACGAGAGGATTTGTTACGCGACGAACCAACGAGATGTTTCGCGACGCGACGAACCGATGAGAGGTTTCGCGACGAGACGAACCGATGAGAGGTTTTTAGACACTTTCACTACGCGACCAACCGACGAGAGGTTTCGTGACACAACGAAGCGACGGGAGGTTTCGCGACGCGACGAACCGACGAGAGGTTTCGTGACGGGAAGAACCGACGTGAGATTTTTCGATTCTTCCGCGACGCGAAGAACCGACGAGAGGTTTCGCGACGCAACGAACCGACGAGAGGTTTCGCGACGTGACGAAACGACGAGAGCTTTCCCGACGCAACGAATCGATTAGTAGTTTCGCGAAGCGACTACCCGAGGATAGGTGATGCAACATGACGACCGCAACTGGAGCGGAAGGGAAGCTGCGCGAGAACCCGACTGGAATGGATGGGACGGTGTGGTGCGTTGACAGGAAACGGTGTCTGAGGAGAAGAGTCTCAACGCGGCGAACTTAGGGGAAAATTACTGACAGGAAGCGATTACCCGAGGAAAAGGTATGCTGCGCGACAAAACGAGTCGAGCAGTCACACGACGCGATTCAAAGGCACGAGAGGAGAGGATTAGAGACGCGACGGCAGGAGCAGATGATTCGCTTCGCTAAGTCAGGTGAAAATGATTCGCGACGCAACGGTACGAGAAATAGATTCGAGACGCCACGGCACTAGAACATGATCCTCTACGCGACGGCATGAGAATAAGATTCGAGACGCGACGGCAAGAGAAAATGATTCGCGACGCGACGGCATGAAACATGATTCGCGTCGCGACGGCACGAGAACATGATTCGGAACGCGACGGCACGAGAACACGATTCGGAACGCGACGACACGAGAACATGATTCGAGACGCCACGGCACGAGAATATGTTTCGCGACAATATGGCACGATAACATGATTCGCGATTCGCGACGGAAGGAGCAGAGACGATTACCGACGCGCGACGTCACAAGAAGAGAGGATTCGCGACGCGACAGCACGAGAACATGATTCGCGACGCGACAGCACGAGAACATGATTCGCGACAAAAACCAATGGCACGAAAACATGATTCGCGACGCGACCCGTTGGCACAAGAACATGATTCGCGACGCGACGCACGAGAACATGATTCGCGACTCCACGGCGCGAGAACATGATTCTCGACTCCACGACACTAGAAGTTGATTCGTAACGCGACGGCAGGAGAACAGAGGATTCGCGACGCCCGAACGCTGGAGAACATAGGATTCAATACACGAAGGCACGAGGACATGATTCGCGATTCGCGTCGGCACGAGAATATTATTCGCGATTCGACGGCGCGAGAACATGATTCGTGACACGACGGCACGAGAACAAGTTTCGCGACACGATAGCACGACATTATGATTTGCGAATCCACGGCGCGAGAACACGACTCGCGACGCGATGGCACGAGAACATAATTCGCGACTCCACGGCACGAGAACATTATTCGCGACGAGACGGTACGATAACACGATTCGCGATGCGCGACGGAAGGAGCAAGGATTCCGGACTCGCGACGTCACTAGAAGAGAGGATTCTCGACGGCACGAGAACATGATTCGAGACGTGACGCGACAGCACGAGAACATGACTCGCGACGCGACGCGATGCACGAGGACATGATTCGCGACTCCACGGCGCGAGAATATGATTCGCAACTCCACGGCACTAGAACATGATTCGTAACGTGACGGCAGGAGAAAAGAGGATTCGCGACGCGCGATGGCACGAGAACATAATTCGCGACTCCATGGCACTAGAACATGATTCGAGAACCAACGGCAGGAGAAGAGAGGTTTCGCGACGCTCGACGGCAGGAGAACTTGATTCGCGACGCTCGACGGCAGGAGAACTTGATTCGCGACGCGATGGCATGAAAACATGCTGCGAGACGCGACGCGATATCACAAAAACATGATAGGAGTCCGGACGACACGAGAACACGATTCGCGAAGCCACGGCACGATAATACAATGCGCGACGGCACGGTAAAATGTTTCGCGACTCTACCGTGCGAGAACATAATTCGCGACGCGACGGCATGAGAACATGATTTGAGATTCCACGGCATGGAAACATGACTTACGACCAGACGCGATTCACGAAAACATGATTAGCGACGCGACGGCACGAGAATATGTTTGGCGACTCCACGGCACGAGAACATGATTTACGACCCGACGTGATGGCACGAAAACATGATTCGCGACGCGACGGCACGAGAACATGTTTCGCGATTCCACGGCATGAGAACATGATTCACGACGGACGGCACGAGAATATGTTTCGCGACGCAATGGCACGACATTATGATTGGCCAATCCACGGCGCGAGGACATGACTTGCGACGCGATGGCACGAGAACATGATTCGCGAGGCAGGAGAACAGCGGATTCGCGAACCTCGAAGGCAGGAGAAGAGAGGCTTCGCGACGCTCGATGGCAGGACATGACTGCACGAGAACATAATTCGCGATTCGCGTCGGCACGAGAAAATTATTCGCGACTCTACTCGTTGAGTATGGAAAATTGACGCGGCGACTCGAAGAATGTGGAAACGCGACGCGGCCACTCGATGAATGTGGAAACGCGACGCGGCGACTCCGTGAATGTGAAAACGCGACACGGCGACTCCATGAATCCGGAAACACGACGCGGGGTCTCGATGAGTGTGGAAACCCGAAGAGGCGACTCGATGAGTGTGGAATCTCGACGCGGTGACACCATGAATGTGGAAACGCGACGTGGTGACTCTATGAATGTGGAAACGCGATGCGGCTACTCCATGAATGTGAAAACGCGATGCTGCCACTCCATGAATCCGGAAACGTGACGCGGGGACTCGAAGAGTGTGGAAACCCGCAGAGGAGACTCGATGAGTGTGGAATCCCGACGCGGCGACTCCATGAATGTGGAAACGCGACGTGGTGACTCTATGAATCAGGAAACGAGACGTTGCGATTCGATGAGTGTGAAAAAGCGACGCGGCGACTCGATGAATGTGAAAACGCGACACGGCGACTCGATGAGTGTGGAAACTCGACGTGGCAATTCGATGAGTGTGGAAACGCGCGCGGCGACTTGTTGAATGTGTATACGCGACGCGGAAAATCGATGAGTATGGAAATGCGACGCGGCGACACGATGAATGTTGAAACGCGGCGCGGCGATTCCATGAGTGTGGAAACGCGACGTGATGACTTCATGAGCGTGGAAACGCTTCGCGGCGATTCGATGAATGTGGAAACACGCGCGGCGATTCGATGAGTGTGGAAACATGCGCGGCGATTCGATGAGTGTGGAAACGCGCGGGGCGACTCGATGAGTGTGGAAACGCGACGTGGTGACTTGATGAGTGTGGAAACACTTCGCGACGACTCGATGAGTGTGGAAACGCGACGTGATGAATTAATGAGCGTGGAAACGCTTCTCGGCGATTCGATGAGTGTGGAAACGCGCGCGGCGGATCGTTGAATGTGGATACGCGACACGGCAAATCCATGAGTGTGGAAATGCGACACGGTATTCCGATGAATGTTGAAACGCGATGCAGTAATTCGATGACTGTGGAAACGCGTCGCGGTCTCTATATGCAAAATTTACCTAATACCTTAGTTGCCTGTTAGTTGTCTCATTGAGTCGGTGTGTTGACCGCATACCATTCATGACATCTACGAGCAAATAAGGTAACTAAAATTTAACTTGGTCTAGTAACTCCTTACAAAGGTAAGGCTATGGCTCAACGAAGGGCCATGCCATTATAGATTATTAATTATGTGATATTCAGTTGGGTTTGGCTGAAATAGTTAATACAAACCCAGCTACAATGAGCAAGTGCAACTTGTGATACCCGCTCCAACCGTGCAAGATCGGTGGACTTAATGCAGCTCATTTCTTCATGTAAATTGTTGGAAGATCTGAGCTGGGGGACTGGATGCAGTATTAAATATTTCAGCACCTAACATCTACGTACCGGTGTGGAATGCAACAGGAAGCTACCACACCTACATTTCCCTAGTAAAGCTGCAAGCATAGCATGAAAATGCTATGATTGCAGTGAAGGACCCGCCTTCGGGAAGAATTACTGTGGATGAATGGAATATCCACGTAAATTAAAGGAGCAGAAAGCTGCAAATATTTAGGGCACAATGTAACACCAGTGATTAATAAAAAAAACAAAATGAATGCTAGTAAGCCAGGATAGTATTTATGGTTCAAATATTGTAGAAATACTTACTTACTTACTCACTGGCACTATCGAAAATATTGTAGAAATAGGTACATATATTTTTGAGAATATTCATAGTTGTAACTTTATTTAAAGACCCGCGCCGGTAGCAAGAGGCTGGATTATAAAACCCCATGGAGCGTTGTTTCTTGATGAACTATCTAGTACATTTATGTTTCGGAGGCAACTTTTAATTAGACAAACGGAAGCTATCTCGATGAAATGGCATTCAAAGCCAATTGTTTATATTAACAGGTTCATGAATAAAACTATAATATAAGAGAGAGATACAGACATTCTTTCTTTACTGAAACTCAACTCACACTTAAATATAAACTTAAATTTCCCAAATATTGTACGTACCGAAATAATCGTCTTGACATTCCTCTTTCAAAACCGGTATCTGCATCAAAAACCCATTGCATATAAAATAGCCTCCATTCGGTTGCTTCATTGTATTGAAGTTGCCGAAATATTAAAATAAATATCCACAACTCGTATCCAACTCAGGATCAGGTCGAGGGATGAGATGAGATGGAGCCTATATATAGAGGTCTGTGAATGACAAGGGTGCCTGCCGACCACGCCTGACACATCACAGGGGCAGATGAACGAAATAAAACGAAATGGAAGGGATGAGTATGGATACATGTCAGAATGAAATTGTAGCAGGGAAATGTTAGAAATCCTGAGGAAAACCTTGCCTAATCTCCGTTTCGTTCACCACGAAACCCACATGGAGTGACTGAGACTCGATCTAGGGAACTCTGCGGTGAAAGGCGAGAGTCTAACAGCTTGCGCCACGGAGCCGCCTCACCGAAATATTGCTCCCTATATTTCCCCACTCCAATATCTTTATGTTTCTGTTTATTAATCTTCTTCCAGGGTTTTAATTAAGAACGATTTCAGTATTCTCACTTCATTCTCTCACTGCTATTTGCTTGTGGAGGATTTTAATTCTGAACATTTTTTTTTTTTTTGGAATTGTGCCCAAAATGCCTCCTAACCCATTCGCTTCAGGTTTAAATGCTCAATGCATTTTGCCAGAAACCGTATTTAAGTTATCGTAAATTATATTGTCTGTTTTCAGACATTAAAAAAAAAAAAGATAACGGTACTTGAGATCACAATGAAGGCGAAGGCCAAAACACATTCCTCTACTATTCATAAATGTTAACAAATATTACCCTGCCAAGGGATGTACAAAATATATAACAGCAGAGATAGGCGAGTGTGCCTCGTCTTCTGAGTGGATGGCCATTTAACTGCTGACGAATCTACCTCGCTTTTGAGGCGAATGAGTTAATAAGGACTGTCAACCATTGGTTGCCGAAATCTACTTTGAAATTTCTCTTAGAGAAGATTTGTGAAATACGAAGGCCGTGTCCAGAAATTGATGTGCCGTTTTTAAATGCAAGGTATTGAAATGCATCGCCGAAGCTCTCATTTAAACTACAAAAAAGTAATACAACTTCTGAATTGGTGAAACAATTCAAGCAGTATTGTGATAACTTTTTTATTTGACTGAATATCATTAATATTTTTATGGGATTTGTATTTTTTATTTCTTCTTGGATAACCCTGACAACATGTCTGCATGCTGCGGCCCACCACACTGCAACCCTAACAACCTCCCGCATGCCGTGTCCCATCTCACCACATTCCGCTTTACTCACTCAGGGAGTCCAAGGAGATTCGTACAGTTGGTAGCTGTTGCTGGATTCTGGAATCGATTTCTGTGCCTTGTTGTTAAAAAGGCAGATATTTTTTCGACACGTCCTTGGTATATCACAACGCTCCTCTGGAAGAAATTTCAAGATTGGTTTCGGCATGCAGTGGTTGACATTACCATGTAAGTGTAACTTTACACATCAACTGTCAGCTTCGAAAAACTGAAATCTCTGCTCCAATTGAACAAACATTCTTCGGTAACGCTACTGCCGGTCTCGTTATGATACAATATACATATTCTTTTTCTTCTTTTTCTTCTTCTTCTTCTTAATAGGTCGCTATACCATCAATTGGAGAATGCCTTGGCCTTCTCAATGAGTTCTTTCAACACTTTTCTATCCTCGACACGTTTGTTCCAATTTTTTATCTTCATCAATCTCATGTCATTTAAAGCATTATCTTCCCATTATTTGGTCATTCAATATATGTAAGGGTTAATGGCTTCCATTTGTAGAACTTTTCTACCATCCTTTCATCATCCATTCTATATGTGTCCAATCCAGCTTAATTTTTGTGCTTTAATGAAGTTGATTATATTTCTGTTTTGAGAATTGTATATATTCCTTTATTTGTTCGAATTCTTCATGGTCCGTCCTGATTCCTTATTGCTCCAAAGATTCGTCTGATTATTTTTGTTGCAAAAACGTTTGCTTTTCTATTTCTTTGTGTCCAAGTTTCACTATAAAAGGTTATAAATGATCTTATAATGTAAAGTATTGTTTAAGTTTGCAGTTTTTAGAGATCAATTAACACGGACACAGTACTTTGAAATAATGTATCTAAGTCTCTGTACATTACTACAGATACAGATACAATATATTCTGATTATTCACATACACGTTTTAAAATCACTCCAACATGTCTACTCACTTCACCAGTTCAGAACACGAACTGGAATAGATACACAAACATGCCTAATCAATGGAAAAAAGCCAAAATTTTCTATTCAATTTAGAGAACAACTGTTCATTTATATTTTATAATGCATTTCTGTGCGTGAATATATATTTACTTTTGTGACTCAAAATCCATAAGATTTTCCTTACTATACTCGTCACTTATTTCTTATTTCACTTGCAACATTTTTTTAATGATAGTGCTGGTCCCGGGCAAACTGTATTATTGCAGATACATTTATAATTAAAATATTCAAGAATATTTGAATTTTTATTTCTAGGGTTTCTGGATAATGTGACGTACAGAGAAATTAAATCAGCACTGATTTCAAACTAATGTCTGGCAGACTTAGATGTGTATATACTGTGAATATAGGATCTAACGTTCGCACTTGACATTGTCACTAACAACTGTGTCTACACGACTGATGGATAATAAACACTATCTCTGAAACATGAGACAAGGTTCTACCTCCAATCCCTACTGACCCTTATCACATTCATTTAGTTCACAGTTTTTCCGCATTGAAAGTTATCGTTCTCAAGTAATAATAGAAAATATTTTTAATTACTTAATTTGGATATCAAAAACGCAGCTGAATCTGTTAGACAGTGGTGAATTTTTTGTTTTGTTATCCAGTATTTTGTATTTAGTTTTCAAGTAAGAAAAAGCTTACCGAATGGCAGAAACTCGCTTAACATGTGAAACTACAAAGTATATAATCTAGATTGTAGTGTCTTAAATGTAATACCGCTTGGATTGTGAATTAAAATAACTTCTTTCTCTAGTCTACTTTTGAATATATAGTGCGATCATTATAGCACTGGACAGCAGACGCGGGGATTTCACTAGACATTGGTGACGCACTTGCGGCGGGGAACTGACAGCGTAGGATCGCAGTGATACAACAACACACATTTTCGTGATTATTTTAAAAATTGTCGTTCTTACCAACTTTATTTAAGCAGGTGCTGGAACTGTTCACCTTCGTTGTCCATACATATTTGACACCACTTTATAACATTTGTTGTACATATTATGGACTGTTGAACGTGACGGAAGTTTTGCACCCGGGAACCGTGTTTCAAAAAGTATTTGTACTTGGCTGGCAGATTGAGTTGAATATTGATTAAATGAATACACGTTGTTGAGTAGAAAAATTATTAGCCATTATACAGTATACACTTTACATTTATACACCCGTTATTCAGTTTACACTTATACACGCCTGTTTTATAAGATAAAATTTTAAATTGAAATAACTTACACATACGTCATTCATTTTACATTATACACACGTCATTTAGTTCAAAGGAAAAGCTACCGAGCACCTTTTCTACTCGAAATACACTATTTCACTGTGACCGTGAATGCGTCGGATGTACTCATATACTGCTGAGACAGCGCACATTTCAAGTCCCATGGCTGCACGTGTAAGTCTTCGTCATCGCACAGCACAAATCCAGCGTATGTTGTCCAATACTATACTGATCTCACAGTATATTTTCATGCTCTCTATATGTGTCTGTGTTATTATTAGGACAAGCCATTTCGAGGACTACAATATGCAATTGAGATATTCAACGTTTTAAGTCCATAAAAAATGAATACAGTATGCAGCGTGATAAGGAAGGATATATAGGACAGTCCTAATGTTCTGATGGGAAGGGGTGACTAAATTATATATATATATATATATATATATATATATATCAGAGACAGGGTGTGATAAGTAATTGGGTGAATATACATGAGGCGGTCAGTGGACAAGGTATACAGGTGATATTATTTTAATACGAGTTAAGTGCAGACATTGTTAGCTAATATGACTAACTGTTTGGTGCCCAAGAGATATATGCATAAGTTTGACAGGTCCTGACATATAGTGGAGTCTTGGAAAATCACTCAGAAAAACAGCTCTTCGTCTTGGAGGACAAGGGGTACGTCTGTAGTTTTACTCTTTGGCTTCCGACAGCTAGGTGCACTCAAGCTGAGAGTTATGTATTTTTTAACGTTTTAACAACTTTTATGTGAATATTATTATTGTATTATTAGTATTTAATATAGTGCTGGTGATTCTTCGAGGTTTATTGATTTATCAAGTAGTATTATGTCTGAATGATAATGTAATGAACATGACCATGAACTTAATGTAAGTAAAATATTTTAACTACTTTATGTATATTTTCACAATTATATATTATAAAATAATACTTTTCAGCAATACATTTTTAAATAATTGAACATTTTTTAACAATCTAAAGGTATATTAAGATTTAGGTCTACAGGATTTGTTAATAATGTGTATAACAAAGACATGTTTTTTAAGTATGGAGATTAATGATTGGATTGTTTTTGTTTTCTTGTCAGATTCCAATGGAGATGGCATTGAAGAACATGGCCTTACAGGACCTACAGACGAAGATGATCCAGAATTGCACGTTGGCAGAAAGAGGATTAGTAAACCAGAAAATTGGATAAAAAATAAAGCAAAAAGAGGATGGAATGAAGGCAACGAGTAGGGCCTACATATACACAGGAAGGGAAACATCCATGTGAAGAAATGTATCCATGATTGCAGGTTTAAATGCAATGAACTTTAAGACTGATTTTGTCAATCAATTTTTTCATAATGTGTAAATCTTTAGATAAGTATGTTCACCCTTAAACAAAAAAAAAGAGTCATCTCTTGAACGCACATTTCTTCTAACTCTTACTCGGCACAGCGCTGGGTTCAAACTAGGAAACTAGTCATAATTCTGCAGTCCCTGAGCTACTGTGTTATGTGGCATGAACTGAAGACACTCCTACGTGTCCTGTTAGGTCAGCGATAAAGCATGCAGTCACTCTTTCTGTTAATGAAGGTCGCAGGTTCGTCCTCAATTATGCAGTTTTTTTTGTGATGTTTGTATTAAAATGTTTTATGAATTAAATATAAAATTTTATTTTGACATTAGAATTAAATCAACGTTAATGACGTCGTTATAACAATTATATTTATCACATTCTGGGTTTGTTGTAGGAAATTTCAATGTATTGCATTCAATAGACTGTGATACGCAGACGTCTGAGCAAAAAAACAGCCTCTAACAAGTTTGTTTATAATGAATCACGTCGAGTTTTACCATGGCTAGCGTACACACAAGGCAATCTCAACCACGCAGTTTGAGGGCGGTAATAGATGCTGAGGGTTCATTCACCCGATATAGATTTCGTTTTTGTTAAAGTTTTCATTTTAGAGGATATT
This sequence comes from Diploptera punctata, assembly GCA_030220185.1. NCBI lineage: Eukaryota > Metazoa > Arthropoda > Insecta > Blattodea > Blaberidae > Diploptera > Diploptera punctata. Next base: position 95,023 of record JASPKZ010007914.1, read on the forward strand.
ATTTTCTTTCCTCATTTATTTATTAGAAGAAGATTTTAATATATGTCTTTCGGGGTATTGTGTGTGCATTAAAGTTATAAACCTCAAATATAAAATTAAATATGAAACTATATTACAGGAGAAATGCTATTCTAACATTCAGTTTAAAAAAATAGAACGGGAGTTGAATCCGTGAGGTTACAAATGCAGATGATGTCTGTTAAACCTCTCGATGGCGGAAAGACACGAAGACAAGCTCTCTCTTTCATGTTGCTTGAGTGTGCACTGCGTTAACTAGCAAACAAGCCAGTAAATAAGTTACTGAAAACGTGTTGATGTGAATACGGCTTCTGCGAGAGCTCAGAAAGTTCTCCGATCGGTTGACAGAATCTGCGGATGACTCATTTTTCTTGTCTAAGGGTGTACATATTTCCAGTCATAATAAAAACTTTGATATTAATCTACTTTCCTTGGATAATTTATTTCAAAATATTGCTTGGAGGACAAGGGGTACAAGTGACTCTTAATTCAAAGAAAAGTTATAGTATGGACTAATGTTTATATTGAATGTGTTCATATTTTGCGGATAAATGGACTCATATATAAGGAACACAAACACAATGTATGATACCTGTCAGATATTCCTTCAATTTTATATTCTGACTGATCTTTAAACTCAGTTTTCTCCAAACTAATTTTTTGTCACTTGTACCCCTTGTCCTCTGACCGCCTCATATATTGTCTTGGTCCATGACACGAAATTACATTAAGAAATTGCAGGCTATAAAAACGAAGTTTATGAGATCAGTTAAGGGTTGTACTAGGTTGGATAAGTTTAAAAATGAGAACATAAGAAAATAATTAAATGTAATATCAATAGAGGAAAGGATTCATCATTATATAGATCCCTATAAATAATGAGGTACAGTCGTAGTCCTACAAGAATCTTTGATTATCGTATTTGTTCGCGTAACTTGCGCCCCGCGTGTTTTGCGCGCCCCAATTCTAAGGGATTATTTGAACTTATTTTTGCTTCGTGTATTTTGTGCACACATTTTAGGAATCTTTTATTTTCAGTGTGTTAGGGATTTTCCACCCCTGTATTTTAATGCCAATTCTTACATTTCAATGTAGATCATTTACCAGTATTCAACTACCTGCTTTTCAAAGAAATCCTAAGTCCAGCTACTTTAACAATGCTTGCCCGTTATAGAGATACGTTTTAGAAAATTAAATATCGATATTTCAGTTGACTTTCAACACTTCTAATGTGCACTTGCATTTATGCTGTATTTCAAGATGGGAAAGAAATTATACAGCATCTTATAAATTTAAAGTGACTATTTAACTCATGCCCCAAATGGGAGTCAATGACCAATCACGTTTCAATGATTTCTGTTTTACAACCAATCAGAGTCGTGTTTCACGAAATATTTATCAGTGTTATAATTACCATATATTAAACAAAGCTCCTCCTTTTTAATATTCTGAACAGGTCTGACCGTTATTTTGCAGTGACTGAGCCTATAAGAAATACGGCTACCAGATTGTATATATAGTGCATACATGTCAACATTTGTAGCAATTTATTATACCACCAAAAAAAGAAACCACTGTTTGACTTTCTTAAATGTATTTTGAAATAACTACAGTTAAATAATGATTTGTGAGTAAACAGCTTAATTTTATTCGTTAAATAGTCCTAACAAATGCCACTCTTGATTTCCAAATTCTCTAGATAAATTGGAAATCACTCGTGGCATTACTTATGATAAGTTTCGCGGAACATTTCGCGTTGCAGTCGTACAAGGGAAAGAGAATTCGGAGTTCTAGAGTCCGCGCGGTCATGAACCTACGGCTTCGATAGTGCCAGTGAGTTAGTTAGTTAGTTAGAACACAATGTGCGTGTTATTGGAGGAAACACAAAGGCGCGCTAAATAATTACCGGTATTACGGTATTTAATTGTTTAATTTGTATAACAATATTATTATTGTTTATATAGGCCTATTTATTATTCTTGACTATTTAACCCATGCCCCAAATAAGAGTCAATGACCAATCACGTTACAATGATTTTTGATTTACAACCAATCACAGTCGTGTTTCGCCTATAATTTACCAACTAAAGTTTATCATAATAAAGAAAGCGCCTCCTTTTTAACATTCTCAATAGGTCATTGCAGTGACTGACTCACTAAGAAATACTATCAGATTGTATATATAGTGCATAAATGTCAACACATACCGCATGCTGGAGTTAATATAAAAACATTTGTAGCAATTGATTACACCACCAAAAAAAGAAACCACTGTTCCTGCACTTTCTTAAATGTATTTTTCCCAGAAAAATATAATTGTCATATTTACATCATAGGACATCAGATATGAATTAATATGCAGTTGATGTGTTTCATTTTTTCTCCACTAGAGAGCATTCTTACAATATTGCGTTCCTTTGGCATTAAATAATATGATCTGGTTGGAGGACGAACAAAAGAAGCAAATGAAGCGTAGCAATCATTTCTCATTTGTTTTCAAACATCGCCGTTTACATTAAATATATAAATATTTTAAAATAACTATATTTAACTAATGATTTGTGAGTAAACAGCTTAATGTTATTCGTTAAATAGTCCTAACAAATGCCACTCTTGATTTCCAAAATAAATTCACGACTCACTTCGTGAGTCGTCAATTTATCGACAATTTGAAAATCACTCGTGGCATTACTTATGATTATTATTTGTATAATTGAAGATTACCTACAGTGTTCCATCCATAGTAATTCATCCCGGGGCAGGTCTTTCACTAGCATTTTCATGCTATGCTTTGCAGCTTTACTAGGGAATTATAAGTGTGGTAGCTTCCTGTTGCTTTCCTCACCGAGGGACGATAATGAAAAGGGTGATGATGACGATTTTCGGGGAACGTTGGGCCCTGAGCTTCCTGACATTTGCCTTACAGGTGAGGAAAACCCCAGAAAAAAACCTCACCCAGGATTCCCGACCGGGAATCGAACTCGGGCTCGCTGCGTGACAAGACAGCACGCTACCTCGAGACTACAGCGGTAGATTACCAGCAGTGTTATGCCATAACATTATAACATATGACAAAATTACGGTATTATTAATTTCTATACTTACGTACCATAATTGAGATAAATCAGAAAAGCCTCTAATTTTAAAAATCCGCACATTTCACACTCCCCAGTTTTTCAGTGGCCAACGTAAACTAAAAAGGCGTAAATTACGCGAGCAAATACGGTATAAATCTGAAGGAAGGAGGGATTTGGTAAGACCACGGAAACGTTGATTGTTGAATGTGTGAAGCCGGAATAGGCTAAAGAGCCTAATCTCTGATTGAAGAAGAAGATGTATATAGTGTTATAGAGAGAAGAGATTAGAAATTGACAGTTTTACGATCTCATGTATAAATGCATGACAAATGCTTCAGGGACAATGCAACGTGGTCTAACATACGAGCACCGCAAATATAATACAAACAAACATTACGAACACATTAAAATAGTATTTATCTCTGTAAAAAAAAGTACCACAACAATCGAAATACGTAGGGCATTGCAGCATCCTTCAGAATTGGCCTATAAAACCACATCTAACATAATGTCAGATATCACTTTAAATTTATCATGGATGATAATGTTTGGACTATGTTACTTTTAAATATATGCATCTTGTGTAAAATTAAAAAAAGGCGTTCTTAAGTTAACAAGTATTACTATTACTAACTTACTAACTCGCTTGTACAATCGAACCCGTAGGATCATGGCCGCGCTTGATATAAGCGCTCCATACATCCTAATTCCGATGTTTTCCAATCCACCCCTTGTATAATCTACTTCCATCAAATCGTGATTAATGTTAATCTCCCACCTCATTCTTGGTCTACCGATTTAAAGTTTTCTCTCTGGTTTTCCTGCAAGAAGCTTCCACGACCCTCTTTCATTCCCCATTCGTCCCACATGTCCTGCCCATCACAGTCTACGAGACATAACTGTTCTTATTATATCTGGTTTCCTGTAAAGACCATATAGCTCACTGTTAATTAATCTTTTCACTTCACCTCTCTGTTCATCTCTCTTTGACCCAAATACGCTCGTAAGAACTTAATTCTCAAATACTCGTAATCTCCTTTCCTCCCTTAAAGTAAGAGTCCATGTTTCGCATCCATATAATATAACTGGTAGAATAACAGTTTCATATATTTCGAGTTTAAAGTTTTCTGAAAGGAGTTGGGACGACAAGAGACCCTGTAATGTATAATAGCATGCATTTCCTGAATTGAGCCTATGTTTAATTTCTTTGTGCATCTCATTCCTATTTGTAATTATTATTCCTAGATATCTGAATTCAGCCACTTCTTCAAAATTTCCCTCATTGGTTACATAATCTATTTCTATGTGTGAATGTATATTTAGTTTTATTGATGTTTACTTCCAGTTCCAATTACTCAGTGTTACTCAAAAGAGTGTGCGTATCCTCGCTATCGCTCAATAATATACATCATCAGCATAAACTAAATGCGTATTAATATTATTCATCATAATAATCCGGTATCATGGCAGCTACCGCCGTCTTCTGGAAACCAAATGTCATTCTTCTCTGTCCATCCATTGATCTTCCTCCAATCCTCTGATATTCATAGCCGCTTGTACACATTCTATCCAACTTTTCTTCGGTCTTCCTCATTTCTATTGCGATTCATTCTATAACAATTTTAGACAATCTTTGCTCTAGCATTCTTTTGACATGACCATACCACTGTAATCGTTTCTTTTATATAATCTCTATGATGTCCGGCTCCACTTGTACACCCATGATATCCCTTATTTGTTTATTTCGTATTATATTATTCTAGATATTCCAGCTGATCTTCTTAATACATCCATTTCTGTACTTAAAATTATTTTCGTTTCCCTGGTAGGATTTTGCCAGACTTCAGCACCGTATGTTAAAATGCTCTGAATTATGGTTCGATATATTTGTAATTTTCTATTTTTTGTAATATTTTAGCTCCACCAAACACAGTTTAAAGCATTTATTGCTTGTTTTGTTTGTGCGATTCTATTTTTAATTTCCACTGTGTTATCGCCTGAATGGTCTAATTTTTTCCTAAATAAGTGCATTGAATACTAGCTTTTAGTTCATCTCTAATGTTGAAATTTATATTTTCCTTTTGTTCTTCTATAGACAGATATTTAGTTTTCTCAATGTTTATATAAAGTCCCCATTTTTCATATTCTTATTTTAGTTTTTTAGCCATATATTCCATGTCATCGTGGTCTTGTGCTATTAATACCTGATCATGTGAAAAATTTAGTGAATATACATGAGTATTTTCGATTGGTATGCCCATTTTTTGACATTTTTCCTCTCATCTCTTAGTACTCTTTCTGGATAAATTTTGAACAGAATTGGAGATAAACTGCAACCTTGCCTTAAACCTTTTGTAGTAGTAAATCCCTCTGTTAGATGATTTCCAATTTTTATTTTTGAAATAGATCCATTCTATAATGCTTTTATAGCTTCTATTATTTTTTGGTACGGTTAGAATTATCTAAAGTTCCCCATAACATATTTTGCCTTGGTTAAATCGATAAAGTTTATTATTATTATTATTATTATTATTATTATTATTATTATTATTATTAATTATATTATTCATCAACATAACAATTTAGGCCCTCTGGCCCGCACCGTCTCAAAGTAGTTGCCCACGTCATGTTAAAAAAAATTGGCCTTTGGCTTTTGGATGATTGAGTACTGTTGATCAAACTTTGATTATGCTTAATTCTGTTGCATTTGTTGCTAATCTCTCCAGTTTGTTTTTAATAATAATAATAATAATAATAATAGCTTTATTTTACCTGGCAGAGTTAAGGCCTTAAGGCATTGTCTACCACTCAACCAGGTTTAAAAAAATACAAACAAAAAAATAGTCTTAAATCTAAATTACAATATATATATATATATATATATATATATATATATATATATATAAACGATTACATGTTATGAATACAATACAATTAATATTTATAATGTATTTTGATTTACTCTAAATTTAACGAGTTAAATATATAATATGTACAATATATATAAAAAAACAGGAAAAGATTAATGACATAGTATAAAATTAAATAAATAGAGAAAAATTAATTATTAGACAACAGGTAACTGTATAAGCGTGACTTAAAGGTACCAAATGTGCGGCAACCCCTGATATCTTGAGGAAGGAGATTCCAGGAGCGGGCAGAGGCTACTGTGAAGGAAGTAGAATAGGAGGAAGTGCTATGAAGAGGAATTGTTAGCAGACTGCTATCTTGTGACCTAGTGTCAATATTGTGGTAGAAGGATAACTTCTCAAATCTGGACGCCAGGTAAGTAGGAATGTATGAATTCAGAAGCTTGAAAAGTAGCGAAAGAGAGTGCAATTTACGTCTGTCAGTAAGACGGAGCCAAGAGAGGTTATTAAAGTGTTCGGAAATATGGTCATAACGGCGGATATTGAAAATGAATCGAACGCAAGCATTATGAACACGCTGCAGTCTCTGCGACAAGTCATAGTTTAGATCATTATATATAATGTCACAATAATCGAAGTGTGGTAACACAAGATTCTGCACAAGGATTTGTTTTAACGAAACTGGGAGAAAATTCTTTAAACGTCTAAGATAATGTAAGATGGAGAAAGTCTTTTTACATATGTGTTTCACTTGTGTTTGCCAGGTTAAATTTGCGTCTAGATGTAGTCCAAGATCTATTACTGAAGAAGAATAAGGGATAATTATATTATTTATAGTAATGTTTGGTAGTGTAGATATGTCAAAGGTTGTAAGCAGTCTTTGTTGTCCCATTAGAATTACTTGTGACTTGTTAGGATTTAGATTTAGACCGATACCTGAAGACCAGTTAAAGATGGATATGAGATCGTCATTCATTTTTGTCAAGCTGTTATAGATAGAATGAGGAGGTGAATGTAGGTAAATTTGGAGATCATCAGCGTAGAGGTGATAACGGCAGTGCTTTAATACAGTTGACAAGTCATTTATGTAGATTGAGAAAAGAAGAGGTCCGAGAACACTGCCCTGGGGGACTCCAGCCGGCACGTTGCGCCAAGACGAAGATCTAGAGTTTAATGAAACGTATTGTTGACGACCGTGCAGGTATGAGTCGAACCAGGATACAGCGCTGTCAGACAAGTGTAGGTGCTTGAGCTTTATCATAAGTAAGTCGTGGTCTACTGTGTCAAAAGCTTTGCTGAAGTCAAGTAAGGTTAAAGGAGTCAATTGACGTCTGTCCACGGCTTCACGAATATCTTCAGTAATTTTTAGCAAAGCTGTGGTTGTGCTATGACCATATCTAAAGCCGGATTGATAAGGATCAAGGAGGTAATTTTCTTGGAGATATTCAGTCATTTGCTTATGTACAATATGTTCCAGTGCTTTAGATAATGTCGGAAGGATGCTAATCGGTCGGTAGTCATTACAGTTAGTTGGTGTACTTATTTTTGGTATAGGCCGAACTCTAGACTGTTTCCATACAGTAGGGAAGATAGAAGTTATAAGGGAAGCATTAAAAATATGAGTCACTATGGGTATTATAATGTCAATGATTTTATTTAGCATTAAAATGCTGATGTTATCTGTTCCTTGTGCATTGGATTTAATCCGCTTGAGTGCTTTTTTAACGTCTATAGGCGAAATGTCGTTAAAGTAAAATTTATCTCTTCCTATATGGGGGGATGGGGATAAGTCTTTAAGAATGTCTATTTTAGTCTTGTTGTCTGGAGGTGTCATGGGTATTGAGGTAAAATGTTCATTTAAGTCATCTACAGAAATGTCTATAGAGTCAGTTGAGGGATTCAACTATCTAAGTCCCATTGCACGGAGATTTCGCCAAGTGTCCCGTGCACTTATTTCAGGTCCGATTATACTGTGGGCGTGTCGTAGTTTGGCATTGCGTATAGTTTGTGTAGTTGTGTTTCTAAGTTGTTTGTACAGTTGCCAGTTCTCGTCATTTTTATGTCGTCTTTATGTTCGGTATGCTTTGTCTCGTTTTGACATAAGTTCACGTATTGAGTCATTCATCCAGGGTGCAGGGGGGCGGGAAAATCATCGGGTTTTTACTGGTGCATGTCTATCATATAGTTGTAATATCAGTGTATTAAATGTGTCTACTTTTTCATCAACTGATCTAAGATTCCATATTGTGTACCAAGGTAGTTCTAAAGCGTCTGATTTTTGTTTAGTATCGTCTATGTTTTGTAAATTTCTGTACGTAATCAATTTAGAGCGTCTTTTAGGACATTGGAGTGAGTATTCTACGAATACAATGTCATGAGCAGATATGCCGGGAGCAGGAATCTGTCCATATGACAGTACTTTCTGTGGATCTGTAGTCAGTAGAGTGTCGGTACTAGCAGTATGATGTGTGGCAGAGAGAGGAACAATTGTCATATTTAAGCTTTGGAACATATTTTTAAGTTGTATGGCTGGTGAGTCAGTCTGAAGAAGATTTGTATTAAAATCGCCTGCGACAATAACGTGTTCATAATGAGGTAATGAATCGTTCAGAGCGTTTTCTAGATCCGAAAGGTGCCTTATTTTTGGAGGTTTGTATACAATGCATAAGAGACATTTTTTTAGACTGGCTTGAATTTCTACGAATAAGAACTCGGGGCGAGCGGAATATACAGAAGGGGACTTGTGGACAATTCTTGGATTAAGCTCATTTGATATAAAGGCACAAACTCCTCCACCTCTTTTATCTATTCTGTCATTTCTGAGCAATGTATATCCGTCTAGGTGAACAAGCGACGAACGTATGGAAGGGGTCAGCCAGGTTTCCGAAATTAAAATGGCGCTCAGTCCAAGAGATGAAAATATGGTTTCAAACTCATCAAAGTGGGACAGAATGCTTTGTGAATTTACGTGAGCGATTTTAAGTGATGATTTATCAATAGAAAATGCATTCTTAAGTAGACTAGTAGTAGTTGTTGTTGGAGGGGATGGTAGGGATTGAGGAATGTTGCTACCTGCGTTAAAAGTTGTCTGCACAATAAGAGGGTGATTGGAGAAGGTGAGTGAGTCAGAGGTTGCAAACAAGTCTTCATTTGTCAGCTCAATGTTGCCAATAGCAGAAAGTAAAAATAAACTATGTACTGTAATAACTCTAATAAAATTAAAATAATTTAGCTAAACAAAGAACTTAAAAAATTAAAATAAAACAAGTAAGTTGTCCTAAATAAAAAATAATAAACTTAAAACTTACCTAAATTAGAAATAAATTAACAATATAATTGTTAGCAAAGAAAAGACAAAGTAAACATATTTTACACTCTCAGGTCCTATCTAGTTGATATCCGTAGAAGATCTAATTTTGCGTTTTTCGCCATTTACTTTAGCTATGACGGCACCGTCCATTGTCCATATATTTTGAATACCGTATTTCTGTATACTCTCTTGTAGCAGGCGATAGCGACACTTCGTTAGGTCCTCGCGAACAGTGACCCCACTTCCTTTCAACTTTTTCTTGCTTAGAAAAACTTCACTGCGCTTGCGGTAACTAACAAATTTCACTATTACAGCCCGCGGTCTTTCAGCATTACTAACACTAACACGGTGACTTCTGTCAATGTCAGTCACTGATAAATCGACACCGATTTTTTTGGCCACCTCGATGGCTTTCTGGTCAGTGTCCTCTTCTTTTACACCAAAAATCTTGAGGCATTGACGTCTCTGGTATTGTTCTAAATCGTCTATTTTATTTTCCAACACCTCAATCTTTCTGTCTTTTTCATCGAGGGTCTTTTTCAGATCCTCAATTACTTTAGTGTTGTCCTGGATGGTCTTCTGCAGTTCCGCCACTACCTGGTCCCGCAACATGGACACAAACACCTGCAGAGTGCCGGGATCCTGTAGCGCCTCTTTCACCACACGTTTCACAGCTTCCTCCGTAGAACTTGTCGAATCGTTGTTAGAATTACGTGTGTTTTTTCCCATGTTGTTAAATGTACACACTTTTGACACTGACTAATATAGATTTAAACTTAAACTGACTACGAATATGCAACTTTAGCTATGAAATAACGAAGACACCTGCTGAAAAATAACTTAAAACCTGGAGCGTAACTTGTGCGTGTTAGTAGCTAGCCATCATGCACAGTTTGTTGTGCACTTTAAAACTGTAGGAGCAATAATTGTTTCTGTATTTAATTCATTTATGAAATACATGTTCTTCTTGTGATCTACTAATTTATAACCTTACACAAATTGGAGAAAACTCATTTCTAATAATCTCAAATATCACTATTATTATTTATTAATAACAGAATTAGAAATAAATGGAACAAAAATTCAAACAGTGGAATATTTTAAGTATTTGAGATGAATAATACAAAAAGATGAATCATGTGAATTAGGCATCGAAAAAAGAATAATAGAGAGAATGATGTTATTGTCATATTAAATTATATTTTATGGAGTTGGAATATAATCAAGAGGACTAAATTAATAATTATAACACAATTGTGAAGAGTATTTTATTATATGGTGCTGAAACATGGACGTTGAAGCAAAATCACAGAAATAAATTTTTAGTCACAGAAATGAACTTTTTAAGAAGATCGGCAAGAATATCAAAATTAGACAAAATAAAAAATAATAAAATAAGAGAAATTATGAATATAAGAAAGGATATTGTACAAGAGATTGAATACATCCAACTACGATGGTATGGGCTTATAATGAGAACAAGTGACACAGAAATAAACAAAGAAGTATTGAAATGGATGGCTCCTGGAAAAGGGAAACGTGGGAGGCCAAAGCCTACGTGGATAAGGAGAATTCAAGAAAACATGAAGAAGGGAAATATGACAGAACAGACACGCAACACCGGGAAGTGTGGAAGAAAAAAATTGTATACTTTGGTTGAAGATACCTGTGTATATAACAGAAACAATCCTGAAATAAATAAAGAAAATTATTACTTTCCTCATACTGCCTTTATTATAGTACTATTAATACTATTATTGCTATTATTATTATTGCTATTATTATTGCTATTATTATTGCCATTATTGCTATTATTGTTATTATTATTGCTATTATTGCTATTATTATTATTGCTATTATTGCTATTATTATTGCTATTATTGCTATTATTATTGCTATTATTATTTATATTATTATTGCTATTATTATTGCTATTATTATTGCTTTATTATTATTATTATTATTATTATTTTATTGGTATTGAATTATAAACTTGTATATTTTTATTCAAAACGGTTGATTGTAAAGGCAAAATGATTTATCCAGAGACACGGTTGGTCTGACTTCATTCCATTTACTTTACTGCAACTCATAATGGGTTAGAAAACCAGGTATTATTTGTGATGATACAGAGTCTGATGTCAGCTCACGTGGGTTTTTCTTATCAGCGGGAAATAGAACCACGTGACTTAAGAAGTGATATGGCAGACTGAAGGTGGATTACAACCCTAGAGATGATGTCAGTCGGAAATAAAAACTGAACATGTAGTTCACATCTGAAATTGTAATACACAGAGCGTACTATCTTCAACGCGCATTGTAACCTAACTGCAAATAACCGATAATGAATCCAGTGTTAGTTATGTCAACACAACGGCGAAAAGAAAAAAAAGCAGAGAAATACACAGACTATTTATAGTGTTCAAAGTGCGCCGTCATAGGTATATTTCAATTCCTTTTGACTTTCCACATGTTGAGACTTGCAGGTAAAGTTGAGATCCTTCAGGACGGTGCCCTAACACTAAGTACTCCAATATTTAACATTTTTAAGGATCTTAACTAACTAACTCACTGGCACTATTCAACCCGTAGATTAATGGCCGCGCGGACATAAGCTCTTCATAAATCCCTATTCTGCACTAATGTTTTCCAATCATTCCCTGTATAATCTACTTCCCTCAAATCATAGTTAACGTTATTCTCCCATTTCATTCTTGGTCTATCAGCTGGGGTGTTTTCCATCTGATTTTCCTACAAGAAGCTTCCATGCACGCCTTTCGTTCCCCATTCGTGCCATATGTCCTGCCCATCGCAGTCTATGTGATTTAACTGTTCTTATTATATCTGGCTTCCTATAAAGACCATATAATTCACTGTTATGCAGTCTTTTTCATTCACCTGTCTGTTCATCTCTCTTTGGTCCAAAATTTTTCCTAAGAACGTTATTCTCAAATATTCGTAATCTCCGTTCCTACCTTACAGTAAGAGTTCATGTTTCACATCCATCTTTTATAACTGGGAGAATAACAGTTTTATATATTTTCAGTTTAACGTATTTTGAAAGAAGTTGGGACGTCTACAGTCTCTGTAATGTGTAATAACATGCATTTCCTGAATTGAGCCTAATTTTAATTTCTTTGTGCATCTCATTCCTATTCGTGATTATTGTTCCTAGATATCTGAATTCACCCACTTCCTCAAAACTTCCCTCATTTGTCTTTAGCTATCCATTTCCATTATATAATGCATTTCTACGTGTGACCATATATTTATTTTAATTGATATTTACCTTCAGTCCCAATTTCTTCGTGTTACTCAATAGTGTGTGCATGTTGGCCTTTAGTACCTCTTTGCTATCGTCCAATTAATAAATTCTATCTTGAATCCACAGTGAATCCAAAAACATTCAAGATTAAATGCATATAATACAATGTCCCTCCCAACTCTACTGTATGATTTCGAAGTATGGACATTGGAACATAAGGATATACGAAGACTTATTTTTTTAGACGGTGACGACTTAGCGCCGTTCGGTGTGCCGCATTGAAACCCACTGAGTTACCTGGCTACTAATTTCTTGTTGGCTATCGAGTTATGGTTCCTAGCTTTATGATGACAAGTATTTTGCCTGCAGATCCAGATTGGAATAAATGGTGGACGTTTTCACCTTAAAAGAGTGCGTCGGAAACCGCACCGCTGGCAAGCAGAGAGTCCGAAAGCTGGATGGTGCAGAATGAGCCTCACTCTTTTAGACGAGTGAACCTCGCACAATTTATTTGATGGTTCCCTTTAACCGGCTAATCTATGTTAAACATACGTTAACCAATTGATGCATGAAGATGGAGCTCTCCATAGGATTTGATAATTCAGCCGCCATGAGCTGAATATCCCGGAGGATCTCCTCTGCACGCTCACTCAACAATCCTGCTGGCAATTTTCGGTACTGTTCTTGACGAGTGCTGTTCGCTATGAATATTCCGGAAGAAGTTCCAGTCTGTAAGGCTTGTGTGAAAGATATGGTTGGATCGACCCTCACCGATGTGAAGGTCTTTGGTTCAGGTGGAGTTACTGGATGTTTAAGTTTGGGTTCAGCCGCCCTATCATAAGCCTCAAATCCTGCCTTACAAACACGGCAGCCACGGTAAGAAGCGGGGTGATCGGACCCCCCCCCCGCAATTTACACATTTAAGCAAATTAGGGTCTCTCTGGGCCTGGGCCTTTAAGGCACAATCTTTGTGCCCGTGGTCCCGAGCGCTGATAACACGTGGGGTCCGGTTACAGGCAGGAAATGTATGGTTGAAAGACTGGCATTTGTAGCACTGTTTGAATCCAGCCTGAGGTTTATAAGCCTCCACTGCTACAACCATGTATGAAAAGCGCTTTAAGTCATACATTTTTAGAGCATCAAGTTCCAAGATGAAAATTCAGAGTGGTACTGCCAAATTATTTACTGTCTTAGTAATTTGCTTGACAGATTTGAGAGGAAATCCCAGAGCAAGGATTTCCCCCTTAATTTCATTTGTGGGTGTTTCTGCAGGCAGCCTTTTAATTAGTACGATCTTCAATGGAAGTTCCTTTTTAAGTTGGAATGTATAATATTTATTTTTCAAGGAAGTAAAATACTCCTTCAACTTGGAAAAGTCGTCCAATGAAGACGCATAATACCTCAATCCTTCGTCAATGCTGCTCACTTTTAGGTCTCCACTTAGTAGTGAACTTGATTCTCTATTCATACGGAACAGATCCCTGTGGCCAATGATAGTGATTGGCGGGGGTCTCTGTCCCGTGAAACCAACATTTAACGAAGGTATTGATGTTGCTGTAGCCGTAGAAAGTCCAGCAGTGTGAGGAGGAACCATATCTGAGGATTTTCCAACAGTTAATTTAGAAGTATCAGCTAAAGCAGAAAATTTATTTTTGGTAGGAACTTCTGGAACTACAGCTGGTGATTCCACAGGTTGTCTAGATCGACTCGGTAAATTTGCAAGTTCACACGATTTAGTTGTCTTTACTAACAATGTAGGTTCTTTTTCTATTGATATTTTTCTTTTTTCTTTTCCGTTATATTTTTTTAGAAGGTACGTCACCAATATTTTGCTCATTAGGGTTTGACTGTTGACTAGTTTATAGCATTTATTCATCAATTAGTTTACTTTCTATTTCAGTTTCAGAATTCTCCTCCATGGGGTTTTGTCAGAAGAGCAAGCAGCACGATTGAATTTCAACCGCAGCCGCTTTCAATTCACGCAGTATAGCCTCAAGGAGGGGTAACCCTGTACCTTCTCTTTGAATGATAAGCTCAAGTCGATTTAGACAACTGGTTATGAAGTCACGAGCTTCGTCGGACCTCTCGTACTCATGGTATGCAGAGAGAATAATTTGTGATAACTAGAAAGGTTCCACTTATACAGCGGGAATGCTCTCCAATCTAGGATCTTTATCATATCTGTGATGTCTAGTAAAATCTTCAAATTTACTTCCAGTATCCTCCCAGATTGCGAGAGGTGTGACATTCTCAGGATCTAGGTCCATAGGTCTGTCAGAATCTGGCATAGTAGCCATTGCTTGGCAATTGCCAAGTCTTAGTTCAAGATACTACACTGGATTCACTGATACACTTGTCACCACTGGTTAGGATTATAACATACGATAATACATTGTACCACCACAACCTTACCTGGTAACACAACACTCACTATCGAAAGTGCCAGTCAAGAAATAAGCTACGCTCCTACCGACTGTTCATATAATGATTACTCTAATGGTACGATCAGTCACGGCACACGTTACTATTAGTCACAGCCCACTATGTTGATCATTCTTAGCAGCACTACACTGACCCCACTGTTGCAGTAGACTGCCGCAGTATGGTCGATGATGCTTCTGCTGTCACACTATTCGAATTGCTGACCTCACATCCACGTGTGTTGATCACAGAGGTAGACGATCATTCAGCCAGTGTAGGGGTGCCATGAGGTCAGAAGATCGGGTTCCCCATCGGTTACAGCTGTTGTTTTTTCAACCTGGAGCTGGTACTTATTGTATCTCCCCAAGTGCCTCATGTACTATGTGGGAACAGGTCCCAAACTGACCGAAAATCTACGAGAACATTTCTTCCCCCATAGAGAACTGAGCAAGTGCAATTCGGGCCCTCTGCGCCGAGGCATTTCCTTAACCACTCGGCTACAGCGCTCAACTTTATACACAGAGACTTAGATATTTGGAATCGATATACTTTCTAAGGACTGCTGGATACACACTACTATATCATAGAGAATTAAGACATCTTGGAAGAATTACACATGGAAACTTTAGAAAACAAAATTCCTTCTTATAAGTCCAGATTAATGTAACATGTTTATTGAATGGAAGATCACAGGATACCCAAGCAGATGTTAAGCTATCAACCTGCAGGAAGAAGAAGACTAGGATGTCTACTCAAAAGAGTTCCGAATGGAATATCTATTGAGACCGAAACAGGTAAAGAAATGCCCTAAATTCGTGAATGGACTATAATGATGATGAAGTAGCACCAAATCAACATTAGTTCTTCGGAACTGACGAAGAAGAGAACTGCAAATAACCAACCTCGAAATTTCTTCCATAGATGCCTAATGATTACCAGTACAGTGTCGTAAAAAATCTAACGTTTTTAACTGTAAGGCACAGATATCGAAGCCACATTCTAGCAATGTCAACCCACTGTACGAAGCAGATGGACGGCCCTACATGAGAAAGAACGGAGTGGAGAGAGGCGAGATGCTGGTCGGACGGCAAGTTGTGAGGGTTATCTAATCTGCAATTCAGGAGTTGTATTACTTCCCTATAGTTGAAATGAATGATTTGGCGCTGGATTTTAGTGACTTGCAGTTATAAAGGACATATATTTATTGGGCACCGCCCTAATAAACCACAACGCTTTTCTGGAAGAAATTCCAAGACAGGTTTCGGCATGCAATGGTCGACAGTTCCCTTGTAAGGCTTCACGATTGGAATTGCTATGGTATACACATTGTACCCTTTAACATATCTTAACTTATTGGGCTCAACTCACTGATGGGTATTGAGGGATGGGTCCGAACATCATGTGGCCATCTTAATCATCATTAGCATATTTGCTACTAATATGTGTCTGAAAGGTGTGTTTGTCTTAAATGTTCCTGTAGTCTCGGAGGTGGATTAAGCTGATCACTCATTCGGAAAGACCCTCTATGTCTTTGTACGATTAATAAAGTATTATATGTGTTTAGGCCAAATTTTAAATTCTTCTCCCTAAGTTTGTGTCACTGTAAGATCCGGGTGGATTTTGGCACGTCAAAGTACCTATAAGGCGAGAGGTTATCTACGAAAAAGAAGAAATATGCCTTGTCATATAGTATTTATATTTTCATCAAATATAGGAATGTACTAATTTACGTTATGAATAGAGTGAATTTTAACATCCTTAAAGGTGGGTTCCTGACACAAAAATATTGATTACCCGTGTTACATAGAATTGCCATCTTTCCGCTAGAAAGCGGTCGGAGGATGTAGCTATCAATTCTGTGTGGTTATTTAATTTTTATTTCATACATCCAATGAGATAAGGTGAGTATCCATATCGTGATTGATATGGAATTCCTACCGCCCATATTCTATTCCACGCAGAGATAGAGATTTTAAACCACACTTTATGTCATTGTATGTGTATGAGTCTTTACATTGTGGAACAGGATTAAGCCCGAACTACGAAAGAGGCCCTTGTGAACTACTATTGTGACTATATAACATTTTTACTACATATCGATGATCTCCATAACCAATGTATTTATTTTAGGAGCGTGGGGTAAAAATCTCTCTATCTTCGGGTTTTTACAGCTGCTGCCGTCTTCCCGTGCCAAACCTCCAAAGCCTACGGTCTTGGGCATCTTCGATGCTTAGCCCTCTAGCTTGCATTACTGTCTTCATGTTTTCCTTCCATGTTAACCTTGGTCTTCCTCTTTTCTTCTTTCTGTTCGGATGCCATTCATATAGTTGCTTCGGCAATCGCTCATCTTCCATTCTTAAAACATGTCCTAACCACTTTAATTCCTTTTCCTCAATTCTTTCAATTATGCTTTCTTCTGCTTCCATTATGTTTCTAATTTCCTTATTTGTGGCACGTTCTAATTTAGACTTTCTGGCACTTCTTCATAAATAATCCATTTCTAGAGCTATTAGTCTATTCTTGTAGTACTTATTGATTGTCCATACCTCACTTCCGTACATTGCAACAGATTCCACCAATGTTTTACCAATATATTTTTTTGTGTCTTTCCAAATATGCTTATCCCACCATATGGAATTTAATGATGATATTATTTGCTACTCAATTCAATTCTATGTTTTATGTTCTCTTTGCCTATACCTTCGATGTTATCCATAATCATTCCCAAATATTTAGTTTCTTTCACTTGCTTTATTTGGATTCCTTCTTCCAATATTAAATTTTCTCTTTCATTGCTATTTATTGCCAGATATTGTGTTTTTTGTAAATTTACTGTGAGACCCCATGATTCATACGTGTTTTTCAAACTTTTTATCATGAATTCCATATCAGATTTGTCTTGCGCTAAAACCAGTTGATCATCGGCAAATTGTAATGTCAGCAAAAATCTGTTGCCTATTGGGATCCCCATACCTTTGCAGCTTTGTTTCCATTTCGTTAATATAAATTCTACATAAATATTAAATAAAATTGGTGATAGACTGCACCCTTGTTTCAATCCCTTTGAGGTTTTTATAGGATTAGACATTATATTTCCCATTTTAACATAAGCGGAGTTATCTTTACAGATTTGTTTAATAATTTCTATTAGGTTTCTGTCAATATTGTATTTCTCCAATACTTCCCATAATTTGTTCCTCGGAATTGAGTCATAAGCTTTCTCTAAATCTATCATTGTCAAATGGGTTTCTTCTCCAACTGCAGTCCGTTTTTCAATTAACTGTTATATTGCAAATATATTGTCAACACATGACCTTCGTGGTCTGAATCCATTTTGATCTTCTCCTAATTTGTCTTTAACATCTTTTTGTAACTTTGTTTTTAATAACTTCATAAATATTCTATATAATGTGTTATTTATACTTAGTCCTCTGTAGTTTTTTGCGTCTCTTCTATCGCCCTTCTTGTATATTGGTACAATGTAGCTTATTTTCCATTCATCAGGAATCTTCTGTATTGCAATGCACTTATTAAACAAGTCCCTCAATCTACCTATTAAATTTTTTGGGCCATATTTAATTAACTCATTGGGTAGTGGGGAAAAAATGATAATCGATTAATTATTTTACTAAGACTATTTAATTCATGCCCCTAACGGGAGTCAGTGACCAATCACGTTTCAATGTATTTTGTTTTACAATCAAGCACAATCGTATTTCACCTCGATATTTATCAACTTCTGTTTATCATATTAAATAAAGGTCCTCCATTTTTAATTTTCTGAACAGGTAAGAGCATTATTTTGCAGTGACTGACTTTCGAACGAATACGTTGAATATAGCAAATAATGAACAGATTCCATCAAACTACACATTTAATAATTGTGTTTTCAATAATTGTGTTTTTAAATAATGATTTTACGTTATTTCCTAAAAAAAAAAATTAATAACCTAAACTGTTCGTTATAATATATACTTTAACGTGTTTCATTTGTTTCTACACTAAGGTGAATTCTTACAATATTGCGATCCTATTTGACAATAAATAATATTATCTAGTTGCAGTGGACGAACAAAATAAGCATAACCAAACATTTCTTATTTGTTTTCAAACATCGGCGTTCATATTAAATATATAAATATTTTAAAATAACCATATTTAGATAATGATTTGTGAGTAAACAGCTTAATTTTATTCGTTAAATAGTCCTACATAATGCCACTCTTGATTTCAAAATCCTCTAGATGAATTCACTCGTCACTTCGTGAGTCGTGAATTTGTCGATAGTTTGGAAATCACACGTGACATTACTTATGATAATTGAGATTAAACTCTGATATGTTTATAATATAATTTTTTTCTCAGCTAGTCAGATATGAATTTGATTATTTTTCATTATACTAGCAATAAAATGTTTGAAAACTTAATTAAGAGTACGATAATGCAGAATAGTTATTTAAGCAACTCGTTTAGAAAGTTTTTTTTCACGCGAATAGATTTTTTTGAACGAGCCATAGATGAATCCCGAAATCTCACCAAGTCAAAAAATGAGTTTTCTAATCTTTTTTACATAGGTACATGATTTTTTACGCTATCAAGAATTTCAAAATTATTAAAAAAAACATCTTTTGTAACCTCAAAATCTTAGAAAACAAAATTTCTGATTACAAGTCAAGATAGATGCAACACGTTCATCGGATGGAGGGTCGCAGGATACCCAAGCAGATGTAAAGCTATCAACCTGCAACAATAAGAAGACCAGGATGGCCACTCGAAGGACTTTTGGATGGTGTTTCTATTGACGTCGAAACAGGTCAACAAATGACCTAAATCAGTGAATGGACTATGGTGATGATTATTTGTGAATGTTTAACCTCTCCCTTTGTAACTACTTTTATATGTCTCAGATCAGCAGGTCTTAAAGAGACACGATTTGTTGGGTTTAAACTCTAGATCACACACTTACTCTTGAGACCAAACAAGAACACGGAGAGTCTCCCCGGATGAGTGATTCGTACAATGTCTGTGCCACCCCTAAAACAACATGAACATTTCGATAATGAGTGACAATGACTTAGCTTTTAAAGATAAATCTTTAAAAAATATTTATTTTCTTTGGCTATTTAACACATGCCCCAAATGGGAGTCAATGACCAATCACGTTTCAATGAATTTTATTTTACAACCGATGACAGTTGTGTTTCACCTCGAAATTTATCGAATTCTGTTTATCAAAGTAAAGAAAACTCATCCTTTTTAATATCCTGAACAGGTCAAAGCATTATTTTGCTGTGAATGTTTCTCCAATAAATACGTTGAATACAGCAAATAATGAACAGAGGCATTCAAACCACATAATTGATAACTGTGTGTTCAATAATTGCGTTTTTAATTAATCATTTCCTAAAATATAATTAATAACCTATCATGTTGGTTATAATATACAGTTTGATATGTTTCTTTTTTCTCCACTAGGGTGCATTCTTACAATATTGCGATTCTATTTGGCAAACACATAATATTATTAAGTTTGCAGAGATGAACACATGAAACATAACCAACCATTTCTCATTTGTTTTCAAACATCGCCGTTTACATTAACTGTATCTTCTTCTTGTAAGTCCATATTTCCCTTAACAGAGATTTAGGCGCTCTTCCCCTAGAGGGAAGAATTTTAACCATACTAATTTAGTTACACTTGTTTTCGTATAGATGTCATTTGAGTGGTCCGTGGTCAGCGTTCCGCCTCATACTGACATCTAGGAAACCAAGGTAGTACTAGGACGGGAAAGTCGGTAAATTTTGCTTAGAGGCCTTTTCATTCAGGCTTAAGGATCTTTTACGAGCCTGAAAATATTCAGACTCGGGACCCACGGCTTAAAGTCCCTCCCGGAGGAATTGCTCCTTGGATTTTTCCATCCTAAAAAAATCAATCGACCCCGGCCGGGTTTGAACCCGCAACCCTCGGGACCAGAGGCAAGGAGCATACCACTAGTCCACCGCGGCCGATACATTAACTGTATAAATATTTTAAAATATCTACATTTAAATAATGATATGTGAGTAAACAGCGCTTAATTATATTCGTTTAATAGTCTGTATAAATTGCAAATCACTCATGGCATTACTTATGAATATAAACTTGATGTTTCGCAACAATGCATTATCGTATCCATGGGTTTTATTTAGTTATTAATTTTTTTCGTATGCCAGTTTGAGATTTTACTTCAATGTTATGGCCCAGTGCAACATAAAAATTCTTTACGGTTCTACAAGAGGTATGTAAAACTTGTGTGAATTACCAAAACTCAAGGATATTAAAAATAAATAATTTGACTACACATGATACTTCAATTTTTAAAACGTGTTCTTGTTAATGAAAGTAAAAGATTGAGAATCTGAAAAAAAAGTACTAATAATTTTTTTTCTGATTGAATGAGCACAGATATTACTAAATTAATTTAATGTTAAGGCATAAAGTAAATTTTAATAGTATTTACAAAACGACGCCAGGGACATACTGAAGGGTAGTTAGTTAAGACAATACAGGTTACGGCGAAAAAAGTGGACATCAGAATTTCGAGATGATTTTGGATTTAAAATGAAACTTAAACCTGTCGAACAATAAGACATAAAAAAAAGCGGACCATCCAGAAACAAACCTAAAAAATAGAGATTAGTTAAGAACAGTAATTGTGAAGAAACTTGTAAGAAAGAATAATGAACTACTTATTCATTCTCGTTACTTTGAGCTTCATCCTTGTAGGAAAAAATACACTCTTTGGTACTAGATATCTGTCTCTCTCTCTCTCTCTCTCTCTCTCTCTCTCTCTCTCTCTCTCTCTGCTTCTATTCTCTCTTCACTCTTTCCCCCCCTATCCTATTTTCTATTAAATATCTACCTCATTTATTTCATACAATTCAATGCAATCTAAACTACATTACTTCACTTAATAAATTACACTCTTATCATGGATTTTTGGCGACATTCGAACCGTGCACCTTCAGATCTACGTTTTAATAATCTAGGCTAATAATTTTAATAAACCTTATGTATTATTGTCCGGGTTTGGGGAAGCTAATTTGTTTTATGCCCCCAGTATTGTCCTTTTAGACATTTCTAGTGTTTTTCCCTGGCGTTGGCGTAATTGTAAAGAAAGAATAGTGAACTACTTATTCATTCTCGTTACTTTGTAGGAAAAAATACACTCTTTGGTACTAGACATCTGTCTCTCTCTCTCTCTCTCTCTCTCTCTCTCTCTCTCTCTCTCTGTTTCTATTCTCTCTTCACTCTTTCCCCCCCTATCCTACTTTCTATTAAATATCTACCTCATTTATTTCATACAATTCTATGCAATCTAAACTACATTACTTCACTTAATAAATTACACTATTCTTATCATGGATTTTTGGCGACATTCGAACCGTGCACCTTCAGATCTACGTTTTAATAATCTAGGCTAATAATTTTAATAGTCCTTATGTATTATTGTCCGGGTTTAGGGAAGCTAATTTGTTTTATGCCCCCAGTATTGTCCTTTTAGACATTTCTGGCGTGTTCTCCTGGCGTTGGCGTAATTGTAACTCACTTCTGACGTTGGGGTGCCTGGTAGGCGGGGTTATGTTGCCCCGATGATATGATGGGTGATGGTGATAGTGGTCCGCCAGGAGAGCCCTTAATCCTAATCTTAATTTAAGATGAATATGAATGATGATGATTCCGATGGCCATATGATTTCGGGGGCGGTTTGGGCCTTAAAGGTTTCCTGACATTTGTCTTACAGGTGAGGAAAAACCCCGATAAAAAATCTCGCCCAGAGAAACTATCCCGACCAGGGATCGAACCCGGGCACGCTGCGTGACAAGGACCACATCGGTGGACAAGGAAGTTAAAATTGAACTTCAATATTTTCCACGACATTACTTCTTACATAAACTATTTTAAACTATTTAACTCATGCCCCAAATAGCACTCAACTACCAATCACATTTCAATGAATTTTGATTTACAACCAACCACAGTAGCACAGTAGTTTTTCACCTCAATTTTATCACTTTCATTTTATCTAGAGACTCCTAGATAGTATATATAGTGCAAGAATGCAACCAGATTCTGCTTGCGAGATATAATAGAAAGACGTTCATAGCAATTGATTAACCATAAAAATACACTGTTTTCACTTTCTTGAAGGTATTATTTCCCAGAGATTAACAAAGCAGAATAATATAATTGACATATTTACATCATAAGACATCAGAAATTATATTATAACCTATAATGATGTGTTTCATTTTTTTCTCCACTAGGGTGCATTCTTACAATATTGCGATTCTATTTGGTAATAAATATGATCTGGTTGCAGTGATGAAAATGAGACATAACGTTTCTTATTTGTTTTCAAACATCGCCGTTTACATTAAATATATAAATATTATAAAATAACTATATTTAAATAATGATTTGTGAGTAAACAGCTTAATTTTATTCGTTAAATAATCCTAACAAATGCCACTCATGATTTCCAAATTCTGTAGATAAATTGGAAATCACTCGTGGCATTACGTATGATAAATAACGAAAATTGTAGATAAGAAAATGTAGAAATATAGATGAAAAATAGAAGAATTACAATTTTGTGATATAATAGTATAGTGACGTCATTTCCATTGTTTCACATAACATTTATATGTTGTATTAGTATATAAGTAAGGCAATTTTATTTAAATTTCATTTACAATTGAAACAATATAAACATCTAACCAAAATTTATTTCATAATCAAATCTGGTAATTACCAAGGAACGTTGTATGAACGATTAAATAATAAATTAGTGATAACTGGATTAGTTCATCCTAATGAGAATTAACCTTATTAACAACCTGCACTTGCATTAATAGGAATAATCAAAGGTAATGTGATTTATTTTATTGAGTTATTTAAATTAAAACCTGACATTAGATATGACGCACTGATAATGCATATTAAACGGAACAATTTCCGTGCTAATTACATCTAAAAAATTTAAGTTATTGATATAAAATTAGTATATTTTCGCGTTCTGAAAACTTACATGAAGGGGGCCTTGGCCCCCCTCAATGCGCCTAACTGTTTAACAAACTATAAGAATGCGTGTAAATATATTTTTTTTATTCAATGTCCCAGATTGTCATTTCCGACAGTGTAAATATTAAATAAAATATAATAAACTAGTTCGCCGCCATATTGGAAATGAATCTGACCAACAATAGTTCGTTCTATGAATATAAAACATCGTTCCCTAGTTCAAGTGAACAGATCCTTACATTGTTCGTACAAGGTTTCTTTGTAATTACTCCAAATCTGTATAAAAATGGATTAATGTTATGTTAGTGTGAATTATTTTAGGTATTTTTTTCTTTCTAAATATAAGTTCGATGTTCATACATGGAAAAAAGCTGAAATATTATTTGAATGATTTGTGCACTATTAAAATCTAACCAAAATGTAATCTAACCAATAACTAATGCTAGTCAAAAAGAACTGAGACTAGCGTTAATGTATTGTTCTTGTTGGCTTTTTAAATTCAAGGCCAACGTGTTTAATGCGATGTACAAACCAAATATTTTATTCTTATCGGTAATAGGATCATATAAGATAACTAACATCTCACATATGGTTGAAAATTAGAATATTGTCGTGTTTTAAAAGCTCAACAAACCACAAAATTAGTGTAAATATTAAGTAAACATAAAATCTATCAAACAAAATTGCAGCCATATTTAAAATAAGAAAAAAAATAGTGACAATTATTGTTCGTTAAGAATGATGTTAAACTTCGTTCACTAAATAGTTCAAATGAACAGATTCGTATAACGTTCACACAACATTTCTTCATAATTACCTGAAAAACTATTTCACATTCGACCTACATTAATTTACTACACATTATATCGAATTCGATAGTTAAAATGCAATCCTGAGTGATGTTCTTTTTTTTTGCGCATGAATACGTAAGGTCTAGTACGCCATGCGGAGAGTTATCATCATAATCACTGGCGCAACAACTCATTCCTGAGTCCTGACCTCCTCAAGGAGCCTCCTCCTATTATCTCGGTCCTGTGCCTCTCTCCACCAATTTCTCAATCAAAACTCTCTACATATCGTCTCCATCCACCTCATCCCTCCATCGAAGTCTCGGCTTCCACTTTTTTCTTCTACTCTCTGGTTCAGTGGACCATATGCTTTTACATATTTCAGACTCTTCTTTATCCTTACATACTCTGCCCATCGCAGTCTGGTTAATTTAATGAATTTACTAATTTCCACGTCTTTGCATAATGCATACAACTCCTGATTATAGCGTTTTCGCCAGACATCTTTCTCACATATAGGGCCATACACCCTCCTTAATTACCTTCTTTTAAAACATTGTAGAGTGCATTCATCGTTTTCGACATTATCCATGGTTCAAAACGGGTCTTATAATAGTCTTGTATGATAATATATCTAAAGATAAGGACAAGACTTGCTTTTCATATTTTTAAAAGCACGTAATAAAATT
Source organism: Diploptera punctata (assembly GCA_030220185.1). Lineage (NCBI taxonomy): Eukaryota > Metazoa > Arthropoda > Insecta > Blattodea > Blaberidae > Diploptera > Diploptera punctata. Next base: position 120,525 of record JASPKZ010007914.1, read on the forward strand.
TATTGGCTTCATTTATTCGATTAGTTATTTCTTGTATTGTATGGAGATTTATAAATCACACTAGATAATTTTAAAAAAGTGTGTGATTTGTTTAGTTAGATTTAGATAAGGGTAAGTTAGTGTACACTAGATTATTTTATATAAGTGTGTGAATTATTTAGTTAGATTTAGATGAGAGAACGTTATGTAACCCTACATCAGATTAGTGTAGAGGAATGTATTTATTTATTTAGATTTAGATGCGTCTAAGTGTATACCATATCATTTACCGGATGTGTGATTTATTTTGATAGGTTTAGACGAATACATGTTCAACGTAGACATAGGGTTTGTTCCTATACTGTTGTTTCGTTTGGGTTTTTAGGTTATACACAATTTTTGTCATGTTTCGGCGTTTCTGTGGTAGCGTATTTTTAATAAGATTATTCTGATTTCAAGGCCATGGGTAGACTTTGGTAGACTTACAGAGGCCGACACTTTGCATGGTCATAGTAGAACACTGCAAGAGTTTCATTCCTTTGCGCTCATATTTTGGAAACGCAGATGTGTCTTAGATGAATTTAAGACCTTTTACCTATATTTCTCTCTATTCCGCTGGATATTGTTTCTTTTGCGCCATTTAAAAATAAATTAGATCCCAGGTTCCCTCCCTACTGCACTGAAAGTTCAGGTCTAAATAGCTCAATGACACTATGGAATCCAGAAATTCATGGCCACGCCCTTGAACCATGGTTAATAATATTATCAACTTTCATTTTTGGCGAACCTATTACACACGTTCCCTATGATTTTCCTACAGGAAAGTTTCCACGCACATCCTTCAGTCCCATTTGTGCCACATCTCAGTCTACGAATCTTAATTATTCTTATTACATCTGGTTTACCATAAAGACAATGTAGCTCACTGTTATGAGGTCTTCTCCATTTCCCTGTTCGCACGGGTATCTTCTGTCCAAATTACCTAAGCATTTGTTTATACTATGATAAAATAAGTGACTCTGTTACATATACATATAGTAAGTTCTAGGTATTTTAGGCCTATATATTTTTAGTACTATATTACTTTAATAGTACATTTGATAACATTATAACCCGGTGTTTCTCAACAATGCAATGTCGTCTGTATGAATTTTATTTAGTTATTAGTAAATTTAATTTTGTGAAAAAGAAAATGTTTGCATGATTGTGAGAATTTTTGATATTAGGGTTCAGAGTGTCACTTAAAAATTCTTTACAGTTCTACAACAGGTGTGTACAATAGTGATGGATATATTATCAAATTTTAATAAGAGAAGGAACATATTATTTAACTATAAATTATAATAAAAATCTGATTTCACAATACGAATAACAATTAGAATAGATTTTATTCAGTAACAAATTTTGTACACAATATTAACAAACGAATGAGCAAGAATTCATGCTCGGATTGGTGTTAAGTTACAGAATTTAATAGATATAAAATACGATTTAATCATATATGTTATATACAGTTACAGCTGAAGACAGAAGGAAAACAGAAAATATAACTTCAATATACGCTAGTGTCCAAAATTAAAGCAACAAACTGAAATGTTTACTTTCTATCTTAATTGTGCCACAAAATATTACTGGCTCATACTAGAACAAAAGGACTAAACTCAGTAAACATTCTAACAACATGAAATAACAGAAATAAAAATGATTTTCTTCTTTTTAAAGTGATATTAAGTTCACACTCAATATCGAGAAATGTGGTTACAAGTGCTCAATATGGCGTGGTATCACCTCTGGCAGCAACACACGCCTCACAACGACGGTGCATGCTGCAAAAGAGGTCATCAATCTGATTTTGAGGTATGAACGTCCATTCTTCCTGCAGAGCAACTCTCAAGTCCTCAAGAGTGATTGATGGATGATGAAGTGAAGCGACTCGTCTCTTTAGCATATCCCAAACATGCTCTATCGGATTTAAGTCGGGAGACCAAGCAGGCCAATCCATTCCAGCAATGTCTTCAATTTACTGGATTTCATAAACCACCGCTGCTCTGTGTGGACGAGCATTATCGTCCATTAGCAGGAAGTCTGGACCCAAAGTATCTTGAAACAAGCGTACGTGAGTTACCAAGATCTCGTCACCATACCTGACAGAGGTTAAACCTTATCGGTTTACCGTGCAACTTCCTGTAGAGATGTTCGAGCAGTTATCATAATGCCTGCCCACACCTACCTCCATATGAGTATCTTTCCAGAATGTTTCATGGCCGAAATCGTGTTCCAGATTCTCTCCAAATGCGAATCCGTTGAGAATCGCTCTGAAGACCGTATCTGGACTTATCTGTAAAGAGAGCATTAGTCCACTCTTCGTCCATTAAACTGACATGTTGTTGGCTCCATTCTCGACGTCTTTTTTTGTGATCACGTGTCAGGGGTACAAATACAGCGGATCTCCGACAGTAAAGACCTCTCTGTTGAAGCCTTCTGTACACTGTTTGTCGCGATACAAATGTTCCAGTGGATGCTGTGAGGTCAGATGCCAGTTGTTGTGCAGTACAACACTGTTCCGTCTTGCCCTTATTGTCAAGTAACGATCCTCTCTTTGTGTGGTGACTCTTGGTCGTCCTTACCCTGGTCGTCGGGTTACATTTTCCACCTCTACAAACAGTTGCCACATCCAGGAAACAACAGGACGATAGACATAGCCTAGTGGCCACATCAGCTAGAGACTGTCCAGCTTATATTCTCCCTATCGTCCTACAACACAGGGAGTCTGGCTGGCGTCTTCTCTGTGCCATATTGCACCTGAATGTTTACACAGTGAATGCTGAAGGGGGACTAAAGAGAGTAAACATAAAGTACCCTTTGATAGGTGCACTGACGTTATCACTTCATTGATTCTACAAAGACAGGAATGCTATCTCACATAGAGGATATGGTTATACATACATTTGCTTACGTTCTACTGCCACTTGGTACTATTCTATTGTATATTGGACACAGAAATGGACATTTCAGTTTGTTGCTTTAATTTATCCCTATAGCAGCTCCTGTTGTGTTGATGCTTCTGACTGACCACCTTAATTCATCAGAATCTCGGGAACAGTCTGGAATCGAATGACACGAAGTGGTTCCTTCATAATTATAATCTCAGGGGCTTAATTTCTGTGAATGTGTTAGATGGAAAAGCACTTTCCACTTCCTGTGATGGTACAGATCAGCTACAGGATGTGCCGTGTGCGTCCGAGTAGTCCAATATGGTAATGCCGTCTCCCCATATGCTGTCACAAGACCCTCATGACGTTGTCGTGCTGTATGGCCAAGGCACATTGAATTTTCAACCAATATCGCTGTTCCTGCTTTGGCGAAAGACAACAGCTTAGAGCACATGCGTTTTGAGACGTGCGGATGAGTCTATTTACTGTACGATAATAGGTGAGACATATATTAACATGTGACAGAAGTTACAACAATTAAATCCGTCTGGTTTCGCTTCTACAGCAGTGTTGCCACTATTTTTGTTACAGCCCACGTACAAAGAAGAATAGCTATACATTGGATTAATACCGATATGAAGAAACAGAGGAAAATATCTGAGCAGCTTTCTTCAAAACTGAACATATTTTTTCATTAATTTTTGTAGAGGTCAAATAATATTATCTCCCAGCTCTATATTTTAATTACTTTAGCGCACATGCATGGTTGGTAAAGTAGTCTAGTGAATATGTTCCTTGTCTCTAGACCTGAGGGCCTCGTGTTCAAACCCGCCGGAGTGGATGGATTTTTAGAAAGGGACAAGTTCTCCGGGAGGGACTTTAAGCCGTGGGTCCCAAGTATGAATATTTTAAGACTCATAAAATAATCACAAGCCCAAAAAACTCTGTGCAAACATTAATCGACCTGCAACCATCTAAGTAATACCTTAGTTGCCTAAAAGATGTCTCATTAAGGTGATGTGCTAACCACATGTCATTCTTTCATATATTTAGGTAAATATGCGTAATTATTATTAGCCAGATTAAGAAATTCCCGCTAAGGAGCACACACGTAGACGCATGTGTTACATACATGCATTCAATGGGATTTGGTCATATTTGTTAGAAAGTGAATAGATATCTGAGAAATCTATCTTAATGAATATACAAAGTTTTTTGTACAATTTGAGTTTTAAAAAATAAGCGCTTGATTTGTTTTAAGTTATTATGAGCACTACAAGAATTGTATTTACAAATATTGTTTTATTTATTCCAGAGATTTGTGTCGGTTAAAGAAGGCAGCTGTAAAAAAACAAAACTCAAGATTCAAAATATATTTCAAGAACGGAAGTTTGGGCTCAACTTCAGAAAATGTAAGATATGGCGAAAATCTATTCTATTAAATGAAAAATGAAGTGAGGTCCATGGGGTAGTTGGAGGTTAGGGCTCCCACATTTCTAGTAAATCGACACGAGGGTCAGTCAAGTTATCAGCCGTGCGTGATGGCCATCTATACCACCAAACATAGTCTGGTAAACATTTTCGTTAGAGGATGTATCGACCCCTGAGCCATGATTGCCACATAAGGTTTATAGGCCAGTTAAAAAACCTTGACCTCATCGAGAATGGAACCCTGGAAACAGGCCTATTGTGAGTAAAGTTTTAGATTAAATATGTGTTTTCACAGTCCCGTGCAACATGAGCAAGACATTTAAGGCATCATGCCTTGGTGCAAAGTTATAGTTATGGGACTTAACGATAGTTGGAGTACTACCCAAGGGGAAATACATTTGCTCATGGGATTTCGGCCAGTATGGGAAAGGTATCCACCAGAATCATGACAAATTCATATAGCTACAATAAGTAGCTGCTCTTAAGCAGGCTAATTTTAGTTAAGCTTACTTACCTACTGCTTCTGGTTCTGAGGATCGCGGGTTCAAACCGGCCGCGGTCGGTCGATGGATTTTTTTTAAGATGGAAAAATCCAAGGAGCAAGACCTCCAGGGGGACTTACGGCCGTGGGTCCCGAGTCTGTAGATTTTCAGACTCGTGAAAGATTATTAAGCCTAAATAAAAAAAGTCTCTAAGAAAAATTTACGAACTCAAACCATCCTAGTAATACCTTAGTTGTCTGCTAGATATCTTATTGGGTCGGTGTTTTGACCGCATACCACTCATGACATCTATGGACAAAATGGTAACTAAAATTAATTTGGTCTATTAACTGCTAACAAAGGAGAGGCTATGGCTTAACGCCATTATAGATATTATTTACCTACAGATGTCAACAAGTGACATGTGGTTAGTACATCGTCTCAAGAGACATCTAGTAAGTAAGTAAGGTATTACTACGATGGGAAAGAACGATATAATTTCGCTCAAAGAATGTAATTTAGCGTTGACGTTCATTTATGACTCTGCACCCAAGGCTTGAAGTCCCTCGCGGAGGTCTTGTCTCTTAGTTCTTCCCATTCTACGGTTAAATTCAAACTAGCAAACCTTGGGACTTGAGGGAAGGAACAAAACCCTTGACCACGGAGGACGATGTTTTCACTTATGTTAATGTATTGTCCATAAAAATGTAAATAATGCTAATCAAAGAATGGGCCCCTTCGAAAAACAAGTAAATTTCCTTGAGGTAGGAGTGCAATAATCATCACCATCATCATCAGTTTGACAACCCTGGGTGAGTCAAGGCATCCCTCAGAATCTTCATTCAAATTTGCGTATCCTTGGCAACCAACTATCATCTCTTAAATTATAAGAATCATACGGCATGTGATATTCCATCAATATATCTTAGAATTTTAACGACTCATCTTATAATTACAGATATCTTGAAGACTACTGTCGGCCGCGGTGGTCTAGTGGTTATGTTCCTTGCCTCTAGTCCAGATGGTCGCGGGTTCATATCCGGCTTGGGTCGATTATTTTTAGGATGAAAAAATCCAAGGGACAAGTACTCTAGGAGGGACTTTAAGTTGTGCTGCCAAGTATGCAATTTTTCAGGCTCGTAAACGAACCACAAGCCTGAATAAAAAGCCGACATGCATCCATCCAAGTAATTCCTTAGTTGCCTACTAAGTGTCTCATTCAGGCGATGTGCTAACCACATGTCACTCGTTAGCATATTCAGGTAAATACGCATATATTTATTTGGCTCAGAAACTCCCGCTAGGGTGCACGTGGTCAATTTAACAGTCAGAAGGAATTAATAATGATACGTAGCTTATCGAAATTTTAGTCTTCAAGAAATCTACAATTATGAGGTGAGTCGTAACAATTTTTGATTAAAAAAACCTCACAGTGTCACTTGCATTGAATATTAAGGCTGTCTTAATATTGGTCTTCCAATCATCAGTCTTCCTTCTGATTTACTTTCCGTACATCTTCTATCTCACTTTTATTCTTCCTTTGGAGGTGTTCTGCCCACATCAATCAGCCTATCATAATGCCAGAATGCTCTTTGGTGATTTATGTAGTTCATCATTATACTGTATATTATTCGCCATTCTCCATTTTCTGTCTTTTCTTTAAAAAATCCCCGATCGAGAATGTCCTCTTGTGTTAAGCTGAAGTCTCACTTCCATATAGTCCGATCAAAATAGACATTTCAATTTAGATAAATCCGCATAGAACTGAAAATTGGAACGCATGTTGGGAACACCATTATAAATTAAATGTGAAAAGTCCCCATCGATACCACATCTGCAAAAACAGTTATTCAAGGTCAAAGTTCGCGAATAAGATTTTTTTTTATTTGTCAGCCAAACGTTACGTTTTATCATGAAATAGGCCAGACAATAGTTGTAGGTCATGCAATTCTCTACACAAATTGTTCTTATATTTTTTCATAAGAATAATCGTTCTTGAGATATTACGATTTTAAAATTTGAAGAAGTCGTATTCTTCATAATATGCACACATTTCCGCACCACCTACGAGGTAGTGTACTTGGCGCTTTTTTTATGTGCCGTCTTCGAAAGGTATACTCCACGACCTATTGAGATTAAGTTTTATTAAATAATTACATATAATTAAAATGGTACTATTGGGAATGATTTAAGTGACAAAAATTATTCTTAATTCCCGGGTAATGTTAATCCGACTGATAATATTCGAATTCTATAACAATAGAAATGTCTTCTTCGATTTCTTCTTCTTCTTCTTCTTGCTGGATAAATGTTAATTGTTCTGAGAAAGATGTATCAGTTGTTTCCTCATTGAAATCACATAAATCTTCATCTGTTCCATTTGACTCAACATTGGAGTAAGACTGGCCTTGACAATTGGTACATACTGGTGAACAAAATAATCCGACTTTTTTACAGCCACATTTTCCACTACAAACCTTTTTGAAATAGCAAAAAATGGTGCTAAAAATATTTGTGGAGCAGGTGGGAGTAACGTTTGAATTGGTTCCAAAGTACTATCTATTACCTGACCCAAATTCCAATTTTGATTTGAAATATCTAGGCTAACAGCTGTCATAATACTGTGGCTGATATTAGTACATACTAGTTTTAATAGTTCTAGTTTAAATTGTTTATTTTTAAGAATTACTTGTTCGAAAAAATAAGTCAATGACTCCGCAATATCGCTGTTAATATTTTCAAACATTCGACTAGGTGGGGGATAATTGGTGTTAACAAATAGCCTACTAAAGATTGAATGTCCTCTCGAATGATTGCTGCTGCAGCTTTGATGATTCTAAATCGTTCTTCTTTTTCATTTTGACTTTTTTTCTCATACCAAGCTTAGTTAAGAATATGTGATGATCGTACTTAAACTTTAATTGAATCTTAATTGATGCATTAGCTAAAGCTGGATTTCTACAATTATTTTGTAATTCTTCCAATGAAAATTGACAGTCATCACTTTTTTCTCCATCGCAACATTGGTAGATTCATCTTGAGAACGCGCGATTTTACCCCCAGTGGTGGGTCTCAAGAAAGAATTATATTAATTGTTATGGTACCTAGCCTCGGCTGCAACTAAATCATATTCGTACTGAATACGTGCAGTAAAATATTTTGCTACGTCATCAGAACTAGACCGAGCTACCTTCAGAATGGATTCTATAAAACTCAAGTGTAGCAACTTTATGAATTTTACGTCTAAAATTTTGCGCTTTTTTCTTCTCGGCCTCTTCATTGGCTTCATCTCCACAAAATAAAGAATACATTTTTAAACAAGAAACGGATTCACTTAAGCGTCCTCTAGTACGAGGTGGACTGATTTCAGATGTACTGGTTTGCTCCATCTCATGCGGTCTTTTAACTGCAGCAATATAACTTACGAGTGTACATTTTACGGCACTGCACATGAATTGTCACGGATTTCTTGTCCTTCAGGTATTCAGAAAACTCATAATTTATTTCAACGCTTGAATCGATCAAAGTCTTCATTCCACGATCAACAATAACTGTTTCATTTTCAGTCAAATATTTACTACAAACAAAGCAAAATTGCGACTTTTTTCAATTATTGAACAGCACAAATTGTCTTAAGAAATATTATTAACAAGCACGTGTATCAATAGCCACGTGTATTCACTGTAAAGGAACACTATACTAAAAGTCTTTCGCTTATGCCTTCCAGAAAAAAAACAGGTATATGACTGTCGCCACCCGGACAAAAATAGAAGAGTCCGCAGATGTTGCTTAAGGTTATATGGACCAATTAAATTAGGGGCTAAGTTTCTATTTTATGCATATTCTCACATTCATACAATATATCATTTGTATATAAAAGTTATTCAACCAATATCCCACGATGTATAGGAGGTTAACTTGAGGTTGAAAAGCGTGCATATTATTGTTTTCAGTGTTTCAAATGGTTATATCTCAAGAATGGTGATTCTTATGAAAAAAAAATGTATAAGAACAATGCTTTTGTAGATAATTGCATTGTCTACAGATTTTGCCGAACCTATTTTATGATAAAACTTATCGTGTGACTGAAAAATGCTAAAAACCCATATTCGCGAACTTTGACCTTGATTTGTTTTGTAGATCTGGAATCCATGGGGACTTTTCATATTTCATGTTCCCAACATTCGTACCAATTTTCAGCTCTATGCGAATCTTTTTAATCCTACCCCTACTTTTTGAGCTAACTTGACCAGACTAATATATTAGCATTACTTTATTTAGCAATTTATATAATCTAACAATTGTTTCACGCGTCAAATATCTATCTATAATAGCGTAGCCCACTGTTGAGCCCTAGCTTCTCCTTTATAAGGAATTATTAGACCAAGTTAATTTTTAGTTACCTTATTTGCTCATAGATGCCATAAATGGCATACGGTCAACACACCGACTCAATGAGACATCTAACAGGCAAATAAGGAATTACTAGGACGTTATGGTAGGTATGTTTTACCTAGAGGCCTTTTTATTCAGGCTTAAGGATCTATTACGAGCCTGAAAATCTTCAGACTCGAGATCTGCGGCTTAAAGTCCCTCCCGAAGGACTTCGTCCTTGGATTTTTCCGTCCTAAAAATAGTCCATTGATCACGGCTGGGTTTGAACCACGACCTTCGGAACTAGAGGCTAGGAGCATAACCACAGCGAACGACACGCGTCAAATATTTTGATTCTATATATTTCAACATTAATTCTTGATTTTACATCAAAATTAAAATATAACATTATGGAATATTCATCTGAAAGGTCCGTCTCCTCAACTTAATTAGTTATTAAACTGTAGCGCTTTCGGAACTTGTCGCATCATCGGCAGGATTCAAAACTAGTGTTTCGCTGAAGATCAAGTAGAGGGGGTTACATGTATTGGATTCGTTTTTGTTTATCAGATGGTCGTTGTGAGCTGCTTTCATGATTTCCATCTCTTCGAGTACGTTTATCTTCGCTGAATTATTTTCTCTGTGCATTACTGTTAGGGTGTCTTCAATATTTAACATGCGATGTCCTTCATGGATAACGTGCTTTGCATAGCTTGATTTTCCTTCTGCGTGAATAAAGTCTCGAAAATGTTCTTTAAATCTGATGTTAAAACTTCTGTTTGTTCTTCCTATATAAAATTTGTTGCAGTCCTTACATGTCAATTTATATACTCCTTTGCTGTTGAAAATGTTATTTTGTTCAATGTTATTACTTATTATGTTGTTTAATTTGTTAGTTCTGTATGCTATTTTTACGTTTTTATCGACTTTCTTTAGTATATTGACTAATTTTGTCGTTTCGTTTCCTGTATATGTAAGTGTTATCCATGTTTTCTTGTTGTTATGATTATTTTCCTAGTTTAGTTATGTTGGATATATTGTTCTTTCTTTTTTGTTTATTTAGGAGTTTATTTATGATTTCTTCATTATAGCCATTGGTTTTGCCATATATTTAATGCAGTTGAGTTCTTGAATATAATTGTCTTTGCTTAATGGAAGTTTTAACATTCTATCGATTAAGCTGTTAAATGTACTTATTTTTTGTTGAAAAGGGTATGTAGATTTTTTGTTTATGGCCAGAGCATTGATTGTAGGTATTCGGTAGATGCCGATTTTTAGTTTAATGTTGTGTAGATTTTTGGTTATAGACAAATCTAAATAGTTTATACTAATTATTAACTTCTATTTCCTCGGTGAAGTTGATTTTTTCATACATGTTATTTAAGTCTTGTAATATTTCTTTTTATTTTCTATTTTCATTGTCGTATATTACTAGTACGTCATCGACATATCGTACTATCAGTTTTATGTTCAATTTGCGTATTAGTTCCTCAAAATGTTTATTTTCCATTTCTTGTAGGAAGATTTCGGCCATTATTCCGGATGTAGGATTCCCCATCGGGATCCCGTCTTCTTGAATAAAAAGTTCATTGTTAAATTGGAAGTAATTTTGTTTTATTGTTGTTGTTATTAAATTATTTAACTGATTGATATATTTTTCTTTAAGTTTACTGTCTGTTAGTTTTTGTCTTATTATGTTTGCTGTTTCGTTTATCGAGATATTTATGTAGATGTTTATTACGTCGAATCATGCCATTTTAGTGTTTCTATTGATTTCTAAATGATGTAGTTTGTCTGCTAGTTCAAATGAGTTCTTAATTGTATAACGATTATCAAGTTTGACAACATTTTTCATTTTCTGAGTGACTAATTTAGACATTTTATAGTTAGCTGCATTCATGCAATTAACAACTGGTCTTACGGGAATGTTGTCTTTATGGATTTTTGGAAGAGCTTTCATTCATTACTGGTGGGGAGGGAGTATTATTTATCAATTTGCTGTTTTTGTATTTATTATGTTCGTTATTGATAATGTTGGTCATTAGAGGGCACGATTTTAATGCTTCTTTTATTTGTCTGTTATACTTTCGTGTAGGGCCCTTTTCAATTTTTTTGAAATTATTTTCTTTTATAAATTGTTTGGTTTTATTGATGTATTCTTCCTTTTCAATCACCAATTGCTCCTCCACCCAGAGATATAATACTATCTAGGTAAGTGAATACTTTTACTTCTATATTTTCACCTTTACCATTATATTGCTTCAATCTTTTGTGTTAACCTTCATAAACTTTGAATTTTCGCCGAGTTGATTTTCAAGCCGATCCTTTCAGTTTTATACTCGAGATCTTTTAACTTCTCCTCCTACATAGCTGATAATTAGGATTGCAGTGAATTTAAAACGAATGAAAATTATGCAATACAATTTACACTAGTATTGAAATATATATACATCATCATCAGCATCAAGGATTAGACCTTAAGGTTTGTTCCGATCTCATGCTAGAGTAGGTCTGTCCATCTGTTACTGGGTCTTCCAACATTTCTTCCTCCTAGTGGTTTGTAACGAAGAATCTGTTTTTCGGAATTCTATTGTTATCCATCCTATTGATGTGGTCCATCCATTCATCTCTGTATTGTGCAATTCTATCTATTAGTTTGAATAGTTCACTTCGTATATTTTCATTTCGTTTTCGATCTGTTATTCTATAGCCAGCAACACTCCTCAGAAAACTCATTTCTGATGTTTCTGTTGTTCGTTCCTGGGTTTTGGTTAAGACCCAGTTTTCCGATCCATATAGCAGAGTTGGAACCGCCATTGTTTTGTAAAATTTTAAAAGTGTCTCCTTTCTAGTTCCTTTGAGACTTCGTTATATTTGTTTTGTTAATTTATTTATTTCTTATTGAAAAATAGATAATGATAAAGGGATATGAAAACTGTCAGACAAACGAATGAAGTTTCACTATAAAAGACCGAGGGTTGCCCCGCACAAGGTAAAGGTGAAGTGATGCCACTATAGGTCTTAGGAGTCCCTAGGAGTAATAGAAGGTTAAGTCTCCCATTTCTTCTACAATAGGCACGAGATGTCTGCCCTGCGTGACGAACGTCTTTACTCTCAGAACAAGTGTTAGATAGTCATTTCCGTCAGACGCTAATTCGACCCCGTCGGAAAGTTTAGGTCAGTTTAGATATCCTAACTCCAAGCCCTGACCTTACGGATTGTAGCATATTGTTTTAACCAACTATGTTGGTACCTAGAGATCTAGTAATTTATTGAATGTTTTTTTCCTAAGAAAGGAAATACATTTTCATTTACATTACACACGGGCCTGTTTGGCTTACGTACATACTATGTTCCACAAATAAAAAAACATACGAATATATATAAACAAATATAAACATGGCTACACGCTTATACATAAAAAGGCATAAAACAATGAATATATACAGCGTGCCACACCTACGTAACATTGAAATAAAAATACGAAGCAAGTCGTCAGCAAGCAATAGTTATACAACTAAAGATAAATAATTTTGAATTGGGATTGGAATCCTAGATCTCTAGCTTTACTCGCTGGTGCTCTTAACATTTGACTGATTGAGACAATTCCAAGAGCATGTACAGATATTATATCTTTAAATTCCCCGTGTACCATAGTAGAGGGTTTAAATTTAGGTTCAGCTAGAAATTGTTCTTTTTAGATGTATTGACCACATAAGGTAATAAAAACTTGATAGATCATCCCTATTTTGATTACGCAATGTATGTATAGTGCTTATCTGTTTTATCATAAGTGTCAATGAGTATGGTAAGGTGGTTTATCAATAGTATTAAACAAGATCTGGCAGTTGTATACTGGAAATCAAGAGGTTTAAAGGAAATCAATGTAAAATAATAATAAATATTCACCGGCATACCCTAAAGAACAAGAAAAAGACCAGAATAAATTTGACCATGTTGTCTATAAGAAAATATATATAAAGTATGAGCTGCTCTAAAGATAGATAAAAAACTAATATTAATATGAGAAGTAAACTTCAATCCACTTTCTATTTAATAATCTAATTTCCTCTAAATCATCCATGTACATGGTCAGAACCCGTGGAAACTTAGCATATATCGCATTATTTAAAAATAAATCAAAGTACAATCTGTGTTTTTGATTGGAATTGTACTCATCATGGCACATTTCTGATCGCCTAAAGTTTGTTTTTTTTTCTAAGAAAGGAATGCGCCAACTTGTTTCAACACAGAGAGAAGGAAAGCGAATGATGTTTAAGGAGGATTGTAATACGCCTTATCACAAACCCCACTTTGGAAAGGGAAAGTTGTACAGTTTGAAAATAGTGAGGGAATATTTCCTTCCTTAGAGAAAACAAATTATTGGTACATTTCCGAGCATAAGTATTATACAATGTAAATTAATAATATAAAACACAATTTTGAACTTCTATAATTAAAAATGTAGCTTCATCCACATACCAAATTAATCTTTTTTTTTAATTAATTTTAATCTCAAAACGTGATATTATTCTTGTCTTTATCTTCTGAAAATCATTAGCACAAGATATGGATGTATGGACAGCTTATGTCCGAACAGTCTTGAAACGTTGGAAGCTATAGTACAAGTGAGTTAGGTAATTTAATTTAACATTTCTTCCTAATTTACCATTTCCATTATGTTATGTATTTCTGCATGTAATCATCTATTTAGTTTTATTGATTTTAATTCCAGTCCGAGTAATCTTAGTGTTATTTTATAGAAACTGTGGCTTTTAATATTTCCTTGCTCTCGCCTAATAATACTACATATACAGCATATACCAACAGCTGATTAATATCACTGAATTTCATAACTATCTAAGACTTGGTTTCGTGTATTTATTACATAATTGAATAGCAGAGGAAACAGTGCATTTCCTTATCTTAACTCAAATGCGAATTCCAAAGTATCTGAAAATCGTTTGCTTATATGCATCCTCCAAACAAAGTTCTCTTTGCAACTTATAGCGGTTCAAAACTGAACTAATTTCGAGTAACACAACAATTTAGCTGTACGTAACAATAATAAAACTAATTGTTACGTGTTCAAAATAAACCTGTATATTAAAATCAGTTGACATTAAAATTATTAATATTTGGAAGGAAAATATTAAGAAGAATACTAGCACCATACAAATAGTCTTGAATTTGGAGAATGAGAAGAAATAATTAACTGTATTTTGTAAACAATACAACAAATATCTTCAGTTTTATAAAATCATAAAAAATACGCCAACTTGTTCATATATTGAGGATACCAAAATAAAACTCGGTAAAGAAGATTTAGATTAGAAACTCGAAGGCGTAAGAACTAAAGGAAGATTTAAGCACAGATGTGAAACCGATGTGTTGACAGTTCCCTTGTAAGATCCAACAACATACAACATATATGAACGGAGAATTACTCTGGACGCTGTTTCAAACTGAAGAAACAGTCATGTTTGGGATAAGGAAACCCCCATGGTTTTAGAAGCGTTTCGACATTAACGTATGGGCAAGTATTGTAAAGCGTCATTTGTTGGAGCCTAAATTTCTTCCATCCCGCCTAACTAGTGATACATATTTTATCTTCCTGGAAGTAGTACTGGGCACATTCTTGAAAAATGGGTCATTTAAAATCCATCGACGAATCTGATTCAACTCGATGGTGTAACCACCTCTCTTTTCATGTACCATTCGAAATAAGCCTAACATATATTACAGTCAGAGATGAACAGAATGAGACGGCCCGGTTGCATGGCCTCCACCTTCGCTATATTTAACTGTGATAAACTTTTTGTGTGAGGTCACATGAAGTCTCTAGCATATCAGACCCCTGTGGACACTCTGAAAGGTATACTTGCACGAGACACCAGGTGTGATGAAGCGCGTGTACCACAACATGATTCGGAGATCCAATGTGTGCAACGAGTCGTTGTAGTGGATAAGAACTAACCACGATTTAAATTTCAATAATAATAATAATAATAATAATAATAATAATAATAATAATAATAATAATAATAATAATAATAATAATAAATAACAATAATAATGATAATGATAATAATAATAATAATAATAATGATATAAAACAAAGTGTAGATTTGGTAAGTCTAGATGTTAAAGGTGCATTCGACGCGGCATGGTGGCCGAGCATACTATACAATCTAAAACAACTTAAATGTACAAAAAATCTATACATTTTAGCACAGAATTATTTCAGAGACAGATCAGCAATGTTCTCCGTGAATACGCTTAGAGTTACAAAGTAACCAAAGGATGCCCACAAGGGTCCTGTAGCGGACCTGGCTTTTGGACT
This sequence comes from Diploptera punctata, assembly GCA_030220185.1. Classification (NCBI taxonomy): domain Eukaryota; kingdom Metazoa; phylum Arthropoda; class Insecta; order Blattodea; family Blaberidae; genus Diploptera; species Diploptera punctata. Next base: position 136,067 of record JASPKZ010007914.1, read on the forward strand.
ATCATGTACAACTCACTGTTGAACCTTAACGTCTCAAACCACTCTAATGTTATCGCTTTCGCTGATGACCTAATACTTCTCTCTACAGGAAGTAACGACAATGAGGCAGAAAATTACGCAAATACTGACATCAGAAAAATAGAATTATGGGCTAACAATAACAAAATCACATTCAATGAATCCAAGTCCACAGCAATGTTAATATCAAGAAAAAGGACCTCCATTAATAAAAATATCAGTATATACGTCAACCATGAACGCATCAAGCAAGTTCAACAAATTAAATATTTAGGAATCCACCTCAATTGCAAACTAAGCTTTGATAAACACATTGAGATAACAACGAACAAGGCTATGAGCCTAATGAACATGTAAAGAAGGGCAGCAAGAATGCAGTGAGGACTGGGACATAAAGCAATGCTTAGACTATAGACAATGGAGCAATCTTGCCTATGTTAACATATGGGGCCCCAATATGGGAGGAAGAATTAAGAAAACAAAAATATATAAAAAAACTGAAGAGGGTTCAAAGAATTATAAATGTCACCATAGCCAAAGCCTACGAAGCATTACCATATGAAGTATCTTGTATCATAGCTGGAATTAAACCCATAACTATCAGTATACAAGGAACAGCCCAGTTATACAGAGCCATACACGATGACCACACAAACATTGACGCACCACTCAAAAAGGAGAAGTGGCCTCATCCGGCAGAAAGAATTAATGTGGACGAGATTGAAGAATCGAACAACTACAAAATAAAAATATACACTGATGGCAGTAAATTCCAAGGAATGGTAGAGGCTGCTGCAGTTATCTTGAAAAACGGAAAATTAGAGCATACAATAAAAGCCAAACTGTCCAATCGTTGCTCAAATAATCAAGCTGAACAGATAGGAATTTTTAAAGCTCTAGAAGCAATACCATCAATTGACCAAATCAGTTCTGAACAAAGTCTTGTTGCAGTTTATACAGATAGACAAGTTACTCTCGACCTAATTAAATACAACTTGAAACAGGGATACATCATATCAAAAATAAGACATACAATAGCAAAGCTCAGGGAACAAAATTGGACAGTACACTTCGGCTGGATAAAAGCGCATGTCGGAATTTATGGGAATGAAATGGCAGATCAGTTGGCAAAAGAAGCTGCAACAGAAACCAGCGTAACCGTAGAATATACAATAATACCTAAATCATCAATAGTTGCCCAAATAAAAGAAGAAAGAACTATTAAATGGCAGAACGAATGGAATATCACAGATAAAGGCGCCACCTGTAAGAAATTCTTCCCATCAGTCAGAGACAGATTAAAACTTAAATGTGAAATAACCCCAGAATTTTCTGAAATGCTATCTGGTCATGGAAAAAATAAATCACATCTTTATCGTATTGGAATATTAAACAATGCAACCTGTGCATGTAAAAAATAAATTCAAAATGTAGAACATATCCTTTATAAATGTAAATTGCAGCAGCATTCTAGAAATAAGTTGAAAGAAGAAATCCCAAAGAAGGAGGAACATGGCCTGCGACGGAGAAAGACCTAATACACAAATATTTAAGACATTTCAAAAAATATACAAAAACAATGGTGTACGAAAATGAGTGATTAACGAGTGACGAAGATAAAAAAACATGTAAAAAGTACCAAATATGTGATGTTATGTAATGTTATGTTATCTGATTGTATGTTTGTTATGTTATGCATGTAATATTACTACGGTAATGGGGCATGCTGAAAAAAAATGGAAAAAAAATAATAATGATGATAAAGATAATAATAATAATAATAATAATAATAATAATAATAAATATATTAATAATAATAATGATAATGGTAATAATAATAATAATAATAATAATAATAATAATAATAGTAATAGCTTTATTTTACCTGCAGAGTTAAGGCCTTAAGGCATCATCTACCACTCAACTAGGTTAATAAAATACACAAATTTTTCTTACATTTAAATTATATTAAACATAAATATACATAGTACACTTATGATATAATTATTATATACAAAATATTTTGATTCAATCAAGATTTAACGATTGAAATATAAAATGTACATATTTAGAAAGTTAGATAAACAGCTATTATTGACATAGAATAGTAGAGACATTTGGTTAGTTTTAGTATAAACAATTATTCTTACAGTGACCAAGTGAAGTTTCTTTATTTTTTTCCTTAGACATTTGACAACGCCAAGAAATCATTGAATGTTTGATTGTGAAAATGTAATTTAATTGAGTCAACGCCAAGAAATCGTTGAATGTTTGATTGTGAAAATCTAATTAATTGAGTCATAAATCATGAAATTAGTATGACGACAGACAGGGAATTTTTAAACGCTTAATTTGTACTAATACCTACACCAAGAATACAGACATAGTTCTTATTAAAACCTTATATACTCAGTTTCCTCGACAAGCTCTAGAAGTTTGGAATAGGAATTTCTGAATATATATATATATATATATATATATATATATATATATTATTTTTAATTAATTTTCCTAATAGGTACGATCGATTAGGATAGATTTGTCTATTCAAAAATATTTTTATGATAGCAATTTCCTTTCGAATTCGCTAATGAATATAGACAATAAACAACATATAAGCGAGTCTGATATTTTAGGTTAATGGGTGATGAAAATTTATACGATAACTCGATGAATGAGTAACTTGTGGATACTGTTTTGTTGAAAAATAACACAAAAGAAGGAAACAAAGAATGGAAATCAAATGTTCAGTTCTCATAATTGCAAAAATTAAGCATATAAATATTTTTAGAAAGTTAATTTAAACAGAACAGTATTAATCATTAACATACATTTAACACTATTTACAATAATAAACAGGATCCAACTAGTCAAACCAAGAAGAGAACCAGAGTTGACAAGAGAATATGGCCCGAAGATAGGACGGAAGCGACGGACGTGATGAACCGACAAGAGAATTCGTCACACGAAGAACTAACGAGCGAATTCGCACGCGACGTACCGATGACAGGCCTCATGACGCGACGAACCGACGAGAGATTTCGCTACCCGACGAACCGACGAGATGTTTCGCGACGCTACGAACTGACGAGAAGTTTCGCGACGATACGAACCGATGAGAGGTTCTCGGACTCATTCGCTACGCGACGAACCGACGAGAGGTTTCGCAACGCGACGAACCTACGAGAGGTTTCGTGACGGGAAGGACCGACGTGAGATTTTTGGACTCGCGACGCGACGAACCGACGAGAGGTTTCGTGACGCGGCGAACAGACGAGAGGTTTCGCGACGCGACGAACCGACGTGAGGTTTCGCGACGCGACGAACCGACGAAGGATTCGCGACGAGACGAACCGACGAGAGATTTCGCGACGCGACGAACCGACGAGATATTTTGCTACGCGACGAACCGGCGAGATGTTTCGCGATGCGACGAACCGACGAGAGGTTTGGCGACGATACGAACCGATGAGAGGTTTTTAGACTTTCGCTACGCGACGAACCGACGAGAGGTTTCGCAACGCGACGAACCGACAAGAGGTTTCGCGACGCGACGTACTGACGAGAGGTTTCGCGACGCGACGAACCGACGAGAGGTTTCGCGACGCTACGAATCGATTAGTAGTTTCGCAAAGCGACTACCCGAGGATAGGTGACACAACATGACGAACGCAACTGGAGCGGAAGGGACGCTACGCGAGAACCCGACTGGGATTGATGCGACGGTGTGGTGCATTGTCAGGAAACGGTGAGCGAGGAGAAGAGCCTCAACGCGGCGAACTTAGGAGAAAATTACTGACGGGACGCGATTACCCGAGGAAAAGGTATGCAGAGCGACGAAACAAATCGAGCAGTCACACGACGCGATGCAAAGACATGAGACGAGATGATTAGACGGCACGAGCAGATGATTCGCTTCGCGAAGTCAGGATAAAATGTTTCGCGACGCAACGGCACGAGAAATAGATCCAAGACGCCACGGTACGAGCACATGATTCTCGACGCGACGGCACGAGAGCATGATTCGCTACGCGACGGCACAAGAACAAGATTCGAGACGCCACGGCACGAGAACATGATTCGCGACGCGACGGCACGAGAACATGATTCGAGACGCGACGGCACGAGAACAAGATTCGAGACTCGAGGGCACGATTAATATGTTTCGCGACGCTACGGCACGAGAACATGATTCGCGAAGCGACGGCACGAGAACATGATTCGCGATGCGCGACGGAAGGAGAAGAGAGGATTCCCGACGCGCTACGTCACAAGAAGAGAAGATTCGCAAGGTGACGGCACGAGAACATAATTCGCGACGCGATGGCACGAGAGCATGATTCGCGACGCGATGGCACGAGAACATGATTCGCGACGCGATGCGATGCACGAGAACAGCATTCGCGACTCCACGGCACGAGAATATGATTCTCGACTCCACGGCATTAGAACATGATTCGTGACGCGACGACAGGAGGATTCGCGACGCTCGAATGCAGGAGAACAGAGGATTCACGACGCTCGAAGACAAGAGAGCAAAGGATTCAATTCACGACGGCACGAGAACATCATTCGCGATTCGCGTCGGCACGAAAAAAATATTCGTGACTCGATGGAGCGAGACATTATGACTTGCGAATCCACGGCGCGAGAACATGACTCGCGACGCGACGCGATGCCACAAGAACATGATTCGCGACGCGACTGTACGATAACATGATTCGCGATGCGCGACGGAAGGAGAAGAGAGGATTCCCGACGAGCGACGTCACAAGATGAGAGGATTCGCAACGCGACGGCACGAGAACATGATTCGCGACGCGACGCGATACACGAGAACATGATTCGCGACTCCACGTCGCAAGATTATGATTCGCGACTCCACGGCACTAGAACTTGATTCATGACGCGACGGCAGGATAAGAGAGGATTCGCGACGCGCGATGGCACGAGAACACAATTCGCGACTCCACGCCGCTAGAACATGATTCGCGACTCAACGGCAGGAGAAGAGAGGCTTGGCGATGCTCAACGACACGAGAACTTGATTCACGACGCGATGACATGTAAACATGCTGCGAGACGCGACGCGATTGCACGAGAACATGGTTTTGCGACTTCCACTCCACGAGGCGCTAGAAAAAATGATACGAGACGCTGACGGGACGATACTACGATTCGCGAAGCGATGGCACGATAATAAGCTGGCGCGACGTGAAGCTGCACGGTAAAATGATTTCGCGACTCCACGGTGCGAGAAAATAATTCGCGACGCGACAGAATGAGAAAGATGATTTGCGACAACACTGCAATGATAACATGAATTTTCGGCTACACAGCATTGAGAACGGATTTGATTTACGACCCAACGCGCGATGCACGAAAACATGATTAGCGACTCGACGGCACGAGAACATGATTCGCGACGCGACTTGATGGCACGAGAATATGATTCTCAACGCGACGACACGATAACATGTTTCGCGACTCCGCGGCACGAGAACATGATTCACGATGCGCGACGGAAGGCGAAGAGAGGATTCTTTCGCCGACCGACGTCACAAGACGAGAGGATTCGCGACGCGGGCGGCACGAGAACATGATTCGCGACGCGACGCTATACACGAGAACATTGATTCGCAACTCCACTTCACAAGACTTATGAGTTCCGGCAACTCCGCCGGCACTAGAACGGTGATTCATGAACACGACGTGCAGGAGAAGAAGAGGCTTCGCGACGCGCGAAGGCACGAGAACCCAATTCGCGACTCCACGCGTGGAGACCATGATTCGCGACTTCAAAGGGTGGGGCAGGAGAGAGAGGCTTGGTGACCGCCCAGACGACACGAGAACTAGATTCCACGACGCGATGACATGTAAACACGCTGGCGAGACGCGACGCGATGGCACGATAATACGATGCGCGACGTGACTGCACGGTAAAATGATTCGCGACTCCACGGTGCGAGAAAATAATTCGCGACGCGACAGAATGAGAAGAAGATTTGCGACTCCACGGCATGAGAACATGATTTGCGACTACACAGCATGAGAAGATGATTTACGACCCAACGCGATGCACGAAAACATGATTAGCGACTCGACGGCACGAGAACATGATTCGCGATGCGCGACGGAAGGTGAAGAGAGGATTCCCGACGAGCGACGTCACAAAGAAGAGAGGATGGCTCAACGCGACGGGACGAGAACAAGATTCGCGACGCGACGCTTAATACAACGATAACCATGATTCGCGACTCCACGTCGCAAGATTATGATATTCGCACTGACTCCACGGCACTAAGAACTTGATTCATGACGCGACGGCAGGAGAAGAGAGGATTCGCGACGCGCGATGGCACGAGAACACAATTCGCGACTCCACGCCGCTAGAACATGATTCGCGACTCAACGGCAGGAGAAGAGAGGCTTGGCGACGCTCGACGACACGAGAACTAGTTTCACGACGCGATGACATGAAAACATGCTGCGAGACGCGACGCGATGGCACGAGAACATGGTTTGCGATTCCACGGCGCTAGAAAATGATACGAGACGCGACGGGACGAGAATACGATTCGCGAAGCGATGGCACGATAATACGATGCGCGACGTGACTGCACGGTAAAATGATTCGCGACTCCACGGTGCGAAAAAATAATTAGCTACGCGACAGAATGAGAAGATGATTTGCGACTCCACGCCGTGAGGACATGAGTTGCGACTACACACAGCATGAGAACATTATTTACGGTACGACCACGCGATGCACTAAAACACTATTAGCGATTCGACCGGCACGAGAACATGATTCGCGAACGCGACTTGAATGGCCACGAGAATATAGTTCTCAACGCTGACGACACGAGAACATGTTTCCGTCGCGACGCCCGCGGCACGAGAACATGATGGTCGCGACGTGACGGCACAGGGATTAACGTTTTTCGCGCGACGCAATGACAGCTACATTATGATTGACCAATCCACGGCGCATGGACATGACTTGCGACGCGATGGCAGCGGAAACTTGATTCGTGACTTCGTGGCGCGAGAACATGATTCGCGACGCGACTCGATGGCATGAGAACATAATTCGCAAGGCAGGAGAACAGAGGATTCGCGACCCTCGAAGGCAGGAGAACAGAGGATTCGGGACCATCGAAGGCAGGGCAAACAGATGATTCAATACACGTACGGCACGATAACAGTTTTCGCGACTCGACTGCGCAAGAACTGGAGAACTGGCGACTCCCGCAACCGCGAGAAACGTTATTCGCGACACGATGGCACAAAAACGTCATTCGCGACTCCCTTGCGCGAGAACATGACTCGCGATTCTACGGTACGATAACATGATTCACGACTACGACAATTGCGGGGGGGGGCCCCCGAGGAACATGATTCGTGTCTCCACGGCGTGAGAACGTTATTATCCGCGACGCGACGGTACGATAACATGAATTCGCGACTCCCATGGCGCGAGAACATGTTTCGCGACGCGACGAGAACATGATTCGCGACTCCACGGCGCGCGAGAAGTTTTTTTTTTCGCGACGCGACGGCATGAGAACATGATTCGCACGCAACTTTCACGGCGCAAGAACGTTATTGTCGCAATGGAGTCGACGTAAGTAGAAGCGTGGGATGTGCGATCTCGAGGATGGAACTAGAAATTGTGCCGCGGAACGCAGAATGAGAGATGATACGCGACGCGCGAAGGTAAATATGAACATGATTCGCCACTCGCGAAGACGGGACGGCTGAGGAAAGAGATTTGCGCCGACGTGCCGCGAGGGCACGATAACATGAATTCGCGATGGCGCGAATGGAAGGTAGAAAAGATGCATTCCTTTGTGCCGAGACAGGGCCAAAAGGGAATATGCTTAGAGAGCGCGGAGGACCGGACGCTACGTCTCGTTGAGAGAGGAAACGGGATCCGACTGCCCGTTGACTATGGAGACGCAACCTGACGGCCCGTGTAGTGCAGTGACGTAACCCGACGGCCCGTGAAGTGTGGAGAACGCGAACCGACGGCCCATGGAAATTAAAACGCAACGCGAGAGCCCGAGGAAACGAACAAACGATACGGCGTCTGTGGAGTGCGGAAATCGTATGTGATGCCCATGAATATGAAGAGGCGAGACGACGGCCCTTGGACACAAAGAAGCGACGCGGTGGTCGGTTGGTGTTCAAATCAATTACACGGCAGTTCGTGCGGAGATGAGACGAGACGGCCTCCGGAATGCGGAGACGCCACGGGACGACCCCTGGAATTTGAAGACGCGACACGATGGCCATAGGTATAAGGAGACGAGACGCAACGGCTTCTGGATTGCGGAGACGCGACGCGACGGCCCCTGGGTAATCGAGACGCGACGCGAAGGATCGTGAAACTACAGACGGTCCATGGAATGCGTGGACGCGACGCGGTGACTCGATGAGTGCGGAAACGCGACGAGGCAAATTGATGATTGTGCAAACGCGACGCGGCGATTCAATGTGTATGGAAACGCGACATGGAAGCTTGATGAGTGCTGAAACGCGGCGATTCGATGGACGTGGAAACGCCTCGCGGTAATTCGATGAGTGTGGAAACGCGACGCGGCGATTCAATGAGTATGGAAACGCGACACGGAGACGTAATGAGTGCTAAAACGCGACGCGGTGATTAGATGAACGTGGAAACGCGTCGCGGCTATTCGATATGTGTGGAAATGTGACGCGGCGACTCGATGAGTGCGGACACCCGACATGGCGACTCGATGAGTGTGCAAGCCCGACTCGGCGACTCCATGAATGTGGAAACGCGACGTGGTGACTCCATGAATGTGGAAACGCGACGCGGTGACTCCATGAATTCGGAAACGCGACGCGGCGACTGAATGAGTGTGGAAAATTGATGCGGCGACTCGATAAGTGTGGAAACGCGACACGGCGACTCGATGAGTGTGGAAACGCGACGCGGCGACTCCATGAATATGAAAACGCGACGCGGCGACTCCATGAATCCGGGAACGCGACGCGGTGACTCGATGAGTGTGAAAAAGCGACGCGGCGACTCGTTGAATGTGAAAACGCGACACGGCGACTCAATGAGAGTGGAAACTCGACGCAGCGATTAGATGAGTGTGGATACGCGCCGCGGAAAATCGATGGGTATGGAAATGCGACGCGGCGACACGAAGAATGTTGAAACGCGGCGCGGCGATTCCATGAGTGTGGAAACGCGGCGTGATGACTTGATGAGCGTGGAAACTCTTCGCGGCGATTCGATGAGTGTGGAAACGCGTCGCGGCGATTCGATGAGTGTGGAAACGCGCATATAAAATAGCCACCATTCGGTAGCTATTCGATGAGTGTGGAAACGCGTCGCGGTGATTCGATGACTGTGGAAATGCTTCACGGCGACTTGATGACTGTGGAAACGCGTCGCGGTCTCTATATGCAAAATTTACCTAATACCTTAGTTGCCTGTTAGATGTCTCATTGAGTCGGTGTGTTGACCGCATACCATTCATGACATCTACGAGCAAATAAGGTAACTAAACATTAACTTGGTCTAGTAACTCCTTACAAAGGTAAGGCTATCGTTCAACGATGGGCCATGCCATTGTAGATTACTAATTATGTGAAATTCAGTTGGGTTTGGCTGAAATAGTTAATACAAACCCAGCTACAATGAGCAAGTGCAACTTGTGATACCCGCTCCAACCGTGCAAGATCGGTGGACTTAATGCAGCTCATTTCTTCATGTAAATTGTTGGAAGATCTGAGCTGGGGGACTGGATGCAGTATTAAATATTTCAGCACCTAATATCTACGTAAATTAAAGGGGTAGAAAACTGCAAATATATTTAGGGCACAATGTAATACAAGTGATTAATCAAGAAAAAACAAGATGTATGCTAGTAACCGGGGATAGTGTTTAGGGTTCAAATATTGTACAAATAGGTACATATATTTTTTTGAGAATATTCATAGTTGTAACTTTTTTGAAAGACCCGCGCCGGTATCAGAGGCTGGATTACAAAACCCCGTGGAGCGTTGTTTCTTGATGAACTATCTAGTACATTTATGTTTCGGAGACAATTTTTTAATTAGACTAATGGAAGCTATCTCGATGTAATGGCATTCAAAACCAATGGTTTATATTAACAGTTTCATGAACTAAAACTATACTATAAGAGAGAGATACAGACATTCTTTCTTTACTGAAACTCAACTCACACTTAAATATAAACTTAAATTTCCCAAATATTGTACGTACCGAAATAATCGTCTTGACGTTCCTCTTTGAAAAATAGGTATCTGCATCAAAACCCATTGTACAGAAAATAGCCACCATTCGGTAGCTTCATTGTATTGAAGTCACCGAAATATTAAAATAAATATCCAAAACTCGCATCCAACTAAGGGTCGGGTCGAGGATGAGATGAGATGGAGTCCCTATATAGAGTTCTGTGAATGACAATGGTCAACCACTCTTGACGCACCATCACAGAGGCAGATGAACTAAATGAATGAGATAAGTATGGGGAGGAGATGGTGGAATGAAATTGTGGCAAGAAAACGGGTGAAACTCCGAGAAAAATCTGCCCAAGCTCCGTTTCGTCCACCACGAAAGCCTCATGGAGTGATCAAGACTCGATCTCGGGATCCCCAGCGGTGAGAGACGAGCGTCTAACCGCTTGGGCCACGGAGCTGCCTCGCCGAAATTTTGCTCCATACATTTCCCCACTCCAATATCTTTATGCTTTTGTTTATTAAACTCCTTCGAGGCTCTTAACTAGGAACGATTTCAATATTTTCATTTCATTTCCTCGCAGCTATTTGCTTGCGGACGATTTTAATTCTGAACAATTTTTAGTTTTGAATTATGTCTAAAATACCTCTAACAAGTGAACTGTCAATTATTGGTTGTTGAAACCTACATTAAAATTTCTCCCAGAGACGCGCTGTGATATATCGAAAACATGATATGCCTTTTCAACTGCAAGACATGAAAATACAGCGCCAAAGCTCTCATTTAAACTACAAGGAAACAACACAACTCCTGAATTGGTGAAATGGATAACCCTTACAACCTGCCCGCACGCTGTGTCCCCTTTCACTACACTCCGTTTTACTCACGTAGGGAGCCCATCTGCTTCGCACTGTTGGTTGCAATTGCTGTATTCTGGCATCGATTTCTGTTCCTAGTAGTTAAAAATGGCAGATATTTTTTTGGACAAGACCTTGGTATATTACAACGCTTCTTTGGGAGAAATTTCAAGGTAGGTTCGGCATGAATTATTGTTGACAATTTCATTGTTAATGTAATTTTAAAAAACTACTGTCAACTAAAACAATTGAAATCTCTGCTCCAATAGAACATACATTCTTTCGTAACTCTGCTGTCAGTCTCCCCTCTGATATCATAGACATAGTGCTTTCAAATAATGTATCTACCTCTCCATACATTACATTTACAGATACAATAGATTCTGACTATTCACCTATACTTTTTTAAAATCACTGCATAATTTCATACTCACATCACCAGTTCACATAACACAGATTGCACAAATACACAGACATACTTAATCAATGAAAAAAAACCCACATTTTCTATTCAGTTTAGAGAACAGCTGTCCATTTATTTAAAAGTTAATTTAAATTTTGCACCTTGTATCAAGGTTAATTAATATTTATTTTTTTTAAATAATCTCGATTTGTCTTTTGTTTAGTCTATATTTCAATAATATTTTAAAAAATTTAATAAGTTTGTAATTTTTTGTATAACTTCGCTCTTCGCTGGTTGAGTGGAAGAGAAGGCATTATCGGCTTTGCTCTGTCAGTTTAAATAAAGCATTTTTATTATTATTATTATTATTAATATTATTATTATTATTATTATTATTATTTATATTACATAATTTATTTCTGTGTGTCACCTTATATTCACTTCTGTGACCAAAATCCACAAGACTATTTCTTACTATACTTGCCATTTATTTTTTGAATTATAGTAGTTTTTATTGATAGTGTTCGTTACCGGACAAATTGAATTATTATAAACGTAAATTTAATTAAAATATTCAAGTATTTTTGCTAATTTTTGTTTCAAAATTAAAATTATAATATAAAATTATTACCGTCTCCTCAACTTTATAAACTATTAATTCTCTGCTGACCTATCGGTACTGGTATCATCATCAGCAGAATGAGCAGGTGTTATGCCTGTATCTATCAGTAGAGGTAGACGTGTCTCCTGTTCCTTCTGCTGATGATGGAACTAGTCCCAAAAGGCCTACAGAGAATTAATAATTTACAAAAATGGGCAGATGGATTTGAATAAATAGTTTTGGTTAATATTTAGTTGGCTTTAATATATAATAGTTTATCAGTGTAAAATTTTAAGTGAAATTGAAATTTTAATTCGCCACTATTTAATTTTTTGATGAAACTATGAAATGTTATTAAAGACTAAAATAAATCTGACCATTTTGTCTATAAGAAATAAATAATAGTTTTAAAAAACTAAATCAACACGATTTATTAGAAAACCGAACTAAAAAAATAAAAAATAATTTTAATTTTCAACACGCTTGGGATAAATAATTTTACCATCAAAAGCGTGGAGTGCTCTTTATCAATTAATATATTTGATAATAGACAGATATTGGTAAAAGTAAAGTCTCTAAGAAGAAAATGTAAAAAATCATAAAAAGCACCCCACGCTTTTGATGGTAAAATTATTTATCCCAAGCGTGTTGGAACTTAAAATTATTTTTCATTTTTTTAGTTCAGTTTTCTAATAAAGCGTTTTGTTTTAGTTTTTTAAAACTATTATTTATTTTTTATTTTTTAGTTTTAATATTTTACAGAATAAGATAAAAATGTAAATATCCTTAAATTCGATACTATTGTAGTATGAGCTAAATGTAATACTCTTCTAAAAATAACTCCCAGCCGGATTTGAACCAGCGACCTATGGATTACTGAAATTATATACCACTAGAGTTCACCGCTCTACCAACACAGCTCTTACAACGATTGACTAAAAAGTTGACAAGTCCAAAACCTATTATACCAGTTTTCATTTTTTTTTTCTGATGATTCTGACGATTTCAGAAAAAACAATATGCAATTATTGTATTATCCTTTACAAGTACACAAAGTTTCAAGTCGATCCAATGTTTCTAAGTGGGTGAAAATCGTGTTCAAAGATTCCGTTACATAGATACAAAGGCACTTTTTTTTTTATTTTCTGACGATTCTGGCCAGGGTTTTAAAAACAAATATTAAAGTATTGTATTGTCACGGGTCCTTCATAAGTATACAAAGATTCAAGTCGATCCAATGTCTCTAAGTGGGTGAAAATCGTGTTCAAAAATTCCGTTACATAGCTACAAAGGCACTTTTTTTATTTTCTGATGATTCAGGCCAGGATTTTAGAACATAAATATGAAATTATTGTATTGTCACGAGTCCTTTACACGTATACAAAGTTTCAAGTCGCTCCAATAATTTTAAGTGGGTGAAAATTGCGTTAAAAGATTCAGTTACATAGATAGATAGATAGATAGAAAGATACAGGTCAAGCTAATATAAAGCGTGTAAAATATTTTATAAATTATAGGCTGCTTTGGGAATATATAAAAGGACTAGTATTATTATATGAATAAAGTTTCAACCAATTATTCCATTTAGTAGTCTAATTTAGCCCAACAAATTAATTGAAGAAGTGGCAGACATATTACTTTATCTTAACAAAATTAATCATAAAGATATATTCTTCGTATAAAATTTAATAAACCCTTATTGTGAGAGTCTTCTATGGGAAAAAATGCTCAGAAAAAATGAAATAAAGAAAGATACTTATGAGCTATTTAAGAGAACTGTCCTTCAACGTAGCCGTTTTGTTTATTATTGGTTAACAATTTAATAATATGATGATCTTGTAGAAGATTTCCGGTCTGTTGGCCCCGGTCTTGAGACTTGTAGTTCCCCGACGTTTCGCCAGAGACTGCGTCCGGCATCTTCAAGGGTTGTCGACTACCTGTCCTATTTATAGATTTATCCGCGATGTGTTAATAAATAGGGAATGTAGTCGACAAAACTGCCAGTCTCAAATCAACCCTTGAGGATGCCGGACGCAGTCTCTGGCGAAACGTCGGGGAACTACAAGCCTCAAGACCACGGCCATCAGCCCGGAAATCTTCTACAAGATCATCTTAATAACTCCGGCCGTGAAAGCCTAAGTCAATATAATTTAATAATATGTTGTATTATAATTTTAATTCTATGACTAATATCTCAATGTAATTTTATCAATGCTGTCTAAATTTTGTTGTCATGTAACTCTGTAAATAATTACAACATCCAATTTGATAAAAGTGTGGGTTGGTAGTGCAGTAATATTTAGTAAATCTGAATGACTTAGATACATTCAGGTTTCAGTGAGAAAAAATACGGAAACAATGCGTCTCTTAATTTGTAAGAGAAGAGTTGATATGAGGGTGAGATTGTGCACAGTGTTACAAGCTTCATAAAGTTCGTGCATAAAATTCAACAGTGCAGAAAAAGAACGTTGCTATGGAAACCACATAATCCACTCTTGCAACAAGCAGATCACAGCTAAAGTGATTGTGATTTCCATCATGCAACATTTAATGTAGCGTAATCACACATAAAAATGTAATCACTATCACAGTTACGTAATAATATGTATTGAAAACGCAGTGACATTTCAAATACGAGTAACTAATTACAATGTTAACATCGCTCCCGGTGGACTATTGGTACCACGACTTCCTATAATTCCGTGGTTCGCGGGTTCAATGGAGGTTTTTTTAAGGTACAAAATTCTGAATACGTAATCCTTGAGAGGGGAGACCTATGTTGTAGATGCACACCATGTGTAAGAACTTCAAATATCCGAGCAAAATGTGTCGTTCCTTTACACCCAGATTTTAATTATGAAGCTAATGAAGTGATACATTAAAGAGAGTCATTAAATAAAACAATAATTCCGAACTTAACACGTAAAGAAACCGGAAATTCAAACTTACAAAGAAACAAAGGAAACCTACCTTAAAATTCTCACAGACAGCGTTGTGATGTACCAAGGTCGTGTCAAAAAATATTTGCCGTTTTTAACTACAAGACACAGAAATCGAAGCCAGAAGCAGCAATGATAATCCACTGAACACAGCAGATGGACTCCCTGCATGAGAAAAGAGCGGAGTGGAGTAAGGTGGGATGCGGCGCGGACGGCAGGTAGTGACAGTTATTGAATATACCAATTCAGCATTTGATATTACTTCCTTGTAGCTTAAATGAGAGATTTGACGCTTGATTTTAGTGCCTTGTATTTAAAAACGGCAAATATATATATATATATATATATATATATATATATATATATATATATACATATATTAACAGAACGATATACAGAGACTTAGATCTGCTGAAATGAGATACCTTCGGAGGACTGCAGAATACACACTACTAGATCACAAAAAAAAGACATCTTAGAAGAATTACAGATAGAACCTTTAGAAAACAAAATTTCTGATTATAAGTCGAGATGGATGTAACATGTTCATCGAATCGAAGATCACAGGATAACCAAACAAATGTTAAGATACCAACTTGCAGGAAGAAGAAGACCAGGACGTCCACTCAAAAGACTTCTGGATGGTGTTTCTCTTGAGGCCGAAATAGGTCAACAAATGGCCTAAATTCGTGAATGTACTATGATGATGGTGATGATATATACCTTCTTCTTCTTCTTCTTCTCCTTCTTCTTCTTCTTCCTTCCAAGTATTAGGCCATGGTCTGCTACGATCCTACAGAAAATTTTCCCTCCAGCGTTTCATAGGACGGCCCAGAGATCTTCGTCCTCTTGGTATATAATTAATTACAAACAGCTTTGCGGATCCGATTTGAACTCATTCTTTCAAGATGGTGTTTCCAATTTAGTTGATACTGTTTAATATATTCCAAAATTGGCGTAGTCTTCAATTCTTTTAAGATATCGGTGTTCCTTTTCCTATCCCATGTGGTGCAACTCGCTGTTCTGCGCATGAATCTCATTTTACAAGCCGTTATTCAGCTTTCATGTTGTCTTTTTAGTGTCCATGCTTCACTACCATAGGTCAACACTGGTCTAGCCAAAGTGTTATATAAACGTAACCTGGTGTTTTTTGAACAAGGGATGGTTTCATAATTTGATTAATAATTCCCAAACGTTTATTATAACTAGTAATTTTTTCAGGGATATCCTTTTCATCCCAGATAGAGATATAATATCCAAGATATTTAAATTGATTAGATCTCTCTAAAGTTTTATTCTGGATACAGATTTTACTTTGTATGGGGTCCTTCCCATGAAATGCCATGACTTTAGTTTTGTTAATAGATATTTCCATATTAAATTTGGCACCTATTTTTTGTAAATTATAAATTAATGGTTGCAAATCATTTTCGGAGAGTGCCATAAGCGCTAAATCATCTGCAAAAAGAATAGCATCGAGTTTGAGGTTCATATTGATGGGTATATATCCCCGTTGTGTTTCCTCCATTCGTTTATTATTCATTATATATATATATATATATATATATAATGAAAAGTACCGGTGAAAGTTCCACATCCCTGTCTTACTCCAGTGTTGATCTTTTTGCAAGAAGATAGTTTGTCATTTTGTTTAACAGAGATTTCATTATCTTTATAGATGTTGAAGTAATATATTGTTGTGGAACGTTGTCATCAGCTAAAATTTGTAATATTTCTGTCTACTTTGGCAAAAGTCTTTATGAAGTCATATATATATATATATATATATATTGGGAATGACCTTTGTATATCACAACGGTTCTCTAGAAGAAATTTCAAGATAGATTTCGACAAGTAATGTTTGACATTTCCCATGTCAGTTCAGCGTAAAGTGATATATAACAGTTTAGATCATTTTGATAGCAATTACCGCCTAGTTAAGAGTAATAGCAAACGTATATTAGACAATTGTAATAACACTAACACTTTAATTAACAGTGGAAACAGTCGCTGTTTAGAAATTAAGCTAGCAGTCACTGTTCTATTACTGTGACTATTACCGTGTATTGAGCTGAGAGAGCCACCAAAGTACATTAATCAGTTATTTCTATACTAGTTTCTACCTGTGATCGCCGAACCTTTTGTTAATTATACTTTTGAATGAATTTAAATCATGTGCTAGAGATATTACAATAATGTTGAGGAATATAATGTCAATAACTACGTTTTATGAATGAATATGTGAAACTATAAACTGTATACCTTATACTATTTTGTAGATTCTTAAGTATAACGTCTATAGGGACGGGCATTAAAATAACTTCTTCCAGTCTACCTTGGCAATAGGCCTATATATTTTTCGTGTTCTTTATATGTGTCTATGTTTATGTGGACAAGGCATTTCGAAGATTATAAATAACTCACTGCCACTATCGTTCCCATAGTTTCATGGCCGCGTGGACATAAGCTCTCCACATATCCCTATACTGAGCTACTGTTTTTCAATCTCCCCTGTATAATCTACTTCCCTCAAATCATATGTTATGCTATTCTTGCACCTCATTCTTGGTCTACCAACTGGGCGTTTTCCGTCTGGTTTCCCTACAAGAAGCTTCCATGCACGTCTTTCATTCCCCATTCGTGACACATGTCCTGGCCATCATTGTATACGAGACTTAACTGTTGTTATTATATCCGGCTTTCTATAAAGATCATTGCCTCGTTGTTAGTAGTCTTCTCCATTCCCCTGTTTGTTCATCTCTTCTTGGTCCAAAAATGTTCCTAAGAACTTAATTCTCATTACCTTCCTTCAAGGTAAGAGTCCATATTTCGCATCTATATAATATAACTGGGAGAATAACAGCTTTATATATTTTCAGTTTAACGTTTTCTGAACTGAGTTTGGACGACAAGAGTCCATGTAATACATGATAGCTTGCATTTACAGAATAGAGTCTCTGTTTAATTTACTTCAGCACCTCATTTCTATTTGTAATTATGCTCCTAGGTATTTGAATTTAGCCACTTCTTCAAAATTTCCCTCATTTGTCATTAGCTGTCCATTTCCATTATATAATATAGTTATATTGTGAACATATATCTAGTTTTTTTATGATTACTTCCAGTCCCTATTTTGCAGTATTACGCAATAGAGTGTGCATACTGACCTTTAGTATCTCCTCGCTATTGCCCAATACACCATCGAAATAAACCAACAGCTTACTATTATTTTTTTTTCATTTAGTCTTAAGTCAGAATTAAAGAACAAATGCTGGGAAAATACATGTCAAATATACAAAGGTACATTGGAGGAAAAAGAAATGCGGAAGCATGGAAAACTTTAAAGAATATAAGAAAAAATGATAAAGAAGGATTTAATAAATACATTAATTTCCAAACTTGGAATAAATACTTCAAAGAATTATTAACAGAAAACAGAGAACAATATATAAACCCTACAGAGGAGGAATTTGATGCAGAACTAAAAGAAAATGTACACCTAAACATAGAAACAGTGAAAGAAGCAGTAAAGTCATCAAAGAATAGAACTTCACCAGGGAAAGGAAATATTCCAGCTGAATTAATAAAACATAGAACAGATAAGTTGTTCGAATTATTGAGAAGTATATTTGAAAAAATGCATAAATGGAGAAGATATACCATCAGATTGGAAGATAGGATATATTTCAACCATACATAAAAAAGGAAAAAAAAGATGAATGCAAAAACTATAGGCGAATTACAGTCAATAGTACACTAAGTGGAACGATAATCAAGTATTTCCTAGAAATTGAATACAAAGAGTTAGAACCAGAGGAACAGGCAGGATTTAGAGTAGGCAGATCAAAAATAGACCACATTTACAGCATACGACAGATTATAGAAAAGAAAACAATCAGAGCACAACCGCTACATCTAGTAATATAGAAAAAGCTACGATAACATTCCTACATCAAAATTATGTAAAGTCTTAAAACTAAAAAAAATAAATCCAACACTGATTGAAGCAATTCAAAAACTAGATTCAGAATCATATGTGCAAGTAAAAATGGGAAAGTACTTGTCTAAATGTTTTCAAACTAATAAAGGATTACGACAGGGATGATGTATATCTCCAACATTATATAAGATTTATACTGAAAAAGATTTTGAAGAATGGAAAAAGAAATGTAAACCGATAGGAATACCACTAGATGATAATTCAACAATATATACACTCCAATTTGCAGATGATCAATTGATATTGGCTCAAGAATTTGAAGATATAGAATACCTCACTAGAAAATTAATACAAGAATATACACTGCTCAAAACAATTAGAGGAACACTATGAAATATGCAAATATTTTTTCATTGGATAAAGGTACAAACATGAAATTAATAAAGTACATTATTCGTGATTATTTATTTATTGCTCATGTCAGTAAAAACAAAGGAATAACGCTGACAATTAACTTTTCAAACAATTCCGCTATGTAAGCAATTGAATCTTGTGCTTATTTTTCAAAGTTAAACACTCGTTATATAGAGTTAGTATCGTGTATGGCCTCCACGACATTCGATGACACTTTGGCACCTTCGTGGCATGCTCCCAATAAGATTATGGATCTCCTCTTGCGGGATATTCTCCCATTCCTCCTTCAGAGCATCTCCAAGTTGCTGCAAAGTTTGTGGAGCTTGATATCGGTTCCTGACCTTCCTGTCTAGAATATCCCACAAGTGTTCAATAGGGTTGAGGTCTGGGCTGACCGCTGGCCACTCCATTACCTCAATTTCATTTCTCCTGAGGAAATCCCTGGTGACAGTCGCAGAATGTGCCCTGGCATTATCCTGCATAAACAGAAATCCAGGGCCTACTCCAATGGCAGCAGGTACTACATGCTCTTCCAGAACGTGCTCGATATAGCGGACAGCATTCAGTCGCTGGGGAACAAGTACAAGGTCCGTACGATTGTTGTACATAACTCCGGCCCACACCATTATGGAACCTCCTCCGAATCTATCAATTTCCTGTACAGCCTCTGCAGAAAATCTTTCTCCTGGCCGTCCCCACACCCTCAATCGACCATCACAACGTGTAAGACGATACCTGGATTCGTCCGAGAAGAGCACAGACTCCCACTGGTTCAGGTTCCAATCACCATGGTTTTCAGCATACATACGTCTTGCTACCTTATGCCCATTTGTTAAGCGTGGTTTTTTAACGGGCCTTTTTGGACGAATATTCTCTTTCCTTAATCTGTCCCTTATGGTTTGGTCTGAAACCCGGATTCCGGAAGCCATATGAAGGTCATTCTGCAGGTCTTTTGCAGTTTTTGTACGCTGTCGAAGAGCAGAAAGAACAACGTATCTGTCATCCTGGGGGCTTGTTTTAAATTTACGGCTCTGGCCACGTCTTCTACAATACTGACCTGTCTCTCTGTGCCTGTTGCGTAACCTGGACACCACGGAAGGAGAAACCCCAAGCTCTCTAGCCACTTGTCACAGAGATTGACCTTGTCGTAAAAGATGTAGAGCATGATACACTTCAAACTCATTTAAATGCCTCATTTTGTCAGAGATTTCCATAAACAAGGCAATAATCAACATTCGTCACTATAGCAACATCAGGAAGCTTACCAATTAGAAGTGGCCAGTGCCTTCCAAAATAAAAAAAAAATCTCTATATTTGTTATTTGAGGTAATTTCTCTGTATTTAGGCCATGGATCTTTAAAATTTGTATCCAATGATAAAATTAATAATTCAATTTACATATTGTCCAACTTTCAGCATCACAGCTTTAAAAAACATTTACTTATTGAATTTATTATAAGTGTTCCTCTAATTGTTTTGAGCAGTGTAGTTTATGGGGTTTAAAGATCAATATGGATAAATCTAGATATATGACAATAGGGGATCTTCCTCAAGATTTAATACAAGAAGAAGATTTAGGGACAATTAAACACGCTGAAGAATATAAGTATTTGGGAATTAAAATTACTAAAGATGGAAAACGAGAAACAGAGATAAAAAACAGGATCAATATAGGAAAGTATGCTATATCTGCCCTAAATGGAATAGTATGGGACAAACATATCTTCAAAGAAACAAAAAAACCTATTTTTAATACAATAATCAGAAGCATTATTACCTATGGAGCTGATATGTGGGCTTTAAATGCACAAATTAAAAAAAAAATTGCTCGCTACTGAAATGGACTACTGGAGACGTGCTGCAAGAATATCCAGGAAGGATAAAATCAGAAATTCATATATAAAAGAAAAAAATGCAGGTACAGTATTCAATATTAGATTTTATAAGAAGAAACAATTAAATTGGTACGGACACATTAGAAGAATGGAAGAAGGAAGACTACCTAAGATTATCATGGATTGGGAACCACAGGGAAGGAAAAAGAAGGGTAGACCAACTATTACATGGATTCAGGGAATCAATGAAGCTAAGAGGGAATGGGAAATAGAAGAAGATATATGGATGAACAGTCAGGAATGGAAAAATGTGTTGAAACGAGTGTGTAGTTAACTGTGAACATGGGTACCGGAAAAATGTATATTCATTGTAAAAGCCGGAATAATAAAAATTATTATTATTATTACTATTATTATTATTATTATTATTATTATTAATGATATTATTAACCAACATCAAAGATTAGACCCTGTGGCATGTTCCCTCTCGAAGTAATTGTTCAGGCCTTATTTTAAAATATCAGCCTTTTCCTTTTGGATGCATGGGTACTGTTGATCAGCTCTGAATATGCTTAATTCTGTGACATTCGTTGTTTTTCTTTCCAGTTTTTTCTGCACTTTTAAAATATAGGAATAATAATTTATTTTATATTCAATTAATTTATAATGTACATGTTCTTCTTGTGACCTAGTAATTTATAACCTATCACAAATTGGAGAAATCTAATTTCTAATGACTCGATATTATTCATCATCATCCGGTATCATGGCAGCTGCCAGCGTCTTCCGGAAACCAAACGTCATTCCTCTCTGTTCATCCATTGATCTTGTTCCAATCTTCTGATATTCATAGCTGCTTGTACCCCTTCTATCCAAGTTTTCATCGTATTGATTTCAATTGCCTGATACATTCACACAGAACTCGATATTACGCTAATATTATTGTCAATATTATTTCCACTTTTTTGTTCAATGCTACCACGTTGTCATTTCGACATTCTGGTATTCTCTCCTGGCATGGCGTTAATGTAACCCACTTCTGAGTTTTGGGCGCCTGGAAGGCAGAGTTACGCTACTCCGATGGTATATGATAGGCGATGATGATGAATGAGATTGAACAGAGAAGGCTAAAATGTATGGACACGTAAGAAGAATACAGGAAGGTAGACTACCAAAGGCCGTCTATGCATCGAAAATTGAAAGAAGGAACAGAAAAGGAAGACCAAGTACAACCTGGAAAAACAACATTCAAAATCCAATGAGGAAATTTGGTGTAACAGATGAAGACACAGAAGACAGAGAACGATGGAGTCCTTTATTTAAGGGAAATTTGTGAATGTTTGTTGCAAACTGATAGACTCCAAGTCCGTTGCCATTTATATTTATTTATTTATTTATTTTTAATTCATGTTAATTACTAAGATTGGTTGGAGAAAACGCTCAATGATGAGGAAAATTCTCAAAATGAATGAATGAATGGTAATAATGATGCGCCAGGAGAGGCCTTAATCCTATACCTAATGAATATGTTAATAATGATAATGATGACCGGATGATGTTTGGGGACCGCTTGGGGCTTAAAGTTTCCTGACATTTGTATTACAGGTGAGGAGAAACTACGAAAAAAACCATCACCCAGGAAACTTGTCCCGACCGGGAATCAAACCCAGGCCTGCTGCGTGAGAAGACAGCACGCTACCTTGAGACCACAGCGGTGGAAATTTATATTATTATTATTATTATTATTATTATTATTATTATTATTATTATTATTATTATTATGCATCCGGTATCATGACAGCTATCGCCGTCTTCCGGAAACCAAACGTCATTCCTCTCTGCCCATCCATTGATCTTCCTCCAATCCTCTCATATTCATAGCTGCTTGTACCCCTTCTATGCAAGTTTTCTTCGGTCTACTTCTCTTCCTCCCTTCCATTGGGATCCATTCCATAACAATTTTAGGCAATCTTTGCTCTGCTATTCTTTTGACATGGCCATACCACTGTAATATTTTCTTTTCTATAATGTCTATGATGTCCAGCTCCTCTTGTACACCTATAATTTCCCTTATTTCTTTATTTCGTATTCTATCTATTCTAGACTTTCCAGCTGATCTTAAAATATCCATTTCTGTACTTAAAATTATTTTCGTTTCCTTGGTTGCCAGACTTCAGCACGATATGTTAAAATGCTCTGAATTATGGTTTGATATATTTGTAGTTTTCCATTTTTTTAAATATTTTTGCTCCACCAAACAGAGTTTAAAGCATTTATTGCTTGTTTTGTTTGAGCGATTCTATTTTTAATTTCCACTGTGTTATCGCCTGAATGGTCAATTTTGTTCCTAAATAAGTGCATTCAATACTAGGTTTTAGTTATTCTCCATTGTCGAAATTTATATTTTCCATTTCTTCTCCTCTACACAAATATTTAGTTTTCTCAATATTTATATGAAGTCCCCATTTTTCATATTCTTCTTTTAGTTTTTTAGTCATATATTCTATGTCATCGTGGTCTTGTGCTATTAATATCTGGTCATCTGTAAAATTTAGTGAATATACATGTGTATTTTGGATTGGTATGCCCATTTTTTGACATTTTTTCCTATTAATATTATTATAATTATTAATATAATTATAATTATTATAATTATTAATATCATTATAATTATTATAATTATTAATATAATTATTATAATTATTAATATAATTATTATAATAATTATTATAATAATTATAATAATTATTAATATCATCAATATCATCAATATCATCATAATCATCATCATAATCATCATCATAATCATCATCATCATAATCATCATCATAATCATCACCATCATAATCATAATCATCATCATAATCATCACCATCATAATCATCATAATCATCATCATCATAATCATAATCATCATAATCATCATCATCATAATCATCATCATAATCATCATCATAATCATCATAATCATCATCATCATCATAATCATCATCATCATAATAATAATCATCATCATAATCATCATAATCATCATCATCATAATCATCATCATCATAATCATCATAATAATCATCATCATAGTAATCATCATTAAAATAATCATCATCATAATAATCATCATCATAATAATCATCATCATCATAATAATAATCATCATAATAATCATAATCATAATCATCATCATCATAATCATAATAATCATAATCATCATAATCATAATCATCATAATCGTCATCATCATCATCAATCATCATAATCATCATAATCATCATCATATACATCATCATCATAATCATCATCATAATCATCATCATAATCATCATCATAATCATCATCATCATAATAATCATAATAATCATCATAATCATCATAATAATCACCATAATCATCATAATAATCATCATAATCATAATAATCATCATAATCATCATAATAATCATCATAATCATCATAATCATCATAATCTTCATAATCTTCATAATCATCATAATCATCATAATAAGCATCATAATCATCATAATCATCATAATCATCATAATCATCATAATAAGCATCATAATCATCATAATCATCATAATCATCATAATAAGCATCATAATCATCATAATCATCATTATCATTATCACTATCACTATCACTATCACTATCATTATCATTATCATTATCATTATCATTATTATTATTATTATTATTATTATTATTAATTATTATTATTATTATTATTATTATTATTATTGTTGTTGCTATTGAATTATAAACCTGTGATTTTTTATTCAGGACGGATGATTGTAAAGGCAAAATGATATATCCGGAGAAACGATGGTTTGAGTTCATTCCATTTACTTTACTGCAACTCAGCAATGGGTTGGAAAGCCAGGTAATATTTGTGATGATGCAGTGTCTGATGTCAGCTCACGTGGGTTTTTCTTATCAGCGGGAAATAGAACCACGTGACTTAAGAAGTGATATGACAGACTGAAGGTGGATTACAAACCCCAGAGATGGGGTGAGTCGGAAATAAAAACTCAACATGTAGCTTCACATCTGAAATTGTAATACACCGAGCGTAGTATCTTCAACTCGCATTGTGGTCCTCTCACGGGATGTAACTGTAAATAACTCTTACTACTCTAACTCATGCCCCAAATAGGAAGCAATGACCAATCACGTTTCAGTGAATTTTGTTTTACAACCAATGACAGTCGTGTTTAACCTGACTCATTAACCGATTTATATTTTCCAGCTCCTGCTTTTGTGATAAAGAAAGCTCCTCCTTTTTAATATTCTGAACAGGTCGAAGCATTATTTTACAGTGACTTACTCTCCAACAAATACATTGATTATAGCAAATAAGGAATCGATTCCTTCTAACCACACGTTCGATAATTGTGTGTTTAATAATTGTGCTTTTAAGTAATGACTTTACAGTACTTTTACTAAAAATATAAATTAATAACCTATAATGTTGCTTATAACATACATTTTGATGTATTTAATTTTTTATCCACTAGGGTGCCTTCTTACTATATTGCGATCCAGTGGGTTATCGCTGATTGCGATGCTATTTGGCAATAAATAACATGATCAAGTTGCAGTGAATAAAGAAATGAAACAAACCGAACATTTTTTATTTGTTTTCAAACGTCTCCATTTACACTAAATATATATATTTTTAAATACCGGGAACTATATTTAAATTATTTTTCAACAAACAGCTTAATTGTATTCTTTAAATAGTCCTAACAAATGTCATTCTTGATTTCCAATTCCTCAAGATAAATTCACGAGTCACGAATTAATCCAGTGTTTCTTACGTCAACACAACGGCGACAAGAAGTTTCAAAGAAATCCACAGTATATTTATAGTTTTAATAAATACCATTAATATTTATAAGAAATTTAAATAATAATTGAGAGTTGAAATAAATTAGGATGAAAACAATTATTTGGAAATAAAAATAATAGTTTAACGTCGATCTGCAATAGCAATGTTGAAAGGAATTTTGTGGGATAAACGGATATATTAAAAAATACTAAAAAAAAAACTTTAGCGAAACAATTGTACAATTTGTAGGAGATAAACAATTGCAATGGTTTTGACACGTGAAAAGGATGAATGAAGATAAATTGTCAGTCAGGAGATTTGATTGGATTCCAAATCGTAGGAAAAGAAGAGGGAGTATTACGTAGAAATGGATAGAGGGAATTACGAATTTCATGAAGGACAGGGGACTGCAGGATGGTGTCTGGAAGGATAGAGCTGAATGGAGGAAGAGAATCAGAACTTGATATTGGGCACAATAAGATGTTGTATACATTTAAAACCAGTTAAATAAAAGTAATAATAAGTAGCATCAATTCAACTTTAGTTATTCAGAATTGACTAACAGAGTAGGTAACTGTCAATCATCGCTTGCCGAAACGTAACTTGAAATTTCTCCCAAAAATGTTTGTAATGTACCAAGGCCGTTTCAGAAAAAAAAAATCTGCCTTTTTTACTGCATGGCACAGAAATCAAAGCCATTGTACGTAGCCATTGTACGTAGCAGATGTTCTGTCCATCCATAGCTCTGATGACCAAATGGTCCTTCCAGATTTAGGTGACTCTCTGGTCTTGTACGAAGTTCATATTACCTAGAATATTTTATTATTCCGGCTTTTACAATGAATATACATTTTTCCGGTACCCATGTTCACAGTTACCAACTACACATTTGTTTCAACACATTTTTCCATTCTTGTCTGTTCATCCATATATCTTCTTCTATTCCCCATTCCCTCTTAGTTTCATTGATTCCCTGAATCCACGTAATATTTGGTCTACCCTTCTTTTTCTTTCCCTGTGGTTCCCAATCCATGATCTTCTTAGGTAGTCTTCTTTCTTCCATTCTTCTAATGTGTCCGTACCAATTTAATTGTTTCGTCTTTACAAAATCTAATATTGAATATTGTACCTACATGTTTTCTTTTGTATACGAATTTCTGATTTTATCCTTCCTGGATATTCTTGCAGCACGTCTCCAGTAGTCCATTTCAGTGGCGAGTAAATTTTTTTTTATTTCTGCATTTAAAGCCCACATATCAGCTCCATAGGTAATAATGCTTCTGATTATTGTATTAAAATAGTTTTTTTTTTGTTTCTTTGAAGATATGTTTGTCCCATACTATTCCATTTAGGGCAGATATAGCATACTTTCCTATATTGATCCTGTTTCTTATCTCTGTTTCTTGTTTTCCATCTTTAGTCATTTTAATTCCCAAATACTTATATTCTTCAGCGTGTTTAATTGTCCCTAAATCTTCTTCTTGTATTAAATCTTGAGGAAGATCCCCTATTGTCATATATCTAGATTTATCCATATTGATCTTTAAACCCCATAAACTATATTCTTGTATTAATTTTCTAGTGAGGTATTCTATATCTTCAAATTCTTGAGCCAATATCAATTGATCATCTGCAAATTGGAGTGTATATATTGTTGAATTATCATCTAGTGGTATTCCCATCGGTTTACATTCCTTTTTCCATTCTTCAATAGCTTTTTCAGTATAAATCTTATATAATGTTGGAGATATACAGCATCCCTGTCGTAATCCTTTATTTGTTTGAAAACATTTAGACAAGTACTTTCCCATTTTTACTTGCACATATGATTCTGAATATAGTTTTTGAATTGCTTCAATCAGTGTTGGATTTATTTTTTTTAGTTTTAAGACTTTCCATAATTTTGATGTAGGAATGTTATCGTAGCTTTTTCTATATCTATAAATACTAGATGTAGCGGTTGTGCTCTGATTGTTTTCTTTTCTATAATCTGTCGTATGCTGTAAACGTGGTCTATTGTTGATCTGCCCACTCTAAATCCTGCCTGTTCCTCTGGTTCTAACTCTTCGTATTCAATTTCTAGGAAATACTTGATTATCGTTCCACTTAGTGTACTATTGACTGTAATTCGCCTATAGTTTTTGCATTCATATTTTTCCTTTTTTATCTTCTTCTTCTTCCTTCCAAGTATTAGGCCAAGGCCTGTTACGATCCTATAGAACATTTTCCCTCCAGCGTTTCATAGGACGGCCCAGTGATCTTCGTCCTCTTGGTATATAATTCCTTTTTTATGTATGGTTGAAATATATCCTATCTTCCAATCTGATGGTATATCTTCTCCATTTATGCATTTTTCAAATAGACTTCTCAATAATTCGAACAACTTATCTGTACCATGTTTTATTAATTCAGCTGGAATATTTCCTTTCCCTGGTGAAGTTCTATTCTTTAATGCCTTTACTGCTTCTTTCACTGTTTCTATGTTTAGGTGTATATTTTCTTTTAGTTCTGCATCAAAGTCTTCCTCTATAGGGGTTATATATTGTTCTGTTTTCTCTTAATAATTCTTTGAAATATTTATCCCAAGTTTGGAAATTAATGTATTTATTAAATCCTTCTTTGTCATTCTTTCTTATGTTCTTTAAAGTTTTCCATGCTTCCGCATTTCTTTTTCCTCCAATGTACCTTTGTATTTTTTGTACGTAGAATAAAAGTGTTTAAATCCTGAAATATTTTCTGGAAACTTAACAGATTAGTTTGTAGTGTACGTATTTCCAAGTCAAATAACAATTTCTTGGTTCCAAATAGAAACAACATTTATTTAATAGAACTTGTATAATCTTGAGATACGAACAGTTGCAATTTATTAATACACATCCACACTGTAATTTCTGTCACTGCAGTTACTACTTCATCTAACTTTAGAATATCTTAGCCGAGAATACACAAAGATGGTGGACTAGAAGCTTCCGCGAACGACCGCTCTCCAAGGCACCCTGCTCACTAATTCCTGTAGTATATGGTTTTTCATGTCTGTAGAATAATATTGCTCTTGTGGGAGCGCTGTTGCCACTTTACGCCGCAGACTGAGTGATAGATACGGAAATATCATTATATCCAAGATACGTTGAAAGAGGATCGTTCAATGACATCTCCGCTAGCCGCTGTTCCGGTAATTTAGTTCACCCCCTTACTTCATTAAATATGTGGGTGATAATCACACTTTCCACAATGGTATTTTTCCTTAACTCGGACACTTTCTTGGCAAAGTTGTAGGTGAAATTATTCAACTAAATCATTTCTTTAAATAAAATCAACTAATAAATCAATATCACATAAATGGACATGTTTACTACAAATAATTGTTCCATAAAAGCAATAATATTTTCTAGACGTGAAAACCCCTGTAGTAAGAGCGGAGTGGAGTGAGGCGGAACGCGGCGCGGACGGCAGGTAGTGAGGGTTATCCAATCTGCAATTCAGGAGTTGTATTACTTCCCTACAGTTTAAATGAGATATTTGATGCTGGATTCTTGTGATTTGCAGTTAAAAACGGCAAATTGTTTTTTGGACACAGCCCTAATACATCACAACGCTTTTCTGGAAGACATTTCAAGACAGGTTTCGACATGCAATGGTTAACAGTTCCCTCGCAAGGCTTCACGATTGGAATTGCGATGGTATATATATTGTAGCCTACTAACGTATCATTAGACTCAACTCACTGATGGGTCCTGAGTGATGGGTCCGAACATCATCTGGTCAACAAAATCATCATTAGCATATTCGCCATATTTGGTATTAATGTGTATCTGAATGGTGTGTGTCGTCATAAATATTCGTGTAGTCTGAGAAGAGGCCCTGGATTAAGATGAACACTCATTCGGGAAGATCCTCTATGTCCTTGTGTGATTAATAAACCAGGCTATGTGTTTAGGCCAAATTATAAATTCTTCTCCCGAAGGTCGTGCCACTGTATGGTCCGGGTGGCGTGTGGCACGTTAATGTACCTATAAGGCGAGAGGTTAAACTACGATGGAGAAGAAAAAGTATGCCATGTCATACAGAAACATTTTCATCAATGATAGGAATGTACTAATTTACGTTATGAGTAGGATTAATTTTAATATCTATAAAGGTGGGTTCCTGAGTTAAATATATTGATCACCTTTTAATTTTATTTAGTTGTTTCGTAACTCACCTCATACTTCTTAACTCCCAAGCAGACTCGAGTTACTTCATTTGTGACATTCTCAATGCTGTATTACGTTCACAACTGATGTCCAACGGCCTCTTCTCCTGCAGACTGATCTCCGCGCCATCAGATGAAGTGAAGAAACTCGAGTCTGCTTGGGAGTTAAGAAGTATGAGGTGAGTTAAGAAACAACTAAACAAAATTAAAATAAACCTCATAGTGTTATTTCCTACCTACATAACTTAATATTGATCTCCACCTGTATATAGAATTATCTTCTGTCGAAAAAGAATTCTGCGGTCGGAGAGATGTAGCTATCGATTTTGTATGGTTATTTAATTTTAAATTCAATACCGAAACATGCATTCAGTGTGATAAAGTGAGTATCCATATCATGGTCGGCAGAGTCAAACCTGATATTCCTGCTGCCCTGACTCTACTCCAACAGAGCTAGAGATTTTAAATCTTCACTTTATGTGTTTGTATGTGTATGTGTCTTCAAACTGTGGAACAGGATTAAGCACGAACTACGAAAGAGGCTCTTATGAACTACTATTGTGACTATACTATATTTTAACAACATTTCCATGAACTCCACAACGAATATATTTATTTCAGTTCTATGGAGAGCAAAAAAAAATAAAATAAACAACTTCAAAACCAACAAAATATTTTACTAAGATAATTAAGTTTCAACTTTGAAATGTGCATCATAAAATTGTTTTGATTTTTTCCGCAGATAGTCATAGAGGAATTTGATTATTTTTTTATTATACAAACAATAACATGTTTGAAAACTTAATTAAGAAGTCGATAATACAGAATAGTTATTTAAGCTACACGTTTAGAAAGCGTTTTTTACGCAATAAGAAACTTTTTGAAAGAGCCATAGACAAGCTCAGTAATCTCACCAAGTTCGAAAATATACTTACTAAACTTTTGAGATTCATGAAATTTTTTACGCTGCCAATAATTTCAAAATTATTAAAAACATTCTTTGTGATATCTGAACCTTAGAAAACAAAATTCTGATTATTAGTAAAGAAGGATGCAGCATTTTCGTCGAATTTGAGGAACACAGGATACCCAAGGAGATTTTAAGGTATCAACCTGCAAAAAAAGACCAGGATGACCACTCGAAGGACTTTTTTATGGTGTTCCTATTGAGGCCGTAACAGGTCATCAAATGATTTAAATTTTTGAATGGACAATGCGATTATGATGATGATGATTCTTTATAAATGTTTAACCTCTCTCTTTGTAAGTACTTTTATGTGTATCACATCATCCAGGTTTTATAAGGATACGATTAGTAGGCAGCGGGTTTTAAAGTGTAGATCACACACTTACTTTTTGAGACCACATAAGTGTACCGAAATGGATATTTCGATACAGGAATTACGTCTTACTGCGCAAACTATACGTCAACGCGTCTCCATCTCGAGTGTCATCTTTATGAACAGTGCCAAATGCTTTCCTATCTATCCCTTCCTTTCCTACTACGCACCCTGTGCTATCGCGCATTACCCTCTCCCTGTGAACTCTCATAAATAGCTGTTTTTTGTAACATCGAATCATCATCTACTTAGTCACCATTGGAGTCTGGTCAGAGCAGCTCAGGAGAGCTGGTTTTGTTTGTTTAGTCCAGTAAGCCAGAGTGGGGACGCTAGGACAGTATTTCCCCCAACCCGAGGCTGGACTAGAGTGAGTGATAATGTATGTATGTATGTTGATTTATATCATATTTTATTTTTGTATAGATGATCTACTATGATTTCTTTTCTTTGTAAATTGAATATTTATTTATTTATCTTTATATCATATCTGACTATATTTTGACTCGCATTAAAAGCTTTAGTTGTGCTTTTTACTTACTCTATGCCTATTCATTCAGTAGTTAGCATAAGTCAGATATCAAAGTCAAATTCCAAAAGCTTGCTCAAGCGTGTGTTAGTTTCTTTATCCCAAAGCTTCCACGATTGTATTTTATAAGTCAGTAAACATTACATATTGGGAGAATTGAGTAAAGAAAGTTGAATTCCTCTTTGCCTCTATGGGCCCGGGGAAAGATGTCACAAATTTGAACAATCTACGCTTTCCAATCAAAATAGTGATCAACAATATAACCCTGCGTGGGTGCAAAAATGATTTAGCAGAACGTGGTTTAGACTGCACATAAGGATACGGAGAGTCTCCCTGGATGAGTGATCTGCAAAATGCCAGGTCACCCCTAAAACAACATGAACATTTAGACAAACAATTTATTCATATATTCATATCAAACAAGGGGAATATTATATTAAAGATATGATGGTCAGATGGTGTTCGGGGACTACTTGGACCATAAAGTTCCTGACATTTAACAAACAGGCGAGGAAAAACCCCGAAAATACCGCACTCAGGAAAATTCTCCCGACCGGTATTCAAACCCGGTTCCACTGCGTCTGAGGCAAAGACGTTTTCCCTACTCCTCAGTAGTGGACTGTAAGAATGCAATTGGTAAAATATTCTATTCCATTCCATTAACGCAATTTAACCTCCCACCTTATAGGTAGGCCTACTTTTACGTGTCACACGCGACCCGGGCCTTAGAGTAACCGGCCTGTTCAGAGAGGGATTTTAACTATGAATCACATATATACCTTTTTGATCACAAACGTACATGGAGAACCTCTCCGAATGAGTGATCAGCACAATGTCAGGGTCTCCACCGGGAAAACAAAACATTAAGATGAAACTATGTCCACCGCTGTGGTCTCGAGGTAGCGTGCTGCCTTGTCACGCAGCGGGCCCAGGTTCGATCCCCGGTCGGGACAGTTTTTCTGGGTGAGGTTTTTATCGGGGTTTTTCCTCACCTGTAAGACAAATGTCAGGAAAACTTTAAGGCCCAAACGGTCCCCGAAATCATATGACCATCATCATTGTCATTACCATCATCATCCTTCACCGGTGTGGAAAGCAACAGGAAGCTACCACACCTACACAATTCCCTAGTAAAGCTGCAAGCATAGCGTGAAAATGTTATGATTGCAGTGAAGGACCTGCCTTCGGGCAGAATTACTATGGATGGAAGATGAAACTCACTATTCACACACACACCACACACACACACACACACACACACACACACATACATTATACTAAAAATATAATAATAATAATAATAATAATAATAATAATAACAATAATAATAATATTAATTGTACTATAAGCCCATGTTTTTCCTTTACAGAGATTTAGGCGCTCTCCCCCTACAGACAAGAATTTGAACCATACTAATTTAGTTACACTTGTTTTCGTATAGATGCCTTCTTGAGTGGTCCGTGGTCAGCTTTCCGCCTCATACTGATATCTAGGAAACCAAGGTAGTACTAGGACGGGAAAATTCGGTAAATTTTGCTTAGAGGCCTTTTCATTCAGGCTTAAGGATCTTTTCCGAGCCTGAAAATCTTCAGACTCGGGACCCATGGCTTAAAGTCCCTCCCGGAGGACTTTCTCCTTGAATTTTTCCGTCCTAAAAAATCCATCGAACCCGGCCGGGTTTGAACTCGCGACCCTCGGGACCAGAGGCAAGGAGCATAACCACTAGTCCACCGCGGCCGATAATGATAATAATAATAATAATAATAATAATAATAATAATAATAATACTTACTTACTCACTGGCACTATCGAACCCGTAGGTTCATGGCCGCCCGGACATTAATAATAATAATAATAATAATAATAATAATAATAATAATAATAATAATAATAATAATAATAATAATAATAATAATATAGCTTTATTTTACTTGGTTGGAGAAAAAAAAACACAAAAAAGTATTCTTACATCTAAATTACAAATTTTTACATGTTATATCTAAATATATAATTTCTATTTACAATATATTTTTATTTACTCTAGATTTAACGAATGAAATTTTAAATATTCACGACAGAAAAATAAAAAAAAAAAATATTATTATCTCCTCACTATGATGGTTGTCCAGTGGTTCGCTTTGTTTCCCCGCTGCTGTTATATATAATTAAATGTAAAGATGCCGACTACCGCCTATAATAATTCCGCATGTTAATCATTGTCAAGCATTGTCGCGGGCACCCGCTTTTATATAAACGGACAACCATCATAGTGAGGCGATTCTAACAGAATAAATTTAGTTCTCGAAAAAATGGTGATTATTATGGCAAGATGATGTTCCAGATGCCGTTTAGGCCTTAAAGTTTCCTGGCATTTGTCCAACATCAGAGGAAAAACCCTGAAAGATCTCGCCCAGGATATTTTTCTCCACCGGGGATCGAACCCAGGTCCGCTGCCGCACTCCCCTAGACCACAGTGGTGGACAATTAATAAAATATACTATGCAAAAACAGAGAGAGAAAGATAGGGGAAGAGATAGAAATATATGATAAATAATTCGTAATTGTGAAGGGAAAATGAAATGTTATAACGCCAGTGTTTTGTTTCAATGTATGTATTTTAGGAATTTATGTGTCAGATAACAATTGATAACAAAAATGAAACAACGAAGCAACGCAGTAAAATCAGTTATTACTAGGACTGTGTGATTGTGGGCCACTTCAACTAAATGGAAATTTAAATTTAAACAACAAAATAATTTTAATGGTTTCTGAGGGTTGTAAAGGCGAGAAGGGATGATTAATGCCATCATATCACGTGACTAGTCGTAAAACTGCACAGGATCCATGAAAATGCGACCCCGAGCTGTTTTACGGGGTCGCTTCCCCTATCGTAACGTCTCCCATTAAAATATAAATATAATATGTCTTTCTGCAGGTTACGTTTACAGATAAATGAAGTACTTAATACCAATTTCAACTGTGGTCTTATAACCCGTCCACTGCTAGTCATTCGGCGTAAGTTGACAAAAACACAATATATTAGGTCTAGGGACTGTTGTACAAGATTTTCCGTTATCACCATCTTTATATAACATTGAAACTAATCATATTCTTCATGAACTCTCAGAATAATCAATAACAAGTCAATATGGTTATCTATTACTTCCGGGTCAACCTCACCTAACAATTATGAGCTTTGCTGATGACACGGTGATTATAGGGAAAGATGTAGCAGCTGCCAGTGAACTGACAAGAATAGTTCTGCAGAGGTTTTAGGAAATAGGCCTTCAAATTAATGTTTCCAAATCAGCAGTGCTTTCAATCGAGAAAGGTAAACTATGTGAAAAATATCTCCAATTTGATGGACATGCAATTCATGACCATAAAATCACTGACACTATTCGTTATTTAGGTGTCAACGTTTCAGATCATATAACTTTTTATTCTAAGCAAACCCTAACTAAATTACGGAATAATATTGAAACACTCATCGCTTCACCGTTGTTACAGCCTGATTTACAGTTTTAAATTGTTCCATATCTCCAACTCTAATTTACCCGTTTCAAACAGTACCACCAAATCAAATACCAAAAACATTTTTAGTGAATTGTGATAGACTTTTGAGAAGTGGAATAGAAGAAATGTTTCATCTTCCGATGGATGTTCCTGATCACATGTTATATACTGAACGTCGGAATAAAGGACTTGGATCATTTTGTGCAATGTGGGAAACAAAATTACAGCATATAAACATTTGCAATATTCTCTACCAAGACAATAATACATATATTACTATTCTCCGGAGCCTAAAAGAGGAAAATTTACAATGTGTGAGAGACCTTAACTTTGAACCTAGTGACATCAATATTAATACTCGAAGTCTTCTACCAGATGCAAGGAAACTCGGGAAACAACTAAGAGACAAATAAGCAGTTCTCTGGAGCCAACTTCCTCATAAAGGAAAAGGCGTTGTTCTCTACAATGAATATATACCAACAAATCAATGGATTCGTGATCATCAGGGATTGTCTTGTTCCGAATGGAGAGAAGCGATTAAAATGCAAGCCACTGTATCGGCGCGGCGCGGCGGTGCGTTCTTTGCCGGGCAGGTCTAGGGACGGTACCCTCTGTAGTCGTTGTCGCAGAGAGCACGAAACCCTTGCACACGTCCTTGGGGCTTGTCCGTTTGGAGAGTCACTGAAAAACATTCGGCACCACACTATTCAAAATATGATGACAGAAGCCTTGCGAGATTATGGATACACAGTTTATGAGGACGTTCATGGTGTGGCCACTAATGGGAGTAACAGACGAACAGATGTTACTGCATTTAGACCATCTTCTAAAATTGGTATGATATTAGATCCCACAATCCGTTTTGAGACTCATAGTGGCCAACCTGGGGAAGTTGACCGTAAAACGAAAGCCATATATGAGCCAACAATTGACTATTACAAAGATAAATACCAGTTAGATAATGTAACTGTCACAGGATTGATTATTTGGGCAAGAGGTACTATACCAGGATTCTTAGCTAAATTTTGGAATTCCTTAGATTTGGAGGGGGTGTATCTTTCTAAAATTGCCATCGCTGCCATTAGAGGATCAATTTCAATTTTAAGACACCATCTTTACAACATTTCTACTTTATAGTAGGCCTATGTAAACTTCAATTACAGTTTGACATTTTTAAATGTACTTACAAAATGTATTTAATCAATTTCGTAAATTGTCTGCATCACTTAGTCCTTGAGGCAATCTTCTAATGAGGAAAGTTGTATATAATAAAAATATTGTTGTCCATTATTCTCCATTGTTGACATTGCTAACATGCACAAAACGTTTTGATTTTCTCTTTTGATTGTCGTCAATTTCATTTAGATACCATTATCCGAAGCAACGTAGTAGTGGTTTAAACTATGATACTATATTTGTGGACACGTTGTATATTATCTTATTATCTTGAAATATTTGCCCTATGATTTTACTTAAAATTTTCCTTACGTTTATCTCAAGTTTTTCCTATTGGCCTTTGAAATTCGTAGTTAGTCTTTCTGCTGCATACAGTGCTTCTAGATTATTATTATTATTATTATTATTATTATTATTATTATTATTATTATTATTATTATTATATATTATTATTATTATTAATATTATTTCATTACTATTATTATTATTAGTAGTAGTAGTAGTAGGAATTTATTAGACAAAAAGTAAGATATTTACAATATTATTTACAAATATGGGTCGCACGGGCAGTAAGCCGTACGTGCTGTTGACAGTCCGTTACAATAAAGTAATAATTGGTACTAGTGTAAAGAAAAATAAACAACAAAAAATCAATAACATTACAATTATATAAAGAAAACACAATAATATTACAATTAAATAATAACACAATAGCATTATACACTAAAAAACACATTAACATTACAATAACGTAAAGAAAACACAATAATATTACAATTAAATAATAACACAATAGCATTATACACTAATTCATTTATATATAATTGTTAAGAATTAATGGTATTGCATTTTGATAACATATATTTGAGGGCCTCATTTTCAAAACGTCTCTTGTCCACTTCGCACAAAATCTGACTTCTTGTGTTTCTGCATTCTTCTTAGGTTCCTCTATGTACAAATGTCATCATTTGGCTTCAGAACGTTCTTTAAACGACTAAAAAACATGTGCAAATGTGGCTATTGGAATCAAACTGACTCTTGTCCATAGCAAAATGGCGACCATAGATTAGTTGCAGGTTTGAAAACAAAATGTCTCATGACGTTATTTGATGGTATACGTACCTAGACTCGTTGGTTTCAAAATGCCCCACATCCATCTAGTGAGTATGTTTACAATCGCATAAAATGACATGTTTTCTGTTGTATTTCGCATTAGTTGTCTTTGGTTGAAGGGAAATTTCAAGAGTGACAACACTGGTAGTCATTTATAAAAGCTTTTATTTACATTTCAACGGAAGTTCTTGTTTGTATGCTTCTCTGAATATAGTACTTTTCAGTGAAAATTTCAAGTAGTTTAGGTGTATTCTATAGCTGTTTTATTTATAGATTTCTCTTGGAAGACCTTCTTGTAAGTGGGAATTATATTATTACCAAATTACAGTTCAAATTCTTGTAACAAATAACAATTTCATTTGACTGTCAAAAGAATGAAGTCCTCCGTAACATGACAAGGCAGCCTACTACAGTAGACAGGTGTACACATATAATTTGACAATTTGTGAAGTTACATCCACTGATAAGCATGTAAAGTATATATCTACACATGGACATAGGCAGATAGAGTCAAGGGCTCATCACAGATTGCATATGCAGTATATCACAAACTAACTAACACACATTTTATGAAATCTTCCGTGGTCCGGTTGTTTACAGATGGCTGCGGGGGACAGAATAAAAACTGTTTTATGATATGCATTCTCATGTATTGGCTAAAAACATGTGCTCCACCTCATGTGAAAGAAGTTCTTGCAATTTTCCCTGTGCCAGGGCAATCCTACACACCGCCAGATAGGATCTTTGGGAGGATTGAACTTGAACTCCAGGACATTGATGTACTTGTCAACCCTGATGTATACTGGGGCATTTATCATAATCATGGAACACTTTTAAAATGGGAACTGACTGGCATCTGTATGATTGGAAGTTCATGTCACAACACAACGTGAAGAGCCCTGGACAGTGGCATTTCAAATTTGCAACAACGAAGAGGTCATCATCAGTCAAGGAATGACTGCAGTTGGGGTTCCAATAAAAAGTAATAAAATTGGTGACATGAAGAGGCTTTTCAGACTTCACTTTGGTGATCGATGGGAGGGAAATTCTGACTTGCAGTTCTACCATGAGATAGTTAACAGAGATACAATCGATGAAGACGTCTCAGAAGATAAACTGGAAGGAGGTATGAAGGAGGATGCTGATGAATTGTGAAGACAGATTTGTTCCTATTTCTGTTATCCAGTAATTTTTTTGAGTATTCTCAGTACACAATGTAAATATAAGTTTGTCATTATTTATTTACAATATATTTTACCTATTAAATAGTATTGTTCTTTCAGAATTTTTCTTCCATTACTTCGATGTTTACAATTTTGGAAGCAAAGTAACTCATGTCCAATACTTTTGTTTTCAAAACGTCTTTTGTCCACTCTTTAGTTTCAAAATGTCTCTTGTCCAGATTATTTGTTCAAATTACATAAAAACTACTAATTTTTAAATAAAATAATGATAATATAGTATAGTCTATGGTACCCTGAATGCCTAGAGAAGATTTCTAAAGGGAATTGTGCGAATTTCAGACCTAAAAATGTTTTTCGTGGTTCCCCACAAATATATGAAAAAGGACTAGAGACGTTTTGAAAATAAATTTTATTCATGAATGAGTGTTGTCCCAGTCCCGCGCCGTAGCCGAGCGGTTAAGGTAGGAAGCCTTGGCGCAGAGCTACGGGACTAGCGCTGGTTCGAGTGTCCATGGGGGAAGAAATTTTCTCATGGTATTTCGGCCAGTATGGAACCTGTGCCCACCCAGCATCGTGAGGCAATTGGGTAGCTACAATAAGTAGCGGCTCCAGGTTGAGGAACCAGCTATAACGGCTGGGGGACTCGACATGCTAACCACATGTCACCCCTACACTGGCTGTTGATCATCTACCTCTGTGATTGACACATGTGGATGTGAAGGGTCAGCAGCCGAATGGTAACAGGGCAACCGCTGGAAAGTGGAAAGACCCTCAATCGGAGTGTTGTCCTTATTTTCCGCGTTTTGTCCAGAAATTTACCGAGGTTTATCCAATTTTCTGGATTTAACAATAACACGTAGCATGTCAATCTTTCCCGATTTGAATTTAGAAATCTTTCCAGTAATAACTGACGTCTCCAATATTTTAAATCATTACATTTTCCTAATTAGTATTATAATTGCCGCGGTGGACTAGTGGTTAAGCTCCTTGCCTCTGGTCTCGAGAGTCGCGGCTTCAAACTCGTCCGGGGTCGATGTATTTTCTATAGGACGGAAAAATCCAAGGAGCAAGTCCTCCGGGAGGGACTTTAAGCCGTGGCGTGGGTCCTGAGTCTGAAGATTTTCAGGCTCGTAAAAGATCCTTAAGCCTGAATGAAAAGGCCTCTAAGCAAAATTTACCGAATTTTTCCGTCCTAGTACTACCTTGGTTTTCTAGATATCAGTATGAGGCGGAACGCTGAACACGGACGTCTTAAATGACATCTATACGAAGACAAGTCTAACTAAATTTGTATGGTTCAAATTCTTCCCTGAAGCGGGAGAGCGCCTAAATCTCTGCTAAGGGAAACATGGGCTTCTAAGATACAATATTATTATTATTATTATTATTATTATATTATTATTATTATTATTATTATTATTATTATTATTATTATTATTATTTTGAACACCTCGAATATTCCATGTTCCAACAAGATATGTCCTTTTCCTTTGCTTTTGTCGTCTTGGTTTATTTCCGTCTGGCTTTAAATCTTTAGCTTTTTAGCATTGTTATGTTTTTTGTGACGAACAGGGAGCTGGCCTGATGCATCAACCTCCTAGCTGGAGGACCAGGTAATTTTTCGTCAAGGTTATCTTCCTCTAGCCTTTGTCAAACCAATGACGAACTGCAAGGCAGCAGTATCTGTACCCTAGATAAGGGGCCCTCACAGGGTACTATCAGCCGGCCGTACTGAATCCTGGTTTTTTAACGAGGTTGTTACTCCTCCCCCTCACCCTTTTCTAACCTGGCTTGGTACAGGCTTTGGCGGGTAAACATCAAAATTTTGTTTATAAATAAATCATCATCATCATCATAGTACATTCACGAATTTAGGCCATTTGTTGACCTGTTTCGGCCTCAAGAGAAACACCATCCAGAAGTCTTTTGAG
This sequence comes from Diploptera punctata, assembly GCA_030220185.1. Taxonomy (NCBI): domain Eukaryota; kingdom Metazoa; phylum Arthropoda; class Insecta; order Blattodea; family Blaberidae; genus Diploptera; species Diploptera punctata. Next base: position 177,120 of record JASPKZ010007914.1, read on the forward strand.
CGGACGTCCTGGTCTTCTTCTTCCTGCAGGTTGATATCTTAACATTAGTTTGGGTATTCTGTGATCTTCCATTCGATGAACATGTTGTATCCATCTTGACTTATAATCAGAAATTTTGTTTTCTAAAGATTCCATGTGTAATTCTTCTAAGATGTCTTCATTTTTTTTGTGATCTAGTAGTGTGTATCCTGCAGTCCTCCGAAGATATCTCATTTCAGCAGATCTAAGTCTCTGTATATCCTTCTGTTTCAACGTCCATACTTCGCTACCATACAAAAGAGTTGGAAGAGCCAGTGTTTTATACACTTTCAGTCTTGAATGCTTTTGGACTAACTGTGGCTTGAAGATAGAATTTATTAACCCCTAAAATTCTTAAAAATTTAGATATTTTTGCATTTACATCCTTTTCTTCTTCATATGAGATATTGCATCCTAGATATGTAAAATTATTCACCTGCTCCAAAATTTTATTGTCCAGTACAATTTTACTTCTGACAGGATCTACACCTTGAAATGCCATAATTTTTGTTTTTTCTGTAGATATCTTTAATCCATATTCTTCTGTAATTTTGTTAAGTTCATACAGACCTTTCTGTAGATTATCTTCGGAATTTGCTATTATTATTTGGTCATCTGCAAACAGTAGGGTGTTTAATTTTCTATTTTCTGATATTCTTATTCCAAATTTATATGTTTTGTTCCAGCAACATATTACTTCATTGATATAAATTGCAAACAGTGTTGGGGATAGGGGGCAGCCTTGTCTCACACCACGATTTATAATTCCTTCTTCAGAAAATCTGTTATTTAATTTAATCTTTATGGTGTTGTCTTTGTAAATATTTTGTATGTTCTGCCGAAGTAATTTGGTATATTTCTGTCTTCCAATATATTTAAGAGTTTTGATCTCTTGACTGTGTCGAATGCTTTTTCAAAATCTATGAAAGCAAAATGTGTTTCTAAGTTGAATTCTCTTCTTTTTTCAAGCAATAGTTTAACAGAAAATGCTGAATCAATACAAGATCGTCCTTTCCTAAATCCATTTTGACATTCCATAAGGAATGTTTCACTGAAACTTTTCAATTTTCCATTTAAAATGTCTGCATAAATTTTGTAGCATGTGTTTAACAAACTGATTCCCCTATAGTTGTCCATTTTTCTCTTGTCTCCTTTCTTGAACAGGGGTATAACAATGCTTGTCTTCCATTCTTGTGGTATATCTGCATTTTTGAATACATTATTAAAGAAGGACAACAGTCTTTCATGGAACTGTTTGCCTGCATATTTGTACAATTCAGAATTCAAGCCATCTGTGCCAGTTGCCTTCCCATTTTTTAATTTCTTTAAACTATTGTTCAATTCTTCCAATGATATTATGGAATCTGTCTCATTATTATTTCGGAAAATTGTATCTTCATAGCTATTGTCAGTCCAAAGACTTTTATAATAATTGAAAAAATCTTCTTTTGTTACTCCGCAATTAATTTTGGTAGATTCTTTAATATCTTTATTCAAATGTTTTAATATTTTGAAGGCATTAGGTTGGAGCTTATGCAAATCTGATTCTAAATGTGTAACAAAATTTAACCATGTTTTCCTATGTCTCTTTCTTATTTCCCTCTTAACAATAGCTCTACAGCGTTTGAATTCTATTTCATTTTCTACTTTCTTTGTGTTCAAATATTTTTTATAAGCTGCATTTTTTTCTTCAATCAATTGTTTTATTTGATCATCCCAGATTTTTAGAGTTCTATTTCTTCTTTGTTGTATATTTACTTTTCCTAAAGTTTCATTAGCTGCATTTTGAATTATCATTTTAATGTTTTTCCATTCTTCTTCGACATCACATCATTACTTTCTGGAGTTGTAGCCATATATTGCTGAATTCTTCTCGAATATAACCATTTAATGCTGTCATCATAAAATAATTTTACCTTGTACTTTTGTTCTATGCTCTGTTGTTGTTTCTTCTTTTTTAACCATCTTGGTGGAAATCTTATTCTTGCTTCTACTAGGTAGTGATCTGAACCAATATCATATCCTCTGTAGGCTCTGACATCGAGAAACAATTTAAAAATCTTATTATTTGCAATGAAAAAATCAATGATTGATTTTGAGTCCTGACGATGCCAGGTATATTTATGTATGTTTCTATGATTGTAAAAGGTATTCGTTATTTTCAGTTCATTGTAGATAGCAAAATCTGTTAATCTTGTCCCATTCCTATTGCTGGTTGGTTCGCCAAATGTTCCAATATTATTGTTGACTTGAGCATTGCCCACTCTGGCATTTAAATCTCCTATTATGAGAATGTAATCATTTCTATTAATTTTGCTATAAATTTCTTGTAATATTTTATAAAATTCTTCATTGTCTTCTTCACGGCCTTCCTCTGGTGCATATACACCAAGAACTGTCAAATTACCTCTATTATTTTTCAGTCGGAGCTCTAATATTCTTTCATTCCAGTAAGTGTAGTGTTGAATTTTATTTCTTATGGTTTTATTAATCCAAATCATTACTCCAGCTTGTCCATGGGTTTTCCTGTCGACACCGCTATATATTTGTACATAATTTTGTGTTTCTTTCGTTCCTTTAAGTTTCTTCTTAGTTTCTGTAGTTACTGCAATATCAATGTTTCTATTTTTAAATATACTGTCTAGTTCCTCTTCTTTTTCATGGATGCTTCGGACATTCCAGGTTGCATATCTTACAATATCATTGTGCCGTTTTATAAATAAATGAATAAATAAATAATTATTATTAATTATTATTATTATTATTATTATTATTATTATTGTTATTATTATTATCAGTTTGATCCTTCCGGGAAATTCTCGTATAAGACTTGAAAGCATGATAATAGTCCCTTCGATTGGTTGCCGGCCAAAGGAAGGCAAGACCAGTGATGGGGCTGCCATCTTATAGCCTCTGGTCAGGCTTTTCTGGAGAAGAAAAGGAAATAAAGGAAAGAAGAAATGGAACAAAGGAAAGACTCCCTAGCCCTCGGATGCCCTAATAGCGTCGGGGTCGAAAAAAACAAGAGTTAACCAAGAGAGATTAGATAGTAAAGTTAAAAGAGTGCAAAACACAAGTAAGTGGAAGAAATGTTTTGCTCAGCTTGGGCACCTTGTGGTCGCCATCCACATATCCCCTAGATGAGGACCCCTGAGAAAATGCACATTTAAATTGTATATCTAAAGAATCTTGGCTTACCTACTTTCATCATTTATGGACACAAAAGGATGATTTATTACAAATACCAATCTCTAATAACACTGCTTTGGAACAAATTTCTATAGATGAATTAACTGATGTTGTTAAATCATTAAAAAGTAACAAAGCTCCCGGAGAAGACCACATTAATCAAGAATTATTTAAATTTTCAACTAAAAATTTTTTAGACAGATTTCTTATTCTCCTTAATATGATATGGGAAGGACAAGAACCACCACAAAGCTGGAACAAATCCATTGTAATACCAATCTTCAAAAAAAGGAAGTCGCCAAATCAAAGATAACTATCGTGGAATTAGCTTGTTGAACTCTGGATATAAAATTTATGCTAATATAGTTAAGAATAAATTGAGGAAAATTTATGAAAATATAATTGGAAAAGAGCAGAATGGATTCAGAAAGGGTAGATCTTGTACAGATGGATTCTTTACTCTAAAACTACTATTAGAAAAGCACAAGGAATTCAATATAGAAACTCAAATCGCCTTCGTTGATTTCATAAAGGCTTTTGACAAAGTAGACAGAAATATATTACTACAAATTTTAGCTGATGATAACGTTCCACAACAATATATTACTAATATCTTCAACATCTATAAAGATAATGAAATCTCTGTTAAACAAGATGGCAAATTATCTTCTTGGAAAAGATCAACACTGGAGTAAGACAGGGATGTGGACTTTCACCGGTGCTTTTCATTATATACATGAATAAATTAATAAATGAATGGAGGAAAACACAACGAGGATATTTACCCATCAATAGGAACCTCAAACTCGATGCTATTCTTTTTGCAGACGATTTAGCTCTTCTGGCACTTTCCGAAAATGATTTGCAACGATCAATTTATAATTTACAAAAAATAGCTGCCAAATTTAATATGGAAATATCAATTAACAAAACTAAAATTATGGCATTTCATGGGAAGGACCCCATACAAAGTAAAATCTGTCTCCAGAATAAAATTTTAGAGAGATCTAATCAATTTAAATATCTTGGATATTATCTCTCTATCTGGGATGAAAAGGATATCCCTGAAAAAATTACTAGTTATAATAAAAGTTTAGGAATTATTAATCAAGTTATGAAACCATCCCTTGTACAAAAAAAACACCAGATTACGTTTATATAACACTTTGGCTAGACCAGTGTTGACCTATGGTAGTGAAGCATGGACACTAAAAAAAACAACATGAAAGCAGAATAACGGCTTGTGAAATGAGATTCATGCGCAGAACAGCGGGTTACACACCAGATGGGATCGGAAAAGGAACACCGATATCTTAAAAGAATTTAAGACTACCGCCAATTTTGGAATATATTAAACAGTACCAACTAAATTGGAAACACCATCTTGAAAGAATGATTTCAAATCGGATCCCCAAAGCTGTTTATAATTATATACCAAGAGGACGAAGATCACTGGGCCGTCCTATGAAACGCTGGAGGGAAAATTTTCTATAGGATCGTAACAGGCCTTGGCCTGATACTTGGAAGGAAGAAGAAGATTATTATTATTATTATTATTATTATTATTATTAATAATATTAATATTGTGACTAACATCTCAAAGAGTTTTACTGTGAGTTTTTTTAATTTTGTTACTAAACAACCCTGTTAATATTAATCATTTTTATAAAATGAAGAATCCCTCTTTATTCAAAGATTAACTCAGTTTTTGAACTGTCATTCCAGTGACGAAATAAGTAAATTATAAACATTAGAAATAAATTTAAATAATTATCATAAAAGGAAAAACATATTGATTTTATAATACTCATATATAGGAGTTGCATTAAAGCTAAATAAATCACTCTACACAGAATTACGTACATTAACTGCTATAATTAAACCTAACTACTCACTATGTTAACACATATTTACAATAATTAACATTAAGTTTAAACTACAAACACAAGATATTTTTACACTATTCTAAGATTAAAATTATCCAGGTCCTAATGAGAGTGAGACGCTAATGCTGTTAAATGTAATACAGAAATGAACTGATTTCAATATAACGTAATTGCTATTACTGAGTGATATGTGTAACGTTGTCACATGTAAAACATTAGTGAAATAAAACTGCTATTGCACATAGGACATATTGTACCCTTATGATGTAGGATTATGTGAAGTTATTAGGCGACTTTAGTAGCATTTCAACCTGTCCTAAACAGAGTGTCCAGATTTCTTGTCAGAATATTAGTGTCTGAGAGAAAATACTGTTAGACGCTCTCACCTCTTCCTCACTGGAGGATCCCATTATTCCATATGTTGCTATCTCGGGAATTGAGGAGCTTGTGTGGGACATTTTTTCCTCTTCTCCCACAGGAGGATCCCGATATGTTCAAGTTCTTCCCTCGGGAGTCGGGGAGAATATTGTGGGACTTTTTTCCTCTTCTCCCACTGGAGGATCCCGATATGTTCAAGTTCTTCCCTCGGGAGTCGGGGAAAATGCTGTGGGACGTTTTTTCCTCTTCTCCCACAGGAGGATCCCGATATGTTGAAGTTCTTCCCTCGGGAGTCGGGGAGAATGTTGTGGGACTTTTTCCTCTTCTCCCACTGGAGGATCCCGATATGTTCAAGTTCTTCCCTCGGGAGTCGGGGAGAATGTTGTGGGACGTTTTTTCCTCTTCTCCCACTGGAGGATCCCGATATGTACAAGTTCTTCCCTCGGAAGTCGGGGAGAATGTTGTGGGACGTTTTTTCCTCTTCTCCCACTGGAGGATCCCGATATGTTCAAGTTCTTCCCTCGGGAGTCGGGGAGAATGTTGTGGGACTTTTTTCCTCTTCTCCCACTGTAGGATCCCGATATGTTCAAGTTCTTCCCTCGGGAGTCGGGGAGAATGTTGTGGGACGTTTTTTCCTCTTCTCCCACTGGAGGATCCCGATATGTTCAAGTTCTTCCCTCGGGAGTCGGGGAGAATGTTGTGGGACGTTTTTTCCTCTTCTCCCATTGGTGGATCCCGATATGTTCCAAGTTCTTCCCTCGGGAGTCGGGGAGAATGTTGTGGGACGTTTTTTCCTCTTCTCCCACTGGAGGATCCCGATATGTTCAAGTTCTTCCCTCGGGAGTCGGGGAGAATGTTGTGGGACGTTTTTTCCTCTTCTCCCACTGGAGGATCCCGATATGTTCAAGTTCTTCCCTCGGGAGTCGGGGAGAAAGTTGTGGGACTTTTTTTCCTCTTCTCCCACTGGAGGATCCCGATATGTTCAAGTTCTTCCCTCGGGAGTCGGGGAGAATGTTGTGGGACATATTTTCCTCTTCTCCCACTGGAGGATCCCGATATGTTCATGTACTTCCCTCGGGAGTCAGGGAGAATGTTGTGGGACGTTTTTTCCTCTTCTCCCACTGGAGGATCCCGATATGTTCAAGTTCTTCCCTCGGGAGTCGGGCAGAATGTTGTGGGACGTTTTTTCCTCTTCTCCCACTGGAGGATCCCGATATGTTCAAGTTCTTCCCTCGGGAGTCGGGGAGAATGTTGTGGGACTTTTTCCTCTTCTCCCACTGGAGGATCCCGATATGTTAAAGTTCTTCCCTCGGGAGTCGGGGAGAATGTTGTGGGACGTTTTTTCCTCTTCTCCCACTGGAGGATCCCGATATGTTCAAGTTCTTCCCTCGGGAGTCGGGGAGAATGTTGTGGGACTTTTTTCCTCTTCTCCCACTGGAGGATCCCGATATGTTAACGTTCTTCCCTCGGGAGTCGGGGAGAATGTTGTGGGACGTTTTTTCCTCTTCTCCCACTGGAGGATCCCGATATGTTCAAGTTCTTCCCTCGGGAGTCGGGGAGAATGTTGTGGGACGTTTGTTCCTCTTCTCCCACTGGAGGATCCCGATATGTTCAAGTTCTTCCCTCGGGAGTCGGGGAGAATGTTGTGGGACGTTTTTTCCTCTTCTCCCACTGGAGGATCCCGATATGTTAAAGTTCTTCCCTCGGGAGTCGGGGAGAATGTTGTGGGACTTTTTTCCTCTTCTCCCACTGGAGGATCCCGATATGTTCAAGTTCTTCCCTCGGGAGTCGGGGAGAATGTTGTGGGACGTTTTCTCCTCCTCTCCCACTGGAGGATCCCGAAATTGTTCAAGTTCTTCCTTCGGGAGTCGGGGAGAATGTTGTGGGACGTTTCCTCCTCCTCTCCCACTGGAGGATCCCGAAATTGTTCAAGTTCTTCCCTCGGGAGTCGGGGAAAATTTGGTGGGACGTTGTCTCCTCTTCTCCCACTGGATGATCTCGACATTTCGCAAGTTGCTCGCTAGGAAGTCTGGGATCATTTTGTATGACTTTTTTTGCCTCTTCTCGCACTTACAATTGCTCCTTCACGAGTTATCGGGATATTAATATAATTCTAACGTTTTATTTCATTCAGCATTACAGTGTTTTTCTAAATTAATTGAACTTGTTTTTAAATAGATTCTCTAGATATCTTCCGTAATCTTATGTTAATGGTATTATTTATATTTTAGAGCCTCCTTTTTGGTCAGATGTTGGTTTGTGTGGTTTTCTTTTTAATTTAATCATTCTTTTTTAGTTGGTTCCTTCCTGTAAGAAAACACTTTTTTTCAATGTTGACAATATTTACTTCATACGGAACTTACAGGAATTTCATTTTTTTTGTTGTCCAGAATTTGAAATTTATATGTTTATTACAGTAATTTACACTCTCAGTTCAAGGAGTAAATAGATATTACTAACTGTACGTTCAGTTAGTGTAATAAATTATTTTTAAGCAGTCGATTTTGCCCATCTAATTCCTCCTCACGTTTTTATCATTTTTTTTCTAATGTTCAAAATATTCATTTTTTACATTACTTACTGGAATTTGTTTTTATTTTATTTCATTGTCCACTGTCTGTATATCATTTGTTTAGTGTACTTTATTCAACTCTCAATCATGGATTTGAAATATAATTAGGCTAGTTCCTCTGTGCTCCTTATTGTAATAAATCATTTTTATCTGCAATATTTAGGATTTGTCCATTTAATTCCCTGTAATTTGATTCATTTACACAGAATTTGGAGAGTTTTTATAACTGACACAATTTACTTTCAATTTATGAGCGCAGTTTCATAGCAACTGTCTTACAATAAGATTCGCATAAAATTAACAATTCTTCTTATTTGGATTTGATTACAATATTTCTTGTTGTATGGTTTCTACTATTGTAACTTAGGAACAAACAAATTAATAAATACACGACGTGTCAAATCTAACTACCATTCATAAGCTATCCGGAGAGGGTATAAGAGGGCTTTACATCCGTCCATAGTAATTCTGCCCGAAGGCAAGTCTTTCACTGTAATCATAGCATTTTCATGCTATACTTTGCAGCTTTACTAGGGAATTATAGGTGTGGTAGCTTCCCCTTGCTTTTCACACTGGTGAACGTTGATGATGATGATGATGATGATGGCCGGGTGATTTTCGGGAACCGTTGGGCCCTAAGCGTCCTGACATATGTCTTACAGTTGAGGAAAAACCCCCGAAAAAACCTCATCCAGGAGCCTGTCCCGACCGGGAATCGAACCCTGGCCCGCTGCGTGACAAGGCAGCACGCTACCTCGAGACCACAGCGGTGGACGAGAGGGGTTTATGTCCTCATATGTCTTATGGCCATGAAAATTATTATAGAAAAGATTTAATTTTTGGGAGTCTATAATATTGAGCTTTTGCCTCTATTCTCGAGGTTCGCGGTTTCATAACCGGCCAGGTTCTATGTATATTGGATGGATAATTCCCCTCCTCCGGAGAGTTTTAAAAAAAAAGTCTCTGTGCAAAATTTAACCGAACTTCATCCATCCATGTAATACTTTGTGGCATAATAGAATTCTTATTGAGACGATGTGCTAATCACATGTCAGTCATAATATAGGTAAATAAACGTAACTAAATAAGCTTCATTAAGAAACTCCCGCTATGGATTACCGGGTCCCCACGTGTGATTTATGGGATATATATATATATATATATATATATATATATATTTGGTATGATAAGAAAAAGAAATGCCTGGACGGGATTCGAACCCGGATATATATTTATTTATATATACAGAATTTGTTAATTTTTTAAACAAAATTGTTCAGATGTAGAACTCAGTTCCTTTTACCTATAGACAGATGTTAACGTGCTGTACTTTCTTTATTTAGCAGATTTCACAATGTCTCATAAAATCTTCCTGCGCCCAATTAATCTACTGTTATTCTCCTCCACGTCTCTCTGCCATTCCAATCCCCATCGTCCAATCATTTTTCTCTCAGGCTTATTAAAACACCATCAATCCACGTTATTTTTGCTCATCCTCTTCTTCTCCTACAAAATGGTACCCATTCTAGTATTCTTCTTGGGAATCTGTCTTCTATCATTGTTTTGACATGACCATACCATTTTAATTATCTGTTTTATTTTGTGAAATCCACAATTGAAGTTTGAAAGTTCATCTTTCGTCTAATTACACTGTCTATTTTCTCTTCCAGAAATTCCAGTTAACGCCTCCAAATATAAATTTCTGCAGATTTTAATTTACTCATTTTTCTAGATTTTAATTCCCATGTTTCTTATACTCATTATTGTATTTAAAAAGTTTTTTTTAGAAAATAATCTGATCACATAAAATAGAATTTTATTTATTACCGTTAAAATTCAATTTTTTTTTCACATTCCTGGACCATTTCCATAACATGTGTTAAATGGATCATGTAGCAAAATGTTTATGTACATATGTGAATTTGTAAAACAATCGTTAGATTCCTAAAGTAGTTTCTGATATATAGGCTAATGTAGGCCTATTACTGACCTAGGAAAATCTGGATTGTCGATGACTTAATAATTCTCGTCCGAACGGTCAATACTGATAAAATCCATGATATAATATGATAATATTCTCAACTCATTTTCAACTTAGAGTCGGGTCGAAGGTGAAAAAGAGATAAACCCCTATAAATGACACGTGTGTTGGCTGAAATGCACCTGCGCACCTTCACAGAGACGGACGAAGGAAATGAAACGAAATGAATGAGATGAGAATGGAGAAATGGCAGAATGTAATTTGTTGGCAGGGAAAACCGAGAAACCCTGATGAAAACCTGTCCAAGCTCCCTTTCGTCCACCACGAGAACCACGTGTGTTGTGAACTCGATACCCCAGCTGTGATAGTCGAGCGTCTAACCGCTTGCGCCACGGAGCCGCCTAAAATGCATGATAGTTTATAGGCCTAAATAATTTATAACTTTACACATTAAGATTGCAATAAGCCTAAATTCTACCTAGGTAGAACAAACACAAGTTTTAACAGTAGATATAATATTTGGGGAGCAAATGGTTGGTACGGCTTCCAGAAGGGTACAGATGGCGACTATGCATACCTTAATAAATCTCGAGTAATGCCACTGCGACTTTTTTAGCAGCTCTGCCAGCAACTCCTAATCCTACGTTCTCGTGGTGCTCCCTAACTGCAGTCGTAATAGATTGTAGCTAACAGGATGGGACGAAAGGCGAGTTCTTAGCGCCTTAAAACTGAAACCCTAAAAAAAAAAAAACACAGGTCCTCCGTGTCTGGGGGTTAGGCGTCAGGATGGCAACCTGGCCCTGGAAAAAAGTATATCGCTACGTACTTCAGTAAAATATGTCAGCCGGATGGATTTAAATATGACAGACTTAAGCTACGAAAACGGACCTTTGCTATCGGCACATAGAATGTTCAAGGCTTGAATACAAAAGAACAAGAAGTAATAGATGAGATTACAGCAATGAATGCAGATATTATTGTGCTCTCAGAAACAAAAAAAGAAAGGTAAAGGACAGGAAAAATTAGGAAATTATACACATATCTGGAGTGGAGTACCAAAGCTAGTAGAGCAAAAAGAGGTATATCCATTTTGATAAAAAATAAGTTGGTAAAAAATATAGTGTCTTGGGAAGAAATTGATGAAAGAATTATTATTTTAAATCTCAAACTTTTTGGGATAGAGCTTATAATAATAGGAGTAGGCCTATATGCCATAACTGAGAATGCAACAACCATAGAGAAAAATTAATTTTTTGACAAACTGTCAGAAATTTTAGACAAAATAAAAAACATCAAGAAGTAATAATAACAGGAGATTTTAATAGTCGAGTAGGAAGTAGAAAGAAAGATCAATTGATTGGACCATTTGGGGAAAGGTGGAAACTGACAATGGAGATAGATTGATAAGTTTATGTAAACAACATGGCTATATTATAATGAATAGTTTCTTCCAACATCGGGAAATACATAAATACACATGGGAACAGTCAACAAAAAGTCTGAAATCAATAAGTGATTATGTAATTGTGAAACAAAAACGTGATATGATAGTGAAAGGTGTTAGAGTGTATAGAAAACCAGATTGCGGAAGTGATCATTATATGCTTTTGGGAAAATTCATATTAACAAGTAGGAAAAAACAAAATATTGAAGTAACGGAAGACGGAATAAATACAACCCTTTTGAATGAACAAAGATATAAAGTAAGTTTACCCTATGATGAGAGTATAAAATATCTTTTTCAATCAAGATTAAAACAAAAACTTAATTTAAATGTAAATAAATATGCAGTGGAAATGTATGATGAACTAAAGGAAAGAATAGATTCAGCAGCTTTAGAAGCACTTGGGACAGAAAATCTAGAATTAAAAAGAAATAATGAATGGTTTAATCACGATATTAAAATAATAGTAGAAGAAAACAAGAAAGCACGGATGAAATGGTTATCAGATCACTCAACAACATCTCGAAATGAATATATCACTTTAAAACATAAAACAAAGGTGGAAGTGAGAAGAACAAAAAATGAGTACTGGCATAATATATGCTCGAATATAGATCATTTGATTGGATATGCTAGATCCAAAGAAGCTTGGAAAACATTACAAAATATCAGGATATCAGAAAGAAAGAAGATAAATATTCAGTTGATAAGAGCATCAGAATGGATGCAACATTATAAAGGTTTACTTCAAGAAAATAGAAATGAGTTTCAACTTCAAGATACGGGTGTAGAATATAAATTTGACACTCCAGAGATAACAGAAGATGAAGTAAAAAGAGCTTTGAAAGAGGCAAAAAATGGGAGAGCACCAGCATCAGGAAACATTCAGACTGAACTCCTAGAACATGGAGCAGATATTTTAGTAATGTTTTAACAAGAAATTGAAATTGGAGACGATATCGTAGAAGACTGGAATTTATCGTACATTAATCCTATTTTTTAAAAAAAGGTGCTAAAGAACTGTGTTCCAATTATAGAGGTATAAGCGTTTTACCTTCAACAGCTAGGATTTTTAGTATAATTATAAATTTAAGGAGATAAAAGATAACTTAAGAGAAGAACAATGTGGATTCAGGAGTGGAAGATCATGTATTGATAATATATTCTGTATTAGACAAATACAAGAGAAAATCCTAGCAAAAAATAAAGAACTACATATGACTTTTATTGATTTAGAGATGGCGTATGATAGTGTACCTCGACAATTGTTATGGATGGCAATGAGAAATATGAATATCTGTGATAAATGGATTAATATTGTTAGGAGGATCTATAGTAATACAAAAGCTAAAGTAAAAATACAGAATAATTTAACAGAGGAATTCACAGTGAATAAAGGCCTTAAGCAGGGATGCAGTTTGTCACCAATTCTTTTTAACATTTATTTATACCAGGCTCTTAACTTGTGGTATAAAAAATGTTCTGAAATAGGTAGGCAAAGTACTGCATTCATTGTTGTTTGCAGATGATCAAATAATTTTTGCAGGGGATGAAGATGGTATGGAATATATGATAAATAAACTAATGGAAGAATATTAAAAATGGGTACTGAATATAAATTACAGAAAACAGAATATATGTGTTTGGGAAAGGATGTGGATGACCTCATACTTGAAACAGGGAAAATAAGAAAATGTGCATTTTTTTAAATATCTTGGGTCAATAATTACAAGTTTAGGTACTGTGAGAGAGATGTACAGACTAAAATTGCAATGCAAAAATGCAACTAAGACATTACATGGAATAATTTGGAACAAAAATATTACAAAGGAAACTAAAATGAAAATTTATAAGAGCATAATACAGAATATTTTGTCATATGGAAGTGAAACTTGGTCTTTGACGGAATTACAAAAGAATACAATCAGAACAGTTGAATTTGATTATTTTAGAAGAAGCCTCCAAAAAACAAGACAGAATAAAATAAGAAATGAATTCCTTTAGACAGAAATGAATGTCACCACATCTGATGTTAAGAGGATTGAAAATCAAACGCTTAAATGGTATGGGGCTATGTACAAAGAATGGAAAATGAAAGGTGGCCAAAAAATATATACCAATGGTCACCCCCTGGAAAAAATAAACGTGGCAGACTTAAATGGAAATGGAAAACCTACGTCAGAACCATAATGGATGATTGGAATTTGGAAGAGGGACATCGGAATGATAGAGATAAATGGAAACTGAAGACGGCAAACCTATAAGTGGGGGAAACCGGAAGAAGAAGAAGAAGATATATAATATTTTTAAATGTTAAATATACTGATGATTATTATTAGGAGATAGCGACGAAATACTAAGGACCAACACGCATACTATACTGAGGAACAATACGAAATTGGGGCTGGAAGTTAACATCAATAAAACTAAATAGATGTGTTCACGCATAGAAATGTATAAAGTAATGGAAATGGACTGTTAATGACAAATGAAGAAAATTTGGAAGAAGTGGCTGAATTCAAATACGTAGGAGCAATAATTACTAACAGGAATGAGGTGAATAAAACAATAGGCTCAATACTACAAGTGCATTGCAAGGACTCTTGTCATCACAACTATCATTATACAAAACATATAAAACTGTTATTCTTCCAGTTATATGGATATGAAACATGGTCTCTTATTTTAAGGGAGGTGAAAAGATTACCAGGATTTGAGAATAAATTACATAGGGAAATATTTAGGCCAGAGAGAGGTGAACGGACAGGCAAATGGAGAAGACTGCATTACAGTGAGCTACTTGATCTTTATAGGAAACCGATATAATAAAAACAGTTAGGTCTCGTAGATTGCGATGTGCAGGACATGTGGCATGAATGGTGTACGAAAGAGGGACGTGGAAATTTCTTGTATTAAAACCAGAAGGAAAACGCTCAATAGCGGGGCAAAAAATGAGGTGGGAGAATAACGTTAACTATGATTGAGAGAAGTAGTTCTGCACCAATACACCATGCCTTAAACCGTTCGATTACGGGGTGAACCGCAGGAATATAAATATAGTGGGCTCTTTAATTTGAACCCCAAAGTGGATTCTAAAAATTTCGAATAATTATCCACCCTGTTTTTATAAAAAGTGGATTTTGTGTCAATAGAATACTCATGCTGTAGATACATGACACCATAGTAATGAAAGCAATTTCTGACACTGAAGTAAAAATATAACTGAAATACACTTGTAGAAACACAAACAACGTGAGATATGTAATACAAGGCTTACTCTAATACACTGTAAATCTGATTCCATTGTTTACTTTAGAAAGTACAAAATGTTTGTTTGTCTTTTGTCTGTTTAGTTCTTAGTTTTGACCCGACAGGCCTATATTTTATTACTATTTTTAAAGTTGAGGAGAAGGATCTAAAAAAGTCTATTCAGCATTTTGTATAACCTATAAATATTCATCTAGGTAGCTTTTCTTGCTTTATTTTATTTGATACCATGTTTTACTAGTATCAGCTAGTGTTAGAACACATCTGCATTGTCTTTCGATTAGTGTATATTTTGATAATATTTTTAAATCATTGTAATAAGTAGGGCCTATGATTATAATACTCGCTGGTCGAGTGGAAGAGAAGGCCTTATGATATTAATTCTGCCAGCTTAAATAAAGGTTTTTTTTATTCGTTTCACTTTCTTTCGGGTACGTTGAATCAATCATTTTCTGTGTATTGTTCCTTTCTTAGTACCCAGTATTATTCATTCTTTCCCATCTTTTTCTCTCTTCGTCCGAGATATTAGGTTTGGATTTTTGTGTAAATTTATCTTGGAACATTATTTTTCAAGTTGAATAATTGATTTAGCTGTTCTATCAATTAGTGAATTTTCCGTAATCTTTGATTCTACTACGCCTTTTTGAGATTCTTTAAACCAATTTGGTTTTGTTTCGCGATTACAGAAAAAAACATGTATGGTTAATCTGTTAGAGTTCATTCTGAGAAGATGACCGTAAAAATTTATTCTCCTTTTTCGCATAGTATCTAAACGTTTTTTCAATTGTTTTGTAGTGTGTTTCATTCTTGATGAACCGTGTCCACAGATATAGTATCATACTTTAAACTACTACTACGTCGCTTTGGATAATTGTATCTAAATGAAATTGGTGACAATCAAAAGAGAAACTCAAACCGTTTTTGCTACACCTCATAGACATTGAATGTGGCCCCCACGAGTAACGCTGCAGACATCGAGGCGATATTCCCATTCACGCCACACACCCTCCAACGTATGTGAAGAAATGTACTGGATGGCAGCAAGGATAAGAAGCTGGATTTCTTGCAGGTTTTGAGACAATGGGGCTAAATAGACACGATCCTTTATGTAACCCCATAAAAAGAAGTCACAGACTGTCAAGTCGCGGCCACTTGTAGAAAACATTATCATAATCTCCGGCATCATCATCTGCCTGGAAGCCGGTCATTCAGATGCTCCCGAATATGCAAACAACTCTTTAAAACTTATATTATTTCATAACTTCTTTAATAACAACACAATTCCAAAAGCACAGCAAACATTCACATTTAACCTGTCTGCTAAATATCCAACAATGAACACATATCGACTACAAAAAACGTGATTAAATTAATTTTGTAAGGTTTTGTCAGTTGTGTTCTTTCATTGGGAGTGCACCTGTATGCAGGTAGGAGGGGGGCAGCTTTTTAACACGTAGTGAGCACTTATTATATAGCACTGTTTTAGACGAACATTTTTAAAAATATCCTACATGTGTTGCCTCTATTGCAGCGAGCCCGATTTCGATTTCTCAATGTGTTCAATATTTCATTATTGGAATTTCTGAGAATTACCCTCAACTGTAAGACAAATGACAGGAAATTTAGACTACAAGTTTGTTGAGAAATCATGGTCTTCATTTTTCAATAATTGGTTATCGCATAGAAGATATAATTAATTCATTGTGAATATTGTGTTGTTTCAGAAATAGTCTAACATAACAAAATAAACCCTCCTTCAAATTACATTACCTCATCAATTTTACTCAAGCTTGCTGCAGTATTTAACATGATATCTGGTTACATAGAAAAACATTAAATATGTCAATAAAATTACAAACCTTGAGGTGAAGTATCCGTATAGAATATGAAGAATAGCTCACTGAACTTGAACACACAACGCTAATAACACAACTGGGATATAGACCAGATGAGTTCTTAACCATCGGCAAATTCCGATGTTTATGTTGTCTTCATAAACATTAGAATTGTACCCTCCTTTGCAGATAAGTTAATAAACATCATATAACAATTATATTAGAGTGAAAAAAAATTGATGAGGGTGAGTGAAAATAGTATTTTTCCAGCTAGATTTCATTTCTGGCCCACTGTGCACCGGTGCAATACTGGCCGAAATTCCATGAGAAAAAACTTTCCCCCGTGCAGACTCGAACCACGTAAGTCCCATAGTTCCGCGCCAAGACTTCTTACCTTAACCACTCGGCTACGTCACGGGACTCTATAATAAAGATGAAAGGTACACCCGAATGGGTATTATTCTCTTGGTATCAATGAAAGACAAAAATGGTTATTGTGAGTTACCCGTAAGAGATAAATGTATGCTATCGCGGACTTTTTTGTAGAGCTTTTTTGAGATATATAATTCTATGTATATTAATTTTGTATCATTTCTATGGTTTAGGCAGCGTAAGCCATTTAAGAGTCCAAAGGGAAATTTTTTCACGTTTTCCACTACAAAGGGCGATTTTTAAGGATGTAGCAGTTCAGTATCACAACTCTCTTATAGCCTATGTTCATCCCGGGAAACTCCTGAACATTTTGCAAGAAACCCCATCACAATAGGATCAACGGTATGGCCTCGCATAAAGTACTAACAAACAAACAAACAAACAAACAAACAAACAAACAAACATACAAACAAACAAACATTATATATATATATATATATATATATATAAAGATTTAAAATAACCGTATTCATTAGGAGTTACAAACAAAATAGCAATATTTTGCATAACACAGTTTAAGCTCTCACTTTTACAGGCACTTCACGTGCCACACGCCACTTGTACAGTAGTACTACCTGTCGGGAGAGGGGATTTTAAACTGTGGATCACATGCACACTTTTTGACCACACAAGGATATGAAGTGCCTCTCAAATGAGCGATCAGCTAAATGTCAGGATCTCTTCCAAGACAACACAACATTAAGAATCATTCATACACATACAAACATGGCGAATTTGAAAACGATGGATTATGATGGTTAGATGATGTTCGGGTGAGTAAAAACCCAAAATACCATCACCCAGGAAACTTGTCCTTACCGAGGATCGAACCCGGCCCGTTGCGTACGAGGTAGTAACGCAACCGAAAAACCAACAATGCAGCTATCTAATACAGCTCATCGTTATCATCAACATCATAGTCCATTTACGAATTTAGACCAATTGTTGACCTGTTTTGGTTTCAATAAAAATACCATCCAAAAGTATTTTGAATGGACGTCCTGGTCTTCTTCTTGCATGTTGATAGCTTATTATATGCTTAGGTATCCAGTGAACCTCCATTCGAATATTCTCCCTCTATTAATATGGAGAAGACTATTGTACGTGAAAAAATATATAAATGGATGAAGATTGAACCAAAATAGGCCCTATTGCAGTAGTATTAACTAAGGAGATAACCCAAGACAAAATACTTCAGATGAACATGTTGCATCCATCTTTACTTATAATCAGAAATTTTGTTTTATAAAGGTTCCACGCGTAATTCTTCTAAGATATCTTTATTTTTTTATGATCTAGTAGTGTGTCCTCGTCTAGTAGAAGTCCTCCGAAGATATCTCACTTCAGTAGATCAAAGTCTTTGTATATCCTTCTGTTTCAATGTGCATACTTTGGAACTATGCAAAGGAATTGGAATAACCAGTATTCTATACGCTTTTAATCTTGAATGGTCTTTTGACTAAAGATAGAATTTACTAACCCTGAAATCATTTTAAAATTTGTTACATGAAGAAAGACACAAGAAATCAAATATACAGTAATATAATTAAATACTCGTAGCGTTTAAAAATAATTAATGTTTCTTCCTTTTTAAATCAATTAGTCACAGATCTCGTGTCGTATATTTGCGGCATATAAAAGAACGCAATTGTGAAATATAAGGCCATAGAGCAAAACTTGATCTTATCAATCTCAGAATTGAATCGTGACATATCACCTGATTAGTTAGAGATATTTGTTAAATAAAATACTATATATATATATATATATATATATATATATATATATATATATATATATGGTCAGCAAAACGATGCCGATAAATAATTTCGGTGATGAGTTTATATTCGTATTTCTAATTTTCGGCGGTACTTGGAAAGTGATTGCCCCAAAACTAGACTTGGTTGATAACTTCTTCTTATTTATAAATATTTCACAATACAGTGTTTCTCCTTCAACCCGAAGTGATTTGTCGCCAGAGGATCCTGTCTAAAGCTTCTCCTTCCCTCGAATCTCTAGCTTCCATATTTCTCTTCACACCATTCATCCATCGTTCTCTAGGCCTGTCTCTTCCACTTCTTCCATTCGCTTTCCAATTAAGGATCTTCTTTGGTATTCTCTCTTCTTGCATTTTTATGAGGTGTACATAATACCATTTCAAACGGGAATGATAACAGAATCGCAATTATAATACAATTCTAAGCTAGATTCGTCCTTATATCAACATGAACTTAACCCATGGAAACATGACTGTATATATGTTGTACTTTTTTTTCGCAGAAATGCGTCTATTTATATAGATTGGAGGCGGCTTCTTTACGGTTGTGAAACTTGGATTCTAAGAAACCAAGATGAACAAACTAACTTTATATTTGCTCTAACTATGATCATTATCCCGCGTAATGTACATGTATTAATTGGTACTTCCCGTTTTATTTACTAATATTACTACTAATAGAAAAAACAATATATATATATATATATATATATACACACCAATAGTTGTACTTAATTCAGATTTTATCGTGTTTTCAAATACGTATTCGAAATTTCTCAATCACCCACAGATTTTTTATTTCATCATCATCATCAACAACAACAAGGATTAGGCCCAATGGTCTGTTCCGATATCATTATATTTCAATTTCATTTAATGGATTTAAATAATTATTTTTTTAATAAACGTTTTTTCGTCCATTTGTCCATTGTAAAATAAAACCAAGTGAGCTATTTAGGAGACTTCAGCTATGGAAAAGAGATATCAAGGCAACTGGAATCCTAATATGCTGACCGATTATTGTTGGACCATCAAGAGGGATGCCCCACAGGCGAAATATAGCAGAAAATCGTCATTTCTTACTTTCTAGGTGAGTCCGAATATTGTGTAGTTACGATGTAGAAATATTAAAGTGTTTGAAATTATAAATTCCTGTCTGTCGGAAACCTTGCGTGATGGAGAAAAATCGACATCATATTTGAATTCAGGAGAACATATACTATCAGAATCATTTTTCTTTCTGAGACAAAAAAAAAAGTTTCTTTTTTGTTGCTCAGTGTTATTATTGTACTTATCTCATAAAATATTACATATGAAATTTATCTTGCAGTTTTTAACGTCTTTGTAATCCATTTTAATTAGTATACTGTATATAATACTAGCTAATACCCGGCGTGCGCTGCTACGCCTAAATGAATTTTAATGTGTTTTTGCGTTTAGTTGAATACGTAAAAGGAAAAATAATTAAAAATGTATATCATTATTATATTTAGATACCCCGTGCTGATTACCCTGCATTGCCCAAGAATCTACTTACCCCGATCATCTTGGCATTAATTTGCTGGAAGACAAATATTGTGTTTTTATGTTTAGTTGAGTATGTAAAAGGGAGAGCAATTATAAATTTGCTCTCTTCGTTATTGGAGCTAAAATAACCAATAAACTAATTAATTCTATTTCCAAATTACCTTTCATACAATCCGAATAGTGTATAAACTTTCATCTTCCAAATGTTAATATTCAAGCAATCACTATAAGTAAAGCCATATCGTAATTATTTTAGATACAACGTGCTGATTACCCGGCGTTTCCCGGGAATGATAAGATTCCCGATGTACTTGGCATAAATGAACTGAAAGACAAAATTCGTTATTTTGAGTTA
This sequence comes from Diploptera punctata, assembly GCA_030220185.1. Classification (NCBI taxonomy): domain Eukaryota; kingdom Metazoa; phylum Arthropoda; class Insecta; order Blattodea; family Blaberidae; genus Diploptera; species Diploptera punctata. The sequence goes on from JASPKZ010007914.1 coordinate 197,781, forward strand.
TCCATACAAGAATACCCGCCGTGCGCTGCTATGCTGATCCGGGAATCTACTTATCCCGATCTTGCTGACATCAATGAAAGACAAAAATGGTTATTGTGAGTTATCTGTACAAGATAAACATACTTTACTGCGCGGGCTTTTTTGTAGAGTTTTTTTGAGATATTCAATTCTGTGTACATTAATTTTGTGTATTTGTTATAGTTTAGGTAGCGTAAGACTTTTAAACGAACAAAAGCTACTTTTTTTCACTTTTTCGCTACAAAGGATGATTTTTAAGAGTGAAAGGCTCGAGTATTAAAACTTTCTTATAGCCTATGTTCATCCCGAGAAGAATCCTGAACATTTTGCAAAAAGCCCATCAGAATCGAATGAACGGTATGGCAGCGCCCGCTTGCCCGGGAATCTATATAGGCTACTTATCCGGATTTCTTGGCATCAATGAAAGACAGAACTGGCTCTTGTGGGTTACCCGTAAGTGATAAACATATGCTGTCGCGGACATTTTTTAGGGGGTTTCGAGATATTCAATTCTGTGTACATTGTTGTTGTGTATTTGTTATGATTTAGGCAACGTAAGCCATTCAAGCATAAAAAAAGGGACTTTTGCACGTTTTTCACTACAAAGGACGATTTTTAGGGAGAAGGGGTTGAGTAATTTACAACTATCTTATAGCCTATGTTCATCCCGGGAATCTTCTGAATATTTTGCAAACAAACAAACAAACCTTCATTTTTATATATTACATAATCTACACTGTAAATATGTTCTTGTATACTTGTGCTGGCTGAATGGAAGATAATGTCTTATGAGCTTTAATTTTGCCAGAATAAATAAAACATTTTAAAATATTTTTTCACGCAAAATTCTGAGAGAAGTATTTGGATTAGTTTCCAGGTAAGGATGGTACATGGAGAATTTTACTGAATCATGAACGCGATGCACAGTACATATTAAAATATATGACATAGTAATATTTCTGAGCAGTACACGTATTGCCTGGTCGGACATGTGACGAGGATGTGGGAGAAGATAATGACAAAGAGAATAATAATTGTTGATAGAAACTACTGAGGGGGAAATTAAGGGGAAGACAAACGTAAGGGCAACATAAAGAAAATATGAATATTTTGAATGTTAGAGTCTGGAGACGAGATATTGAAGGCAGAGTAGAAAGAAAAAAAAAAGATCGCTCTGAAGGCTAAAATTCATTCTGTGTTGAATGAATGATTGTAACAAAATACTATATATAAAGTATATACTTGATATAGTCAGCTACTAGATGGCAGTGAAGACAGTGTTCTCGCGACATCTAGTAATAATGGAGAGTATAATACATATATAGGAAAAATAAGTGTTTGAATTGGATTCGCCTGGTAGTGTAATGGATATCACGCTGAGGTACAGACTCAGAGATCCGGGTTCGAATCCCGTCCAGGCATTTATTTTTCTTATCATACCATATTAAGCTTGCATTGCTCAATGTTAAAGATTTAATTATAATATATATATATATATATATATATATATATATATACACACCAATAGTTGTACTTAATTCAGTTTTTATCGTGTTTTCAAATACGTATTCGAAATTTCTCCATCACCCACAGATTTTTTATTTCATCATCATCAACAACAACAAGGATTAGGCCCAATGGTCTGTTCCGATATCATTATATTTCAATTTCATTTAATGGATTTAAATAATTATTTTTTTAATAAACGTTTTTTCGTCCATTTGTCCATTGTAAAATAAAACCAAGTGAGCTACTTAGGAGACTTCAGCTATGGAAAAGAGATATCAAGGCAAATGGAATCCTAATATGCTGACCGATTATTGTTGGACCATCAAGAGGGATGCCCCACAGGCGAAATATAGCAGAAAATCGTAATTTCTTACTTTCTAGGTGAGTCCGAATATTGTGTAGTTACGATGTAGAAATATTAAAGTGTTTGAAATTATAAATTCCTGTCTGTCGGAAACCTTGCGTGATGGAGAAAAATCGACATCATATTTGAATTCAGGAGAACATATACTATCAGAATCAATTTTCTTTCTGAGACAAAAAAAAAAGTTTCTTTTTTGTTGCTCAGTGTTATTATTGTACTTATCTCATAAAATATTACATATGAAATTTATCTTGCAGTTTTTAACGTCTTTGTAATCCATTTTAATTAGTATACTGTATATAATACTAGCTAATACCCGGCGTGCGCTGCTACGCCTAAATGAATTTTGATGTGTTTTTGCGTTTAGTTGAATACGTAAAAGGAAAAACAATTAAAAATGTATATCATTATTATATTTAGATACCCCGTGCTGATTACCCTGCATTGCCCAAGAATCTACTTACCCCGATCATCTTGGCATTAATTTGCTGAAAGACAAATATTGTGTTTTTATGTTTAGTTGAGTAAGTAAAAGGGAGAGCAAATATAAATTTGCTCTCTTCGTTATTGGAGCTAAAATAACCAATAAACTAATTAATTCTATTTCCAAATTACCTTTCATACAATCCGAATAGTGTATAAACTTTCATCTTCCAAATGTTAATATTCAAGCAATCACTATAAGTAAAGCCATATCGTAATTATTTTAGATACAACGTGCTGATTACCCGGCGTTTCCCGGGAATGATAAGATTCCCGATGTACTTGGCATAAATGAACTGAAAGACAAAATTCGTTATTTTGAGTTATCCATACAAGAATACCCGCCGTGCGCTGCTATGCTGATCCGGGAATCTACTTATCCCGATCTTGCTGACATCAATGAAAGACAAAAATGGTTATTGTGAGTTATCTGTACAAGATAAACATACTTTACTGCGCGGGCTTTTTTGTAGAGTTTTTTTGAGATATTCAATTCTGTGTACATTAATTTTGTGTATTTGTTATAGTTTAGGTAGCGTAAGACTTTTAAACGAACAAAAGCTACTTTTTTTTCACTTTTTCGCTACAAAGGATGATTTTTAAGAGTGAAAGGCTCAAGTATTAAAACTTTCTTATAGCCTATGTTCATCCCGAGAAGAATCCTGAACATTTTGCAAGAAGCCCATCACAATCGAATGAACGGTATGGCAGCGCCCGCTTGCCCGGAAATCTATATAGGCTACTTATCCGGATTTCTTGGCATCAATGAAAGACAGAACTGGCTCTTGTGGGTTACCCGTAAGTGATAAACATATGCTGTCGCGGACATTTTTTAGGGGGTTTCGAGATATTCAATTCTGTGTACATTGATGTTGTGTATTTGTTATGATTTAGGCAACGTAAGCCATTCAAGCATAAAAAAGGGACTTTTGCACGTTTTTCACTACAAAGGACGATTTTTAGGGAGAAGGGGTTGAGTAATTTACAACTATCTTATAGCCTATGTTCATCCCGGGAATCTTCTGAATATTTTGCAAACAAACAAACAAACCTTCATTTTTATATATTACATAATCTACACTGTAAATATGTTCTTGTATACTTGTGCTGGCTGAATGGAAGATAATGTCTTATGAGCTTTAATTTTGCCAGAATAAATAAAACATTTTAAAATATTTTTTCACGCAAAATTCTGAGAGAAGTATTTGGATTAGTTTTCCAGGTAGGATGGTACATGGAGAATTTTACTGAATCATGAACGCGATGCACAGTACATATTAAAATATATGACATAGTAATATTTCTGAGCAGTACACGTATTGCCTGGTCGGACATGTGACGAGGATGTGGGAGAAGATAATGACAAAGAGAATAATAATTGTTGATAGAAACTACTGAGGGGGAGATTAAGGGGAAGACAAACGTAAGGGCAACATAAAGAAAATATGAATATTTTGAATGTTAGAGTCTGGAGACGAGATATTGAAGGCAGAGTAGAAAGAAAAAAAAAAAGATCGCTCTGAAGGCTAAAATTCATTCTGTGTTGAATGAATGATTGTAACAAAATACTGTAATATTTTTGCCCTTCCTAATTCAAAAAGTAGGTATGTAAATGGGTAAAACTGTAGACCGTATTTAATGTCGCCCTTTAACTGGTCATTAGCCCTTTTCCATTTAATCCATTTAAATATATTATTTCCCATTTATAAAAAAATCTTAAAGAGAGAGAGAGAGAGAGAGAAAGAGAGAGAAAGAGAGAGAGAGAGAAAGAGAGCGAGAGAGAAAGAGAAAGAGACAGAGAAAGAGAGAGAGATAAAGAGAGAAAGAGAGAGAGAGAGAAAGAAAGAGAGAGAGAAAGAAAGAAAGAGAGAGTAAGAGACGAAGCGAACCCTCTTGCTTCCTCTTCTTCTCCTCCTCCTTTCCTCTCTCTTCCTCCCTCCCCTCCTCTCTCTCCCTCCCTCCTCTCTCTCCCCCCTCTCTTCTCTCCCTCCCTCTCCTCGTCTCCCTTCCTGCTCTCCTCTCTCCCTTCCCGCGCGCGCGCCCGCCCTTCCCCCTCCTCGCTCCCTCCCTCCCGCTCGCTCCCTCCCTCCCCCTCCCTCTCTCTCTCTCCCTCTCTTTCTCTCCCTCCTCTCTTCCTCTTCTCTCCCTCCTCTCTCTCCTTCTCTCTCTCTCTCTCCCTCTCCTCTCTCTCCCCTCTCTCTCTCTTTTCTCGCTTCCTCTCTCTCCCTCTCTCTCTACTTCTCTCGCTCTCTCTCCCCTCTCTCGATACCTCTCTCACGCTCACATCTCACATACCACTCCTTACGAGTATATAGCTTGTGTGTGTGTGATAAAGTTTTCTTGGGTTTTTCCATATCACGGATTCAAGGTTGGCCTCTAGCCACTAAATCAACTTGAATCAATGATACAGGAAACCTAAAAAAAAACTGTCTTAGCCACACTTATATCCGCGAAAATCTACATTTTAACACACACACACACAGATATATATATATATATTAGTCTCTACACACATTTTTTATTATGAAATCGGATAACCGCGAACGGACAAACAGGTCCATGGGTTCGCATTTCTTTATTTACACTGCAAACTATGCTAATGAAATCCATTAATGCTTCTAACTGATATCTTCGACTTGCTGAAAACGTGATTTACTTTTACCGAGTTAAATTTGATGCAATAAAAGAAGACGTGAAATAGAGGAGAGGATGACCTAATTATCGTGACGCCATCTGATAGAAATGCAGTTCAGACATTGACCCTAAGTACAAGAGGGTAGTAGATTACAATGCATCTTTCTTTGTCATTTTACATAAAGTATCAGATTAAATTAAATCTGTGCGAAGACAGACTGAGATGATCAATGAAACTCTTTTGTAGGTGAATAACGAGTTTACCGCAACTTAATCTATCAACCATAGTTCCAGTTTGCTTAACCGTATTTCGCTTATTTCCAATTCGAGTTGCTACAGAGATTCGAATTAATCCCTGGCCCACTCTCTACATGCAGCAGAAAAATCTATGGTATAGCCGGGAACTGAACATCTACCCATAACTTTATACGAACAGTTTTATGATAATTAGCAGTTCATTAATAATTTTAAAGTATCATAATATCATATGACAGTAATATCATTTATTAGATATTCAGGAGGATATAGGAATGTATTTAAAAATAGGCCAATTTAGTTAACCAGGAAAATAGAACTTAAATAGTAAGAGCTCAACTGAGGTTACAATTTAAAATTCGCTCAAGCGGTCGCAATTTTCGATATTTTAGCAATGAAATTTAATATAGGCCTATACCATTGAAATAAAGATAAAGGAATTCTGCAAAATTCAGGAAAATCCGGCAATTATAAGTAAGGCTTTAGCTGAAACACGTAATTTAAAAAAATGCTCTAACGGCCGCCACGTTTATTTCCTCGCAAATAACTGGACAGATAAGATTTAATTAAGAAATTACAGATATATTTTGCGTAAAGGTAAAGTCATCCCACTATAGGCCTCGCGAGGCCCTTGGGGTATTAGGTGGTTAAGGCTCCCACTTTTTCTGGACAATCAGCACTTGATGTCAGCCGGGTAGATATATTGCGTAAAACAGCAAAATCGCGTCATAAATTAGGCTTACTTAGGAAGTTGCATTAATTTTACATGGTTGCTGCGTGACGGATTCGCGGATTTACTTTATAGTGAAATTAAATGTTGAATTTTAATCTAGTTACCAAAATCTGTATCTCTTTAATGAATACAAAACTGAAACAATGAATATTCATAAATATCGCATGAATATAAAAAGGGCTGTTAAACAGTGTTCATTATGTGCTACTCTCATGCAGGTGCACACCAATGAAACAACAACTGACAAGTGAAGAGCAGTGTTTTACCTTGTCTGCATATCCGACGCGATGTAGGGTTTAATAGCAGCAGGAGAGGCGTCTTGTCATACATAGTAAGCACTGTTTAACGGCCCTGCTATAAAACATACACCAATAGACATCAAAACCTTCTACTCAATCCTGTGAAAAAATAGAGATCTTAAGTTTTCAAAGATACTGATATCAAATTAAAAGAAAAATCAAGATTTTTAATTTAACTCTACATGTATAATATTTCTGCTTCATTATAACTAAATCAGGACACATGTTAGTAAACTTGCGATTTTGGGTTTGATGATGATGTAAGTGTTCCATCCATCCATAGTTATTCTGCCCGAGGGCAGGTTTTTCACTGCAATTATAGCATGTTCATGCCATGTTTGCAGCTTTACTAGGGATTTGTAGGTGTGGTAGTTTCCCGTTGCTTTCCACATGTAAGTGTTATGTCATAAGAATTGAAACTTACCAAGATACCTGGCAATGACTATATTGAAGGCTCGAGAATTTTGTTTGAACTATGTGTAGGCTGGGACGTTAGAACTAACTAACTAACTAACTCACTTGCACTATCGAATCCGTAGGTTCACGGCCGCGCGGACATAAGCTCTCCATATATCCCTATCCTGAGCCAATGTTTTCCAATCATCTCCTGCATACTATACTTCCCTCAAACATAGTTAATGTTATTCTCCCACCTCATTATTGGTCTACCAACTAGACGTTTTCCCTCTGATTTTCCTACAAGAAACTTTCACGTACGCCTTTCATTCCCCGTTCGTGCCACATGTCCTGCCCGTCGCAGTCTACGAGACTTAACTGTTCTTATTATATCTGGCTTCCTATAAAGATCATGTACCGTAATGTAATTCACTATTATTCAGTCTTCTCCATTCACCAGTCAGTTCATCTCTCTTTGGTCCAAAAATTTTCCTAAGTACTTTATTCTCAAATACTCGAATAAGGGCGTTAGAATCATAAAATATAAATATAAATATACAGGGTTTCGGAAATGTCTATTACAAACTACCAGAGGTTGTAGAGGAGCCTGTGTAGACAGAGTTTTGAATAGGCTGACCCAGGTACAAGTTCGAATTAAGCATTTAAATCTATCGCGTCTGCCAGGGATAAATCAATATTAATTAAATTATTAATGAATGAAATAATTACATTTACACGACCCAACATTCATTGATTTCGCGACAATGTCCAATGTCAATGTTCGCTTGGACACTGTAACAATGATAGTGTTTATAAGCATATTAACGAAACATCTCTACTGTTATTATCATTCTGGTTAGTGCTTATAACACCGATTCGACGTGGCGACCACCAAGTTCGTTTTAAACATTGTACCTGCGAATCATATTTTGGTATGCTAGGTCCATCCTGTTCTGACAGCGGCAAAGCTATGGTTATTTATTTATTTATTTATTCCCCAGGCATTGCACTTTGTTACGAAATCAGATAATGTTGGGTTGTGTAAAAGTAATTAATTGAGCCATAAATCTGCACAGGCGCGGAGCGCGATCTACTTCTTGACAAAACCTACGCTCTGCTGCCATTCTTGTGCCATTTCGTCTACAGATTTACATTCTGTTAACATTTCAGCACTGGCCTATAGAGAATGTACTCGTATGTTCAGTTACACTTATAGTAGCGTCCAGATCTTAACTGTCTTTGCCCGGGCCCATCAGAGGCAAATATTGATTCATCTTTCCTATACAGATTTACTAACATATGTTAATTATTGACAAGAATTCCTTAACACACTGTAGTAATTTATGATTCGTTATTAATCTCAGTATATTATTTTCAACCATGAAAGCTAGACGGGAAAGGGGAGCTAATAAAACCTTGAGAGAGCTCGTAGACAACAGTAGCATGGCTAGCAAATACAATAATTAGACATTCTTATTTACTTAACATACGATTTAATATATATATATATATATATATCAATTGTAAGTCTGAAGTTGAAATATAAAAAATATTAAACATAAGTTATATTTGATCATTCTAAAGTTTAAAGAAAACAATAATAATAACAAAAGTAATAATCTTTACACACTCAAACACCCATGCATACCTTTTTAGAGCAGCCTAGGGTACCCTACCTGGCTTACCGGACCAAACTCAAAACAACACGGCTCTCCTTGAGCTCACGTTCTTCAGACTATAACCAAACTAACTGAATGAATAGAATGAATGAATGATACAGTTTACCACTTGAATCGCCTATTTGAGAGTTCCGAGGTAGAGGGGAAGATGCGCAGTACAAACAGAGCTGTGGGAGGGGTTGGAAGGAGAGTGGGAGTAAACACAAAAAGAGGAAATTGGCATAGTTCATTAATCTCGCTGTAGAGGGAGGATAACAGTACAGATGTTCCGTCCCGAAATAGCACTTTCGGTACAAATCATTAAATTAATATCGATGCATCCTCGGAAAATGCGGAAGATTTAGGGCTTAAATGCTTAAGGCAAACTTTTCGTACTTTCAGTATGAAAAAGGTATGTTTTTGGACAAATGTTCCTAATCAAAACTTTCTCTACACAGTCCCCTCTACAAGCCCTAGAAGATTGTAATGGGAGTTTCCGAACACACTGTATATTTGCCTTAATCATCATCATCGACATCAAGGTTTAGGCCTTTTGTCCTGTTCCGATTTAAAACTGGTCACGCCATCTATTTAGGTCGGTCAACACTTCTTCATCCTATAGGATTATAATTCTGGACTGCTTTTGTAACTCTAGTTGGTGACGTGCGTTTAAAATTTCACGCCGGACTGATTAAATTGTTTGTCTTAATTTTGAATAAAATTATATTGTGCTTATATATGTGTATATATATATATATATATATATATATATATATGTGTGTGTGTTTGTGTGTGTGTGTGTGTGTGTGTGTGTGTGTTTGTATTAGTTCCAGTTTCAACTTCATTTTATGTAATTTTTCAGAGGGGTATTCAAGTGATATCACGACACTAGAATAAAACTCACGCACGTGCGCAGGGTCAAGTTTCATGTTTCTTGTACAGTTACCACCTGAATAAATTGCAACTTTTCATTTAAAAAGTAAATTAACATTTTTTTCTATTAACAAGATCGAAAGACAACGATTCTGGTGTAACTTACTTTTAAATGATGATGAGGCTTCTGTATCAATGTGTGAAGTGATTTTTACTTACTTACTTACTTACTCACTGGCACTATCGAACCCGTAGGTTCATGGCCGCGCGGACATAAGCTCTCCATACATCCCTATCCTGAGCTAATGCTTTCCAATCATTTCCTGTATAGTCTACTTCCCTCAAATCATAGTTAATGTTGTTCTCCCACCTCATTCTTGGTCTACCAACTGGGCGTTTTCCTTCTGGCTTTCCTACAAGAAGTTTCCATGCACGTCTTTCATTCCCCATACGTGCAACATGTCCTGCCCATCGCAGTCTACGGGACTTAACTGTTCTTATTATATCTGGCTTCCTATAAAGACCATGTAGTTCATTGTTATGTAGTCTTCTCCATTCACCTGTCTGTTCATCTCTCTTTGGTCCAAAAATTTTCCTAAGAACTTTATTCTCAAATACTCGTAATCTCCTTTCCTCCCTTAAAGTAAGAGTCCATGTTTCGCACCCATATAATATAACTGGTAGAATAATAGTTTTATATATTTTCAGCTTAACGTTTTTTGAAAGGAGTTGGGACATCAAAAGTCTCTGCAATGCATAATAGCATGCATTTCCAGAATTGAGCCTATGTTTAATTTCTTTGTGCATCTCATTCCTATTTGTGATTATTGTTCCTAGGTATTTGAATTCAGCCAATTCCTCAAAATTTCCCTCATTTGTCATTAGCTGTCCATTTCCATTATATAATGTATTTCTACGTGTGACCATATATTTAGTTTTACTGATATTTACTTCCAGTCCTAATTTCTTAGTGTTACTCAATAGTGTGCGTGTTGGCCTTTAGTATCTCCTCGCTATCGGCCAGTAGTACCACATCATCAGCATAAACTAACAGCTTATTAATACCATTCAGTTGTAAGCCTTCCTTATTCTCTAAAGATTTAATGGCATGCTCTAGTACAAAATTAAATAGTAGAGGAGATAGTGCATCTCCTTGCTTCAACCCATTCTTGATTTCAAAAGTGTCTGAAAACTGTTTGCCTACACGCACCCTACTCGTTGAGCCATTTAGACACATTCGTATAAGTCTAACTAACTTTTTGGGAATTCCGAACTCCAGCAGGATACTATATAACTTCTCCCTCTTAATTGAATCATATGCTTTTTTGAAGTCTACATATAGTTGATGTACAGTACCATTATATCCCATTTCTTTTCTAAAATCTGTCTTATACTGAAAATCTGATCTGTTGTAGACCTGTTTTCTTCTAAATGCACATTGATGATCTCCTAGAATGTCATCAATATAGGGAGCAAGTCTGCTTACTAATATATTTGTTAGAATTTTGTACGAAGTTGAAAGTAATGAGATGCCCCTATAGTTGTTGCAATCAGTTTTATCTCCTTTCTTATAAATTGGTACGATAATTGATTCCTTCCATTCATCTGGAAGAGCTTCTTTTTCCCAAATCATATTAAGCAACCAGCGTATCTTGTCCATCAATTTTTCTCCCCCTGATTTTATCAGTTCTGCTGGGATCTCATCTGAACCTGATGCTTTATACATCTTCAATGATTCAATTGCCATTTCAACCTCTAATGCACTTGGCTCTGCGACTAGCATTTCTGCTGTCTGTAACTTATCCTCCTCAATGTCCTGTTCTGTATGTACATTTAATAGCTGATTAAAATAACTTTTCCATCTATTTAATATACTCTTGGAATCTGCAATCATATCCCCATTTTCATTCTGAATTATGTTTGTTCTAGCCTGAAACCCTTTCTTCTCTATACTAATTCCCTGATATAATTCTCTAATGTTCCTATTTTTTGCATTCATTTCAAGATCATTAATCTTCTCTCTCAAATATTCTCTCTTTTTACTCTTTAGTAACTTGGTGGTTTCCCGTCTAACACTACCCAATTGCTATCTAATTACCTCATTTGGCTCGTGTAAACCATTCATCATTTTTGCTAGCTTTCTTTTCTCTTTACAATGTCGGCACATTCCTCATCAAAACCTTTCTTGTGTTGTCTTGTTTTGCCTCTTTTTTAAAACAACCATTAGCTTATCTGATGCCGACACTTTAATAGTATCTCTTATATCCTCCCCATTCTTTATTTATAATCAGTTTCTTCTTTCTTTCGTTTGCCACATTGTACAATCTGACGATATCCAGTACATTTCATCTATTAGTCAAATTTTGATTTGGTATGCTTGCCGCAATTTCATCATTTGATCAAGTTTTTAATGCATATTTTACTGATATACATCTTTAGCGTTTTGTTCCCTTTCATAAGCGCTAGCCGTTGTCCCCAAGCATTTTCATTCATCCCACACCCATGACCAGATGATGATCTGAATTAGCAGTCTGTCCCCTCTAAAATGCGCTAACATCAATGATGCTCAACTGTGCCAGCGTTTATCTTCCACTAATAACATGAGCGATCATGGTAATTCGAGTTTCTCCATCTGGGGACGTCCAAGGTGTATTTATGAATATCCTTATGCTGACAATAGTTGTAGCATCTTACACAACTCGAGATTCTTTGATGTGGCCCAATGTGACTAATCTAGACCAGTTGTCGTTACTATCTTCCACGAAGACTGAATTTTATGCCTATTGTTGGTTTGAATATATCTTCCCGCCCACATTTTTTTGCATTAAAATCTCCATAGAAGAAACAAATTTCAATATGATATCGTGAAAGGCATATACAATAAGGCATTCTAAATTCTTCCATAGAACTCATCCTTGATCTTGTCATCTTTATCTTCTGTGGTGGCATGTACATTGAACAATTATAAAATCAATGTCGTTTAACCACTTTAGAATTATGTATGATATCCTAATACACTAACCAACTTAATATCTTACGATAGCGGATAGAAATACCCTCCTATACTAGAACTAAAAAAACCAAACCCCGTTCCAAATGCAGGTCTTTCTGCACCCCCATAGTATAATGCAAAGCTTCCTGATTCTTGACTACCTTCTCCTGGCCACCTAACTTCCTGTAAAGCGACTATATCCAAGGGTGATTTATCCAATTCCCGCGTTAATATCTCTAGTGCCCCGCTATTGTATAAAGTCCTAACATTCCATGTTCCTAGGAACATGTCCCTGTGTTTGAGCCTTTGGCATGGGTTCCCTGAAGTAGTCCCCGCCCGGAGAACCGAATGGGGGACTATTTGACCTCCGGAAAATTTTACCCCAGTAGAACCCATGTCCGCATTTCTTGACGGTTGTATTTTTACGGTGAAAGATCGTCACTCTTTCGACCAAGGTACTTATTTCGTCTGGCTTATCACCTTCGACCAGTCCGGCATGGGTAACCCTATCGGCAGCAATGCTACCGCCGGCATAGCTCTCAGGATCATTTAAGCACACAAGCCACTCCACCACGACAAGGTAAAGATACCATGGAGGGAACCGTGATTTTTAAGAACCAAAATTATTATAAACATTTTATAAAATTCATAACACACATTCATAAAAGTACGTAGTATTTTTTCTAAGACACTAATATGCAATTTATGTAATTCATAACACTCATTCAAAACCATAAGATAATATTTCTGTTTTAAAATCTATAGTATAATATTGTTACAGTAAGCTACAACCCTAACATGACTTTTGTGGCGAAATAAGCTTTCAAAATGTTTGGTGATTCAATGTTTTATTATTATTATTAATTATTATTATTAATTATTATTATTATCACCATTATTATGATTATCATCATTATTATTATCATTATCATTATTATTATTTTATTATTATTTCATTATTATTATTTTATTATTATTACTATTATTATTTTTATTATTATTATTTTTATTATTTTTATTATTATTATTATTATTATTATTATTCCCTCCATGGTATCTTTACCTTGTCGTGGTGGAGTGGCTTGCGTGCTTAAATGATCCTGAGAGCTATTTCGGCGGTAGCATTGCTGCCGATAGGGTTACCCATGCCGGAATGGTCGTAGGTGATAAGCCAGACGAAAAAAGTACCTTGGTCGAAAGAGTGACGATCTTTCACCGTAAAAATAGAACCGTCAAGAAATGCGGACATGGGTTCAACTGGGATAAAATTTTCCGGAGGTCAAATAGTCCCCCATTCGGTTCTCCGGGCGGGGACTACTTCAGGGAATCCATGCTAAAGGCTCAAACACAGGGACATGTTCCTAGGAACATGGAATGTTAGGACTTTATACAATAGCGGGGCACTAGATATATTAACGCGGGAATTAGATAAATCGCCCTTGGATATGATTTGAGGGAAGTAGATTATACAGGGAATGATTGGAAAGCACTAGCTCAGGATAGGGATATATGGAGAGCTTCTGTCCGCGCGGCCATGAACCTACGGGTTCGATAAGGCCAGTGAGTAAATATTATTATTATTATTATTATTATTATTATTATTATTAACAAGAACTCAATAATTTCATACTACGAGTAAATGCAAGGAATGTTGTATCTACCTGCATTATGTGCAAGAATACCTTGTTTGTCCATTCCAATCAGGTTTAATTGTACCCGTGAACACAAGAATTTCCCTCTAAACAATTTATAACCTCATATAATTCTTCTATCTGCATCTCTGAATTACAAATATCGTCGAGTTTGCTTTGTTCTAGGAAACGGTCTTTGGTTAATCCCACATCACAGAATTTTCCAGCTTATTCAAATTTCTCTCTTTTCTAAAAAAAAAGTTGTGTTTTTAATCCCATGAAAGTTAAATACAGGATGCGGCATAAGTCAGTTAACCAGTGCACATGGTTGCAAAGAAAAAAATCAGATTTGTTGAAACTGAGGTTTGAATACGGGACATTCAGAATATAATCTCAAACACTACCGCTTGAGGTAATTTGCTAACCTAGGGAATAAGTCTTGTCCAGTATAATGTCTACAAACGTGACAACTAATAGGTAACTTCGAATATTATGAAATGAAGTATAGTAGACAACAGCCGTATGTTTGAAGCAGTCCGAAACAACATTATTTGGCAGCAAGATGGTGCCCCACCGCACTATGGAATTAACGTCCGTGCATTTTTGGATAACCATTTTAAAATGTGGATTGGAAGGCGTGGTAAAATCGATTGGCTACCTAGATATCCAGATCTCAAGCATTGTGATTTTACAGTGTGGGCCATTTTAAAGGACAAAGTTGTTAGTACAAATTCACTAAACCTGCAACATTTACGGGATATGATTGAACAGAAATTTGAAAAAAACGTTTGGTGATAATGGAAAATTGTATGATAATAACGTTAGCGTTAAAACGATGTCATAAATGCTTAAACGACTATGGAGGTCACTTTGAACAATTTCGGTAGTTTTTTTTTTTTTTTAGATTTTGTACACTACAGAAAATATAATATTTGCATTTTCGGTTACTTGACTTATACCGCACTCTGTATATTATGGAAAAGAGAGAAAAAATGTAAGTCTACATTTGAAGCGTTAGTCAATTAGTGATTTTCTTGTTGGAGTTCTTGTGTCCGCCGGTCGTTCACCTCTTAGAGGTGGGGTATGCTGTTTGCGTTCGGCCGTTTTTTGCTGTATGTTTATTGGATTCCTGGGAGTTATTAAGGTAGTGGTCCCTCTCTCTTTCTCTCGTGTAGAATTTTCTCCCTCCTCTGCTGTAAGGAGACCACCTGCTGTTGAAGTGTCCCCTGTATGTTTTGGGGACTCGATTCGTTACCAAACACCGCTGTGGTCACTATGTAAACGTTAAATCATAAAATTGGTACTTGAGTGGTACAACTCTACAAGCAGAAGATGGAATGAATGGTCGGAAATGCCTCTTGTATATTTAACAGCATTATATACTTGAGGACGACTGAATCTCAGATAACGATTTCATGTTCTTAACTTCTACTGAAAAGTTATGTTTAAGGAAATACACTTTAAGATAGAAGGTCGTGGGTTCGGTTCCCGTTGGGATCGAGATTTTGAAACTCGTTTAAACGTTCTAGTGACAGTATGACCTTGATGTCTATTTAATGTCTAATGAAATTAGTACCGGACACAAGTTCCGGAGGCCGTCACCCAAGATTGACAAACCGGCTGACATCTCTTGTCGATTGTCTGCAAAAGAGGGAGCTTTAACTTCCTACTACCCGAAGTGTGTCCTAAACCAACAGTGGGATCGCTTTACTTATTTACGTTTAACCATTATTTTCAATTGAGATGGCTCTGATATTTCAGACATTCGTGCCCGAGAAATCTTGATACCTCATGTGCGAGAAAGCTGACTGCAAATTCGCATCGTTTCCTCAATCGTCAAGGTAGGTATGTAGTATTTGTATATAACTACTCAGGTCATTAACGTCGAAATTCAAATCTGGGCGCGAAAAACTGAAAAAAAAATTACTAAAAATACTTTTTTTTCGTCTCTGAGGTTCTTTTACGTTCCATAAATTTATGACACGGAGCTAAGGTTTTACTTACGTCCCGAAGGAAGTTACTGTATTATCATATTTTTTTTAGACTTAAAAGTTCAATATCTCCCGGGCGGATCTCGCATCGGTAAACTAGATTAGAGCATGTGCCTGCCAGTCAATCGGATTCAATCCATAGTCTTCAAGGCAAAAACTAGATTAGAGGTTTAGTATAATGATCCGTTTTACCAATAATGACGATGATGATGATGATAATAATAATAATAATAATAATAATAATAATAATAATAATAATAATAATAATAATAATAATAATAATTTCATTTTTATTTACATGCATATTTTCAGTGTTTTCACATCTTTCTTTGCCTAAAGTTTTATTTTCTTTCTCCACTCGCCTCTTTTCATCCACTCCATATACTCCAGTCCTTTTGTTTTCATTCCAGTTCTTATTTCTTGCATCCACGAGTTTCGAGGTCTTCCTTTCCTTCTTCTTCCAAGTGGACACCATTCCAATGTTTTCCTGGGTACACGCCCATACTAATTTAATTGCTTGTATCTTGTACAATCTGCTATTGAATATCTAATATTCATATTTTCTCGTATGGCAGTATTTCTTATTTTTTTCTAATTTTGAACATCTTGCTGCTTTCCTCAATAAATTCATTTCCATCCAAATTTTATTTTCACCAACACACTGAGGTATTTGTGAGATAGCATTATTGTAAAATTTGGATACATAATATCCTACAATGGCCAAATTCGTGACGGATAATAATGATGATGAGGGTTGTTGCTCAGGGTGATCCCTAATTAATATACGAGGATCATTTCATAAACTATTTTTTATCAGTCAATAAAGCTGCAAGAAAGAAATTCCAGTATATACAAGTGAGAGTCAGTGGAATGTCCTTTACAATGGTGGTACAACACTGGGATCCAGATACAGGAGGATATGGGTAAGGGACATTGAAAGGTGCATAAACAGAAATCATTGTTTTCCTTCTATTGCAAATGAAAAAAATAATATTCATATAAGCCACAGCTAACACACTTCAAAATTTTAATTGAAGATGTTACTGCATGTGAAGTAGTTTACAAACAGGGAGGATATCTTTACAGTGTTTCAACGGTGCACATAGACACATCACAAACTGCTAATGGTATTCAGCACCTTCCTCATCACTGGTGAAAATGTGTGTAAGTCTTGGGGGATTATTTCCAAGTGTGTTAGTTGTGGGCTGTATCATTTTTTTTTCACATGTAATAGAAATAAAACAATGATTTCTATTTATGCATCTTTCAATGTCCCTTACCCATATCGTCCCGTACCTGAACCCCAGTTTTGTACCACCATTGTGAAGGACATTCCAGTAACTCTCACTGGTATATACTGAAATTTGTTTCCATCAGATTTATTGACTGATAAAAAATAGTTGCCATGACTTATGAAATGACCCTTGATTTTTAATTAAGTTTCTACAGTAAATTCCATATGGCCTACATTGTGAAATTGTATATTGGTACATACAGTCATTTTATATATATCTTCAAACTCCGATACAAGTGATAAATGTTAATTTCTATTTTTTCTTCTTCTTTATTTAAATATCCAAGAAGTGATTTATGGTTTTTAATAATAATAATAATAATAATAATAATAATAATAATAATTGGAAATATGACATTTGTGCATAAATAATAAATAACTAGTTTCGTGTTAAACGGATTTTATATATGTTGAGAGTTATTTTGTCGTCATGAAACACCAGAGGATACGGTATCTGTCGTATAATTGGTCATACAGTAGACACACACAATTTTCCACTGAGGAATGAAAACTATTAATATAACAAATTTTGTGGCGGAAACCTTGAATTGACATCCGCGTTACAAGATGTTGTAATTCGTAGTTTTTTCACCTGTTCAGAAGTTGGATGTCATGGCTTCCGAACTATTGAAGTCTGGCCAGATGTTTTCCTTCTTCTCGTTGCACTTACGTGAAAATTCTGTGCTTGCTTTGGCGAAAGGTAGCAAAAATCGAGTTCTAAGATCCTCTACCAGGAAAGTCTCCTATGCTAAGACATAGATCAGTCCCAATAGTGTCGATAGTGAATGGCACAAACGTTGCTTTGACTCTTTCCAATTTTAGTATATTTCTTATTGTGAGATGCACCTAGATTATTTATATGCCGCAGCTCAGGAATGGCATTATTTTCACATCGAAGATGCTTAATGCAGTTCTGAGTAACATCTTGCTTAGATTTGCTATGTCGCTTCTCGCTCTCTCCTGCACATGTTCAGTAAATTTCGTCGCCAATAACCATTGGCGGATGATACCCAAGTAAGAGAAATGTTTAACATTCGTCAGATGATTGTCATTTTATAGAATGCTATCTTTGGGCATTATTCTGCCTCCTCTTCTAAAGACCATCTTTTTTTTTTTAATTTAGCCGAAGGCCGGTCTCAGATACCCCTTTCGAGAGGTCGTTGAAGGCCTCTTGCTGTGATTCTTGGATTCGGATATGTAGGCCACATCATCTGCATATACAAACACTTTCACTTTATTCCTTTTAATGACATTGGTGGCAGATTTTGATGTTAAATTAAACAGTAGTGGCTTATAAGTTCTCCTTGTATAATGCAGTGTTATTTCAAAATTTTTGTTACTCCTCATTATTCCTCATAATATCTGACTTGTGAAAAACATAACTTATACTGTATATTTTCCCCATTCAATTTGATATACTTCCAATAACTCATTTAATTTACTTTCAAATGAGGTTGAATATATCTATAAAACACATGTGAATACGCACGGAGCTAACAATAAATAACATTCACTTATCTGTACGCTACAACTATCATACTGATCCAAGTGTACTCTGTTTATCTCCGTGTCTGACTGTAATGATGAAACGCATTTTTTTTTATTTTTTCTCCAGTCCTTGCTTGTTATTATGCATTTTTTCAGCATTTGTTGCTTTTAGACAGAAGTTAGCTACATGTCAGCATTGGGTTTTGTCTTCTCTATCTATTCATCATTATCCCTCTTCAAACTTTTATTCTACACTAAAACATTCAAACGTACTCTCATCCTACATTCCTCTCTCTCTCTCTCTCTCTCTCTCTCTCTCTCTCTCTCTCTCTCTCTCTCTCTCTCTCTCCACACACACACACACACACATACACACACACACATTCCCAGTACCCATCATCAACGTAAAATGATCTCCTGAAGTGGTGCATAGATTTAAAACAGATTAATAAATAGACAACAATAACGCCATTTATCCACCTATCACGGAATGAAAAGCACGAAAGTTCAGTGAGTAGCATTGAAACACAGGAATATATATATATATATTCACTCGTTGAGTAGAAGAGAAATCTTGTATCCTAAATTTTGACGGTTTAAATGAACAATTATTATTATTATTATTATTATTATTATTATTATTATTATTATCATCATAATCTAGAATACAAAGCGTACAAATAAACTTCCTTAGAAGAACAAAAGACTGCACAAGATTGGATCGGATAAAGAATGAAGGAACATAGTTAAATATATATTTATTGAATGATAAAATCGAAGAATATAGAGATAAATGGTTAGATGTGTAGAAAGTATGGATGTGACAAGATTACGAAAAGGAGCATTTAACAACAAGCCAAGAGGTTCAAGGAATGTAGGAAGGTCAGTAAAAAGATGGACAGAACAACTGTGAGGCGGAACAGGCAATTTGTCTAGCCCGTTAAGTGAAGAAGGAGAAGAAGAAAAAGAAGCAGAGCACCTTTTATTTCACCCTTCATATTTTATAAATCTACGACACGGGGGTCACGATTTTACTTCCCTTTCGATGGATGCCATATTCAGGATTTTTACGGCCTTAAAATTAATCAACGCCAGCCTCGTATCTTGGAACAATAAGCGAGTATGAAACTAACCATTCTACGAAGACCGATTTAATCATACTTATTAGTAAATAAAAATAAATCTAGAAATCAGGAACCGAAATTTTGACATATCCTGTATTCGTGCTGTGAAATTAGTAAAATATGACGTCATATTTCAGGTTTATCAAATTCATAATTCTATTGTTGTATCTAGACTCCAATTATCCATGGAGTTTTAATGTGATTCAAGTGTTTTGTAAGAACACCGTGTCCTCAGGGAGACAGTTGAATAAATAAATACTTTGGACAACGCAAAGCCTCGTAGTCGGGTCGTAACCGGGGGTTTTATTTGCAAACTCGCCCTACAGCAGTTAATGTTAGGTATCATAAGGGATGAATTACAGAAATTTGATGGATATAAGAGATATTTCTTTTGTTCTAGTCTGTTTTCCACCCCCAGGGAGCCTTATTTCTATAATAACATCCCACACACTGGAGGATGCACTGGAGTGGAAGTTTACTATCTTAAGTGAAGCCGTGGAAATTCAAGAGCTACGTTTAAGGCTAACAACTAAATATATGGTCAACATATTAATAAATTGTTTCATGGAATATAACCTATACCTCATCCGAGGTAAGTTACAGTTATAATGTAAATAAACCGGAAGTATGGACTGCATTTTTATTGGTCGAATAACACTGGTCAACATGATTTTTGTCTCATGAGTACCAATAGCTGTACTTAATGCAGTTTTTTATCGTGTTTTCAAATATTATGTATTCGGAATTTCTCCATCACCCAAAGTTTTTTTTTATTTCAATTTCAGTTAATGGATTTAAATAATGTCTCTCGGAAACATTTGCGTGATGGTGAAAACCCGATATCATATTTAAATTCAGGAGAAAAAATACTATCAGAATCACATATTTTCCTTTCTGAGACAAAAAAAAAGTTTATTTTTTGTTGCTCAGTGATTTATTGTTGGACCATCAAGAGGGATGTTCCACAGGCGAAATATAGCAAAAAATCGTTATTTCTTACTTTGTAGATGACTCCGAATGTTCGAATATTGTGTACTTACGATTGTAGAAAATATTAAAGTATTTGAAATTATAAATGGCTGTCTCTCGGAAACCTTGAGTGATGGAGAAAACCCGATATCATATTAGAATTCAGGAGAAAAATTACTATCAGAATCACATATTTTTCTTTCTGAGAGAAAAATAAAGTTTCTTTTTTGTTGCTCAGTGCAATTGTTTTACCTTTAAACTTGTAAGAAAATATATTTGGTTTTCTTACAATGGAAATTAATAATATAAAAATTATAAAGATATGTATTATTTACTACATGTCTATATACGTTTTATGGTGGAATTTAAAAAAAATACAATTTTAATAGATTAAATAAATAAGCATTTCATTGTTCAATGTTTACGAATTTCAATTGTTTCAAAGGCAGTTTCTCCTATAGAATATTTCAGGCATAAAAAAGGAAACCTTTAAAAATCAGAGGGAAATAATTTATTTTTAATGTTTTCAAACAGTTTAGTGAAAAATATCCTACATTAGTCATTGAGGATGTGGTGAAAAAAACAATCGATATATTATTCTGCTCGTAGGCCTAATTAAAATTGCAAATAAAAATATATATCGTCATCATGGAAGAAGTGTTAACGTCTAATTATGTAGGCCCATATATAACTTTTGTCATAAATAAATAAAAAATGGAAGTTACTAATTATTAGTACCATATTATGTAGTATTCAGTCTTAATTTCCGTAAAATACGATACAACCTAAGAAAAATGTTTGTTTCGATGACAGTTCCCTGAATAATATTCAGTCATATGGAGGGTGTAAGTAGTGCCACGGTTCGCCCATAGTCGGAGTAATATATTATAATAATTTGTTTACAGCTCAACTGGAACTTAGCTCGGATACAGTAGGCCTACAATGACAAATGTTGAAAATTTTGAAGAAATTACGGAATTAAAAAAATACGTAGGGACGATAACAACAAACAGAAAATAATATTATCCCTTCCTTTAAGAAAGGATTAAATATTGATAGTATTTGAGAATTTATATTGTATGGATGGGAAACATGGACTCTTACTTTAAGGGAGGAAAGGAGATTACGAGTATTTGAGAATAAAGTTATTAGGAACATTTTTGGACCAAAGAGAGATGGACAGACAGATGAATGGAGAAGACTTACATAACAATGAACTACATGGTCTTTATTGGAAGCCAGATATAATGAGAACAGTTAAGTCTCATAGACTGCGATGGGAACCATATGTGGCACGAATGGGTAATGAAAGACGTGCATGGAAGGTTCTTGTAAGAAAACCAGAGGAAAAACGCCCAGTTGGTAGACCAATAATGAGGTCGGAGAATAATATTAACTATGATTTGAGGGAAGTAGATTATACAGGGAATGATTGGAAAATATTGGCTTAGGATATGGATGTATGGAGAGCTTATGTCCGCGCGACCATGAACCTACGGGTTCGATAATGCCAATGAGTTAGTTAGTTAGGTAGTTAGTATCTGAGAATAAAGTGCTTAGGAACATTTTTGGAGCAGAGAAACGAACGGACAGAAGAAAACTGATAATTATAAACTACATTATTTTTATAAGAAACCAGATATAAAAGAAGAGTTAAGTCTCGTAGAACAGACATGCGTAGGAATGATGGTGTGAATGGGAATGAAAGAAGGGCACGAGTACTTAATATAAGGGAACCAGAGGGAAAGTGTCCAATTGGAAGATCAGGAATGAGATGTAAGATTAACATTAACTATAAGTAAACCTTTATTTATGTGAATTGAATAAGGAATTACTGGAAATTGTCTGAGAATATGGATGTTTGGAAAGCTCGTGTCCGGGTCGACATGAACTTCAGGAATTGATGGTGTCAGTAAGTTATATAGATAGTTATAACACGTAACTTAATGAACAGTATTATCCAAAAATCGGCAGCGATATACTAGTGGTTAACGTTCCTTGCCTCTGGTGCCGAGGGTCGCGGGTTGAAACCCGGACAGGTTGATGGATTTTTTGGAATGGAAAAATCCAAGGAGCAAGACCCATGAGAGGGACTTTAAGCCGTGGGTCCCGAGTCTGATAATTTTCTAGCTCGTAAAAGATCCTTAAACCTGGATAAAGAGGCCTCTAAGCAAAATGTACCGACATTTTGCATCCTAGTACAACCTTAGTTGCCTACTAGATGTCTTATTGGGTCGGTATGTTGACCGCATACCATTCATGATGCACCCTGGGACTTGAACCCTGCGCCATAATCAACTTGCGCTGCCGTGTTTCGATCTACTACCTTGTGCATATATATTAGCATAGAGTTCATAACTATCAGTACTATTCAATATCCTTTGCCCGGGCCAATGAGAGGCAAAGATTGATTCATCCTTGCTATCCAAATTCATAAACATTAATCAACAATAAGTCTTAAAACACACTGTAGTAATTTATGATGCTTAGTTAACCAGAATGTACTATTATCAACCATAAAAGCTAGACGGGGAAAACGAGCTCATACAACTTTTGAGCAAGCTTATGTACAGGAATATGCAAGACAGCTGTGGCGTAGCTAACATACAATAATTAAACATAAATATTTACTTAAAATGATATTTAATGTTAAATTGCACGTCTGAAGTTTGAAAAATGAAATACATGACTTGATCATTCAAGAATTAAAGGACAAACAATAAATAATTCCAAAAATAACATAATTTACACAATCAACCTCTCATACATACTTTTAGTCCTGCCGAGGGTGCTTTACCCTGGCTTGTCGGACCAAAACCCAAACTACGCAGCTCGCGTCTTCCAGACGACAAACCAGTGTTCCAACGAAAATTTGCTATCGAATGATAGTGTTCACTATGTGTGTAGCCTATTTGAGCGTTCCGAGGTAGAAGGGGAAGTTGCGCACTACAAATAGAGCAAAGGGAGGGGTAGAAAGGAGAGTGGGGTAGATACGGAGAGAAAGGAAATTGGCATAGTTCACGAATCTCACTATGGAGGGAGGATAACAGCACTGATGTAACGAACCGAAATAGCACTTTCGGTTCAATGACATCTTTGGGAAATAAGTGTAACTGAATTAACTTGGTGTAGTAACTGCTAACAAAGGAGAGGCTAAGGTTCAACACTGAGCTGTTAAGCCATTCTAGATAAATTATACTAATAAACTGAATAAACATTTAAGTGAATAGAATGTAATAACATTTGTGCGGATGAGTTTTGAAAACTTTGAGAATGAAGTGGTCGAATGTAACGACTTTTGCTTATAAAGCCATATCTGTATGCTCCAGTACATTGCTAAATATCGTTGAAAACAGTTTGATGGCCATTAATAAATTAGATTCTTCTCATTTGCAAAATGGAATTAATAGAACGAAGCAAATTGTCTTTCACATCACACTGTGTATTATTCACAATCTTTTACAGTTTCACTTGCCCAAACATGGAATTCCCTTCCGCTTTATGTCAGAGACTGTCAAAACTATAAAATCGTTAAAAAACAAACTGAAGAGTTATTTAATAACAAACTAACTTATACACCTCACCAATAGTAGCGTATCCTTTTAACAGTTAAGAGCAAATTAATTTATTTCATGAAAATGGTATTAAGATGAACAAATATTTTCAGTTGTTTGTTTTAATAGTTCATTACGATGCGAGGTTAGGAAGTGGTTTTGACACAAGCGGGGAATGTTTAAAAACCGAGCCTTAGCGAGAATTTTAATTTCTGAGATTCTGTAAAACACTTCACAAACGAGCGTTGTACAATATTTTTTACGAGATGGTCTTTTTTTCAAAATAATATATCAATCCATAGTAATTCT
Organism: Diploptera punctata; assembly: GCA_030220185.1. NCBI lineage: Eukaryota > Metazoa > Arthropoda > Insecta > Blattodea > Blaberidae > Diploptera > Diploptera punctata. Next base: position 222,355 of record JASPKZ010007914.1, read on the forward strand.
GCCCAAGGGCAGGTCTTTCACTGCAGTCACAGCATTTTTATGCTATGCTTTGCAGCTTTACTAAGGAATTGTAGCTGTGGTAGCTACCCGTTGCTTTTCACACCGGTGAAGGATGATGATGATGATGATGATAATGGTAAGGATGATGATGATGATGATGATGATGATAGCTGGATGATTTTCGGGAACCGTTGGGCCCTAAGCTTCCCGACATTTGTCTTAAAGGTGAGGAAAAACTCCGAGAAAACCTCACCCAGGAAGCTTGTCCCGACCGGGGATCTAACCCGGGTCCGCTGTGTGACAATGCAGCACGATACCTCGGGACCACAGCGGTGGACTTTCAAAATAATAAATAATAGTAAAATAGTAGCATATTTGTTGGAAATATTTGCGTTCAATATAGACAATTGACTAACTTTAACAGTGTGTGCAATGTATTCACGTAGACTTTCACGGCCGGAGTTGCTATGATGATCTTGAAGAAGATTTTCGGGCTGTAGGCCGTGGTCGTGAGGCTTGTAGTTCCCCGACGTTTCGCCAGAGACTGCGTCTGGCATTCTCAAGGGTTGTCAGACGTAGTCTCTGGCGAAACGTCGGGGAACTACAAGCCTCACGACCACGGCCTACAGCCCGAAAATATTCTTCAAGATCATCATAGTGTGGGCTGTTTATTAGTTAGACTACAACAGGCCGTGACACCAATCATATATAAAATGGTGACAAGTACGTATTTATTGTTTAATATTGTTTCAAATCAAGTTCAGTTCATTTAAAGTGCAGTTATTTCTTTCATATAATGTACATTACCGCTACCTTATATATATATATATTTTTATATATATATATATATATATATATATATATATATATAGGCCTATAGTACGTAGTATACATAAAGAGCAGTGGTTTGTAATACAAGGTTCCCACAAATACTCTTTGGGGTTTCGAATACGTGTAACTTGCATTTAAATAAACGTATAAACATGAAACTAATACTAATGTAAAGAGAAACTCAAAAAGTTTTGGTTTACAGTACATTACAGATGTTCAATGTGAGCTCCGTTGGTAACGTGACACATATTAAGCCTGTAATCCATTTTCACCCAGGAACGTTGTAGCATATCATGGTCAACTGTTTCGATGGCTGCTGTGACACGCCCTCTAAGATCAAGGACGGTCTGTGGTAGAGGTGGCTTGTATACAATATATTTGACATAACCACACAAAAATAAGTCAAGGGGTGTGAGATCTGACGAACACGGAGGCCAAGGAAGAAGTTCTTCATCGTCATTACCAACACGACCACTCCATCGGTTCGGTAGTCTGGCGTTGAGCTAAAATCTGGCTTCATTATGTAAATGAAGGGGTGCGCCGTCCAGTTGAAAGATCACATTGGGCATTTCCTGTTCCAGCTAAGGCAGGAGCCATTGTTGTAGCATATCCAGATACTCACATCTTCCAATTGTTTTCTCTACAAAGAAGAACGGGCCGTACAGTTTCTGCAGGCTTAAAGCGCAGGATACGTTGATTTTAGTGAGTCGCGGACATGCTGCATGTAGGTATTGCGTTTTTTCGACCCCCTGATTCTAACGTTATGTTTATTCACTTTACCTGAAAGATGGAAGGTGTATTCGTCACTAAACACTATGGATTCTAAAAATCCATCAGTTTCCATGCGATTTTGCATATTCTCGCAGAAAGTACGACGCACCATTTTATCTTCTTCCTTTAAGAACTGCAGCATCTGCAATCGGTATGGATGAAATTTCAAACGTTTACGCAGAACTTTCCATACGGTGGATTTAAGTATCTGCAGTTCCCTACTAGCTGCAATGGTTGATTTTTGAGGACAACGTGTAAGAGATTCACGAATCCGGTCTACAGTTGCCTCACTTACAGCCGGGCGTCCAGAAGATTTCCTCCTACAGATGCACCCTCTTATCGTGAAATCAGAGTGCCACTTACGAATTGAAGGACCACTGGGTGGATATTCACCAAATCGTGTGCGAAAATGTCGTTGAACAAAAATTACAGATTGATGAACTTGATAATCGAGAACACAGAAAGCTCGCTTATCCTCTATACCAGCCATTTTCTCACTTTCAACAATATGCAATGTTGTATGTAATTATATGTCATAATATGAGTTCCTCCAAAAAATATATTAATTGTGTAAATATATCAGATCATGAACTGGCTCTTAAAATAATGTACTTTGACAAAGGAATACATGTTTCTATATACTTTTATTACTAATTTTAGTTATATTTCAATAGCTCAGTTTAAGTCTACTGCTTGTTCTTAATTGCAATAATGTACATTATATTCGTATATATAGACTATCATTACAAAGAGAGATCAGGGCTTGCTTGGATCAGGCTAGGGGCATGGAAATTTTTAAAAATTAGCGACGATCACGATATGCAAATATGTCCAATGTGCGGGAGCTTTGAAGACGAGATACATATATTAGGAAAATGTAACGATTTAGAATATTGGAGGCATCAGTTATTACCGAAAAGATTTCTAAATTCAAATCCAGAAAATTGGATAAACGTGGGTAGATTTCTGGACAAAACGCGGAAAATAAGAACAACACTTATTCAGGAATAAATAAATATGTTAACAAATTGCAATACCATTAATTCTTAATAATTATACATAACTAAGTTAATGTATAATGTAATTGCATTGGTATCTAATTGTGATATTATTGTGTTTTTTTAAGAATATTATTACCAAAAATCAACTTATTTTAACGGACTGTCAACAGCATGTACGGCTTACTGCCCTTGCGATCCATATTTGTAAATAACATTGTATGTATCTTACTGTTAGTTTAATAAAGTCCTTATGTACATAAATATTCTGCAAGTTTACCACCTGTATAATTTTGTTGGCCTTTCATGAATAAGCTAGTACAATATAATATATTTTTTTACATACAAAAATGATTGATTATCCCTTATGGACTCAAAACCTACTTGAAATATGTGAAAGCGGTTTTCACCATCATTTAGAGATTTTTCTGGAACAATTAACATATATAATACAGGGCCGGAGCTAAACCAAATGCATCAGAGCGCTTAAAATTAGATTTTTGGATGCTTAAATGGCTTTTGCTGCCTAAAACATAACAAATACACCAAATTAATGAACATTGAAAAATTCTTGAAAAAAGTCACGATAGCGTATGCCTATCTTTTACGGCTAACTCACAATAGCAATTTTTTACATTCAACTCATTGACGCCGTGAAGACCGGGATAAGTAGATTCCCGGGCAAGCGTAGCAGCGCATGCCGGGTATTCGCTAATATAATATAATCAAATATAATGAAATATAATATGTATTAATAAATTCATATTTTTTTTAATGTCCCAGGTTGCCATTTCGAAATTTCGGCTGTTGTCTCCTCGTATTGGTTTAACTGTAACCCACTTCTGAAGCTGGGGCGCCTAGAAGGCGGAGTTACATTGCCCCGGTGATATGATCGGCGATAAATGAAAATGAAGGGCCAGGAGAGTTCTTAACCTAAACTTAACCTAAATTCCAGACCATGGGCAACCTCAGGAATGATTTCCTTTAAGAAAACATTCCTATGGTTTGGCCAGGAATCGAACCCGGCACCTTATGAACTGTAGTTAGAAACGGTGACCATCCCATGAGGCTGGTCTAGGATATATTATATGCATTATATGATAATTAGGGCTGAAAAAAATTATTGGTTATAGACTAGGCTGCATAGTATTTAGACCACTACGTTTACAAACGCTCACTCGGAACAGACTTCTAGTACAGTCCGTTTTGTGTAGGAATGGACTCATCTTTGCACAATTTTTGTTTCGACATTCTGATACAACCACACGTCACGTAAACAGGTCTATTATTGAGGAGAGTCGAACATACACACTCTCCGCTCCGAGTAGGCAGTGGAGACGCTCGACAAAGACACGAATTTTGTAAACAGTGTATATAGAAATTAGTTACTGTCCTGATACCGCCACTTTTTTCAGCCCTAATGATAATATACCATATAATACATAGTCTAATTGTTAATACCTGTATAATGTAACTCTGATAAAGTGGAAGAGAAGACTTTACTGTCGTAACTCTATCAGGTAAAAGAGATGATAATAATAATAATAATAATAATAATAATAATAATAATAATAATAATAATAATAATACTAATAATATAATAATAATAATAATAATAATAATAATGATAACAATAATAATAATCTTGTAAGCCCATGTTTCCTTTAACAGAGATTTAGGCGCTCTCCCCCTACAGGTAATGATTTGAACCATACTAATTTAGTTACACTTGTTTTCGTATAGATGTCATTTGGCCCGTGGTCAGCGTTCCCCCTCATACTGACATCTAGGAAACCAAGGTAGTACTAGGATGGGAAATTTCGGTAAATTTTGCTTAGAGGCCTTTTCATTCAGGCTTAAGGATCTTTTCCGAGCATGAAAATCTTCATACTCGGGACCCACGGCTTAAAGTCCCTCCCGGAGGACTTGCTCCTTGGATTTTTCCATCGTAAAAAATCCATCGACCCCGGCCGGGTTTGAGCCCACGACCCTAGGGACCAGAGGCAAGGAGCATAACCACTAGTCCACCGCGGCCGATAATAATAATAATAATAATAATAATAATATTAATAATAATAATAATAATAATGTGATAATAATATAATAATATTATTATTATCATCATCATAATTATTATCATCATCAACAACACCATCATCATCATCATCACCATTATTATTATTATTATTATTATTAGTATTATTATTATTATTATTATTTCATTATATTTGACCATCCAATTGGATTCATAGATATAGAACAAAAGGACCAAGTTCGATTTCCGACTTTTGACACATTGATTTTTCTCTAGCGAGAAATATATAAGTTTACCTTTCATTAGAACTTTGGTGTTTATAAAAGCATTCAATGTATCTGTGTTTATGTAACGGGGGAAAGATCTAAAGGAAAGAGAAAATAAGATAAACAAAAACATTATAGAAGCTAACAAAAATAATAAAAAAAAACAGAAACTGGAAAATAAACAAGATTAATAATAATAATAATAATAATGGTGATAATAACAATAATAATAATAATAATAAAAATAAATAGCGTTTGCAGGGTACTGCTCATTGAGATAGTACATCGATAAGCGACGCAAGCTTCAAATTTCACACTAAGTACTCAACACATATATGTAAATAGCGAAATCTGTTGTAATACCTTATTTCCTAAATTTCATGAAATAAATAAATTTCACAACCTTGCTTAAAAAAGTGTGAACGAATTTTCTAAGCTACCTGTATAGGATGAACTAAGGGTGACAGAAGATTGTAATTACAAGTTTTGTGAACTGTCTGTACAAATGTACAAGTTGGCTTCGTTAATGATTGTACGGAACAGCAAAGCGGGTGATAATTTACTGGGGTACGCAGTCGTATTAAGGGTTGAAAGGGCCAAGTTTAGTTCAAGAAAATGAGGGCTGCGTTCTGGCGTTATCAGCAACCCTATTCAATTGCAAACCTGCATCCCCCTCTCAACCACCTCGCGGGCTTCCAGGTAAACTTTGCTTTTCTGTATCTTCACATCCACAGTGTATTCCGGTATGAAATCACATTTCCAACACTGGTATCTTAATTCAACTACTAACATTTTTAATGGAGAAAAATAGTTCATGACAATATTTAATAGGCTAAATAAGTTGATTCTCTAATAACAAAAACAACAACAATAATAATACAAAATATCCTCAACTCGTGTCCACTCAGGGTCGGGTCAAGGGATGAAATGAGATGAAGCCACCTATATATAGGTGTGTGGATGACGAGGGTGCCAGCCGACCACACCTGACGCACCATCACGGGGGCAGGTGAATGAAATGGAACGAAATGGATGAGATGATTATGTAGAAATGGTGGAATGAAATTATGGTAGGGGAAAACGGGAGAAACCCCGGAAAACCTGCCCAAGCTCCGTTTCGTCCACCACGAAATCCACATGGAGTGACCAAGATTCGATTTCGGGACCCCAGCAGTGAGAAGCGAACGTCTAACCGCTTGCGCCACGGAGCAGCCCAATAATAATAATAATAATAATAATAATAATAATAATAATAATAATAATAATAATAATAATAATAATAATAATAATAATAATAATAATAATAATAGTAATAATAAAAATTAATTATTATTATTATTACTATTATTAATAATTATAATAATAATTATCATTATTACTATTACTGTTATTATTATTAATAATGACAATTATTGTTATTACTATTATTATTATTATTATTATTATTATTATTACTATTACCATTACTATTACTAATACCTAAATATGTTGTGGAAAAAGAATATGGTACAGGATACAAACCTCCCACATTTTAATTAATCAAAACTAACAAAGTATGAGGAATTACGAAATGAAGCTGGTATTAAACGAAACAGAAACTCAAAGAATTTTCATTGCAACACGTTACCACACACTAAAACACCTCTATATGTGCACCATTAGTAGCACGAACAATATCAAGTCTGTATTCGATTTTGTGCCACGTTCTGTCCAACATGTCCATTGGTACTGCAGCAATTGTGTCAAGGACACGGGTTCGTAAATCATGAAGATCTTGTACGGGAGTCGCAAACACACGGTATTTTACATACTAGAAAATTGTTTGTGCTCGTTGCTGAGGAGTCGCCATTTTGTTTTATGTCATTATTATCCAACATGCGACAGATGAATTAACTACAGCAATGAAAACAAAAATTCTTTTGAATTTCTCTTTCTTTTAATACCAACCTCATTTCATAATTCCGCATACTTTGAGAGTTATGATTAATTAAAATGTGGGATGTTTGAATGGATCACGGTGTACATTGGAAACAGAAAAACAGAAAAGGTCAATTCACCTTTGACCACATATTTAGTTTAACACAAATAATTGAGTAAAAATCCACCTTCCAACAGCCAATTCACCAACTATTTATTGATTTGGAGAAAGTTTACGACAATTTGCTCCTGTTAAATTATGGGAAATTTTACGAACATAATAATAAATAAAAACATTACCCAGGCAATAGAAACATTTTAATATGATTCTATCTCCGGAGTAAAAATGGGTAAAACTATTACATTAGATTTTGGACTTACTAAAGTTTAAAGACAAGGATGTTGTTTATCTCCGATCTTATTCAAAATAATCATCATCATCATCCAGGAATTAAGTCTGTTGGCTCGTTCCGGTTTCATGAAAGCTAGAATTGTTAAAATTGTTCAGAGCATCTTTTGTGTGGGCTTCCAACATGTCTCCTTCCGTGCAGTTTATAATTTAGCAATAATTTTGGAAATCTTCCTTCTTGCATTCTATCAATATGTTCTTTACAGTTGTTCCTATATCTAATTATTCGGTCTGTAAGATTGAAAATATTTAGTTCCTTTCTTATATCTTCATTTCTTTTCTTATCAAACAGTGTATATCCTGCTATATTTCTTAAAAATCTCATCTCAGCTGACTTATTCAAAATATATCTACAAAATGCCTTAACACAATTGAAAACAAATGTTCTCTTAAGGGAATGAAAGTAGAAGAACATACAATTTATTCGTTGCTATTTTCTGATGATGAGCAATTGATAGCAAAAGATTACGAAGATGTAGAGTACATGACAAAAAAACTGAAGAAGGGATATGAAAAATAGGGATTAAATATAAATTTGGACAAAACGAAGCATATGATAATAGCAGCTAAATCAAAAGATTTTATTTTAGAAAACGGACATGAAAAAATAAAAGCATGTGACGAATATCTATATTTGGGGACAAAAATTAGTGTAGATGGAAGTCAATATCTGAAACTAATTATTGGGATAAATAAGGTCAAACAGCAATACCAAAATTAAATGGTGTTTCAATACTAATAAAATGCATTGTTAAAACCGTTGAGGTAGATATTCATAAAATAAAATAAGTTAAAATATACCTTCTTAGGTAAGATCCGTCGTCCTCAACTTATAAAATATGTATTCTTTATGTGTAGGCCTTTCAGAACATCCTTTCTATCTTCAGCAGGTCTTTCTTCGCTACATTATCTGATATGATGATTGATGCTGCTGGTCCTAATGTGGCGTTGTCGGGAGCAATTATTTTCTGGTCATCCGCAATAACAGTGTATATTGTATCTGTTGATCCATCTCCAACTGGCACTGCCATTCCTGCACATTTTTACTCCATTTTGACAGTGCTTTATATCCATCCATTCATAGTAAATCTGCCTGAGGGCAGGTCTTTCACTGCAATAATAGCATTTTCATGCTATGCTTTGCATATTTACTAGGGAATTATAGGTGTGGTAGCTTCCCGTTGCTTTCCACACCGGTGAAGGATGATGATGATGGCCGGATGATTTTCGGGGACCATTGGGCCCTAAGCGTCCTGGCATTTGCCTTACAGGTGAGGAAAAAACCCCGAAGAAACCTCACCCAGGAGCCTGTCCCAACCGGGAATCGAACTCGGGCACGCTGCGTGGGAAGGCAGCACGCTACCTCTAAACCACAGCGGTGGACTGATTTATATATAAAGATCTTAAATAATGTGGGTGATATGCTACAACCTTGATGAAGGCCTTTTGTTACTTTAATTTATTTTTATACATATTTTTCAATTTTAAATTTAGATACTGCATTTTTATATTTTTTATTGCATTAATAATTGTTTCGTTTATGTCCATATCTTCTAATGCTTCCCACAACTTTTTTAAACGTACGGTGTCACATGCTTTTTCTAAATCCACAAATGTGAAATGAACTTGTTGGTTGTCATTATTAGGTTTTTCAATCGTTTCACCACAAATATGTGATCAATTGTAGATCTCCCAGGCCGAAAGTCTGCTTGTACTTCATTCTCCTTATGCTTATATGCTTATAAATAATAATAATCAAGAAGGCGTCTAGTGTACCTACTTGAAAACAGCCTACCTACTATCAACCACGGAACCCCATGAACATGCGGTACAAAGACTACGCAGGAAAAGAGAGGAAGTATGGCCGGAATTCTTCAGCATCGAAGCGATGATAGACAGGAATAGGACAAAAGCAAATTTCCAGATACGACACGTCATCACAAGATTAAGCGTGCATAGATTCCACCACTTAATGTGTAGAGATAAAACATTCCATGACCCGAAGACGTCATGAATATGTGAAGTGTGTGAACAGATATGCGAATGATATCACATCGAAACATGTAAACAAAGAACGAAAACAATTATTAGTGATTACGCAAGACAAACCTAAAGTGTTAGTGATTGTTAAAGTGCTGTGTTATCACCTTTGCACATTTGTGCGCAATCCATAAATATATAAATAATAATAATAATAATAATAATAATAATAATTCTGATACAGTTCACTTATATTCCTTTTGTACTTGTCTATTTACGGTAGATACATATAGTTATATTAATCGGTGGTTTTGAGTTTACTATCATTAGTAATAATACTACATCTACAGTAATATCATTAGAGATGTTGATTTATCTAAAGAAAATCAAAACAGAAGTGGGATTTAATTGACCATTTTCACGATTAGATTAAATTAAAAACGATTCTCAAGATGCTCTAACTGAAAAGTGATGCAACAATTAAATGGGTGATATCAGTTTATTTCATTATTAGATTATTAAAAGTTAGTAAATAATTGTTGCATTTGTTTATTTGCACTTTTTAATTAGAACAACTTGAGTATACACAATAAAGGATTTTAAAATGCATAAATTTACCTTAAGACCTCAAACATTGCTCCTAATTCCTTCAGTACTCCAGTGTTTTAATTAAACAAATGGAAACATTTCTAACTTGCTTCTTTGTAAGAATGTCTAAATTTTTGCTGAGTGAGTCCCTGTTGTTTGTGATAGTGGAAACATTGAGCCATATTTATGGAACAAATGCATTTTAAGACATCTGAATTCCATAGTGAAGCAGGTGGCGCTCCAAGCGGCCATACAAAGAAGCAATTAACCCAGTTGCAGCTATTGCAGTAAAAAAGGTCATTAATTTGCGTTCGTGATGCATCGCAGAGTGCACTCGCAAGATTGTGTGGCTTGCTTCCAAAGTAGTTCCATTCCCACGTCATAATAAACAGTGACTAACATAACACAACCCTTTGTTATGGTAGCATCTTCCCAACATTGCAAAACTCATTAGCAGTATCTAGAAATTAATGCACACATTTACTTAAACTAGATTTAATTGTAGATTGTAGAGATTTTCAACTCAAATTTAGCAGAACACTATTATTTCTAATGTAATCGATATAGTACAAATTAATAAGGAGTAATCCGTAGCACAGTAGTTAATGGAATACGCTATAAACCGGAAGGACGATGGTTCTAGTCCTGGTGGGGTCAGGATTTTTAAACTGATACAAATCTTCTGCTCGCACCATGGACCTGTGGTCGACTTTTCTGGTGTAAAGCCGGCCGCCACGCAGGGCTGACAACCTGGCTGACATCAAGTGCCGATTGTCTAGAAAAAGTGGCAGCCTTAACCTCTTAGTACCCGAAGGTACTCCTGTAGTGGGATCACTTTACCTTACTTATTGTTAAAGAGAGTTAACTTCATTGTAAATGCATTATTATTATTATTATTATTATTATTATTATTATTATTATTATTATTATTATTATTATTATTATTATTATTATTGTTGTTGTTGTTGTTGTTGTTGGCCGCGGTGGACTAGTGGCTATGCTCCTTGCCTCTGGTACCGAGGGTCGCGGGTTCAAACTCGGCTGAGGTCGATGGATTTTTTAGGATGAAAAAATCCAAGAAGCAAGTCCTCCGGGAGGGACTTTAAGCCGTGGGTCCCGAGTCTGAAGATTTTCAGGCTCATTAAAGATCCTTAAGCCTGAACCAAAAGGTCTCTAAGCAAAATTTACCAATTTTCCCGTCCTAATACTACCTTGGTTTCCTAGATGTCAGTATGAGGCGGAACGTTGACCACGGACCACTCAAATGACATCTATATGAAAACAAGTGTAACTAAATTAGTATGGTTCAAATTCTTCCCTGTGCGAGGAGAGCGCCTAAATCTCTGTTAAGGGAAAACATGGGCTTTTTAAAACAATATTATTGTTACTATCAGCCAGAATACGTTTCCTCGTATCCAGAAAAGATAATATAAAAGCACAGAAATACGACGCCTTATGGAAGTGTAAGAAGAAATTGAAGGAAAACATATCATCCGGCCATCCTAATCATTATCATCATCATCCTTCGCCGGTGTGGATAGCAACGGGAAGCTACCACACCTATAATTCCCTAGTAAAGCTGCAAAGCATAACATGAAAATGCTATGATTGTAGTGAAAGACCTGCCCTCGGGCAGAATTATTATGGAATGGAACTTCAATGTTTAGGTGATCTCTAATTCTTGTAGCCACCTTTCCTGACTTACCACTTCTTTTATTTCCAAGAATCATATTATTTAAGACATTTTGGTCATTGTATTTTTATTCATTCTATAAACATATTCCAGCCAACTCGGTGTAAGTGATTTTATAAATTTTAAAATATGTTTCGTTTCTTGATTATTTCTTATTCTCCATTTACACGTTCACATACTAGTTCATAGATGTATTATTTATTTTTTTCTTTCAGATAGCCTTAATGCAGTCTCATCTTATATGTTTAGAATCCATATTTTAGATGCACATTATTAAAAAAATTGGAAAAAATAAGGTTTTAATTTATGAATGTATATCAGACAGAATACTATTGGTGCGGTTATTTTTTAAATACAATACAGGTTAAATTAAAAGTTCATAATATAGTTGAAGAAATTGAGAATTGTCAAAGCAACTGGTTATTACATATCCAAACAATGGAATCATCTCGCTTTCTTAACTAGTACTGCAGACTAAACCTAAATGACGTAGAAATAAAGGAAGACCAAAATTAAGATGGACTGACCTATCAAATCTTGAGATATCATTGGAACAGGCTCAAACAATCGAAACCTAAATAAGTACTTCATGATGATGATGATGATGTTACTAATGGAGTCTTCAGTGTTTTATAACGTTTCAGTTATATTTTCTGGACATAAGCAATAATTTAAAAAAATATATAATTCAATGATAATCTTTGTTTCCAGCCATAACTCAATTATTTATCTCATTTTGAATAGACTACTATTTAGTGAAACATTTGTAATCCTGCCTATATTCTTCACAATGTTTTTTTTATCATAGTTCATTTTTTCCATAAGACAGGCAGCTGGTCCATCGTTGTAACTCCCAACCTGGAGGACCAGGTGATTTTTGTTCAACGTTTTCTTCCTCTAGGCTCTGAAGAACCGTCTCCACACAATGCAACAGTTGCCGTATCCTGGCAAGGAACCCTCACAGGGTACAGTCACCCGGACCCGAATGAACACTAGTGTTTAAGGAGGTGTTAATCCTCCATCACTCACCATTTCACCTGACTAGTGACAGGCAGAGCCCATATTTCAAAAATAAGTCTAGGTTGGCTGGAGTATAAACATTTTGAACAAATCTAAAAAACTTATTTATGGTTCATTGATTGCGAGTATACAAATACTGTATGGTGCGGAAACGTTGACATTAAGCAGAGCGCAAGCACATAATCCTATGGTGAGAGATGGACTTTTGGAATGGGGCTTTTAGAAATTTAAGAACAGAAACAAAATTATGGATTTATGTAGGAGTAAAATTTACAATCTTATATATAAAAATTAATGTTTGTTTTTTTGTATATTTGTTTGTTTGTTCGTACTTTATGCGCGGCCATGCCGTTGATCCGATTGTAATGGAGTTTTTCGCAAAATTGTCAAGAGATTCCCGGGATGAACATAGGCTATAAGAGAGTTGTGATACTCAACTCCTACACCCTTAAAAATCATCCTTTGTAGTAGAAAACGTGAAAAAGTAGCTCTTTGGACGCTCAAATGGCTTACGCTGCCTAAACCATAAGAAATACAAAAAATTAATGTACACAGAATTGAATATCTCAAAAAGCTCTAGAAAAAAGTCCGCGACAGCATATGTTTACGGATAACTCACAAAACCATTTTTGTCTTTCATTGACACCAAGAGTCCCTTATCTCTTATGGATAACTCACAATAACCATTTTTGCCTTCCGTTGATACCAAGAGTCTCGCGCCGTAGCCGAGTGGTTAAGGCAAGAAGTATTGACGCAGAACTACGGGACTTGCGCTGGTTCGAGTCTCTACGGGGGAAGAAATTTTTCTCATGGAATATCGGCCTGTATGGGCCAGAAATGAAATCTAGCTGGGGGGCGGGCAGGAAATGACTGTTTTGACTCACTCTCATCAATTTATCTTTTTTTATTTCTCTAATATAATTGGCATATGACGGCTCTTAACTTATCTGCAAAGGAGGGTACAATTCTAATGTTCATGACTATGTGACGTCATCATTCACACTTCCTGAGCCACAACAGAAGGCTGTAAAAGGTTTTCTTGCGAACTTATTTAATAATATATAATTATGTCCTAATTTCTAAATTTTATGGCAAAAAAGTAACATACTTTTATCGTCCGCCCATGACATGAGAATTGAACGTTCGGGCAGGACAACGTCTGCCGGGTACGCTAAGTAGGTTATAAAAAATTCCTAATAAAGAAGAAGAAATTTATAATAAAGTAGCTTAACACCCGGCATGCGCTGCTACGCCTAAATAAATTATATATTAAGGATCAATAATTATATTATACGGAATGCACTGCGACAATGCAAACATGGCGGTTCAGAGTCAATTTTTAATTTCGAATTTCAGGTAAACCCACACTTCTAACGGCCGGATTTCAATGATTTTTTGCCAAGACCTACCTCGCTTTAATATAATATCACATATTGAGTTTCGCTATTAAAAATTGAAAATTGAGACTGCTAGAGAGATTTTTTAAATTTTTTGTTCCAGGTGAACTCCTACACCTAATGGTTTTACCGGGTCCAATTTTGAATCTAAACCAATCACGGACCCACTCAAACACACACCAAACATTTAATCAAATCGGTTCTGTCCTTTATGAGGAGTTCAGTGATATACATACATACGTACATACAGAAGAATTATATACCGGTATATAAAGATAATTTTAATTAAGTTACACATTTTTATATATCGTTTAATTAAATTTATTATGAAATAATGTTTTGATAGAACGTTATTTGTTTTCTGTAGCTTATAAATCGGAAACATTTGCGTGTCAAGTTTGCCAATTTCCGAACAACTGTCCGTCAGTTCTGACAATTTAATTTGGACAATATTTTAGTTATACGTAGTCGACCGTACTTGGTTCAAAGTGACACGAGCTGTAAATTGAATTGGTCAATATTCAATGTCTAGTGATCCATATGAACAAAATACGGTAGTTAAGAGAATCATGACTGATCAGTGATCATAACCTACATAAAATTAAGCCCGCCTGCAGTTATCTTAATAATCTGAAAGGAATCAGAATGAGACAGTTGCTAGTATTAATAACAACTAGTTTAGATACCAAATGAGGCAACTCCGTGGCGCAAGCGATTAGACGCTCGCCTCTCACCGCTAGGGTCCCAAGATCGAGGGTCTGTCACTCCATGTGGGTTTCATGGTAGACGAAATGGAGCTTGGGCAGGTTTTTCACCCGTTTTCCTCGGCCACAATTTCATTCCACCATATCCATACTCATATCATTTTATTTGAGATGATACAATATATACACTGTTATTTGTGGATGACCAGATAATAATTGCTCAAGAATATGAAGACGTGGAGTTTATCTTATTCTTCTTCACTTCACGGGCTAGGCAAATTGCCTGTTCCGCCTCACAGTTGTTCTGTCCATCTTTTCGCTGGCCTTCCTACATACCTTGAACCTCTTGGCTTGTAGTTGAATGCTGCTCCTGGTAATCTTGTTACATTCATTCTTTCCACATGTGTAAACAATTTCTCTCTATATTCTATGATTTTCTCATCCAATGTATATATATATATTTAACTCTGTTCTTATATCTTCATTCCTTATCCAATCCAATCTTGTGCAGCCGTTTGTTTTTCTAAGGAAGTTCATTTCTGCGCTTTGTATTCTACTTTGCAATTTTTTGGTCATTACCCAAGTTTCGCTCCCATAAAGTAATGCAGGAACTACCAATGTTTTATAAATCTTCAATCTAGTATCTCTTCTGTGGAGTTTATGTTGAGAAAATTATTGGACGAATACGATAACTGGGGTTTGAAAATAAATTTAGAAAAATCATTTTATATGGGATGTGGAGCCGAAACCGAAGGTTTAATAATAGAAGATGAAAAGGGGTATATTAGAGGATGTGAAGAATTTGAGTATCTGGGAGTAAAAGTAGATAAAGAGGATAAACAAAAAAGTGATATTAAGAACGGAATAAATAAAGGTAGAGCTATAACAGCAATGAAGAATGGAATCTTATGGAACAGACATATAACAAAAAAAATTACAAATATATAATTTAATAGTGAGAAGTACTGTCACATATGGAGTTGAAGTTTAGAAATCCAACAAAAAACTTAGAGCAAAAACTTACGTCGATGGAAATGGATTTCTTGAGGAGAGCAGCAACACGTTCAAAAAATTAAAAAAGTAAGAAATACTGTCATAGGAGAAAAAAATGAATATTAGATATTCAATAGTAGATTATATAAGAGATAAGCAATTAAATTGGTATGGGCATGTACATCGAATGCAAGAAGAAAGGCTACCCAGGAAAACATTGGAATGGTGTCCACCTGGAAGAAGAAGGAAAGGAAGACCTTCAAAATTCGTGGATGAAAGAAATAAGAACTGGAATGAGAACAAGATGACTGGAGGATATGGAGTGGATGGATAGGGACGAGTGCAGAATAAAAATAAAACTCTAGTCACAGAAAATGTGTAAACATTAAAAATGTGTATATATATATATATATATATATATATATATATATATATTCTCTTTAATTTGCTTACTTGTTATAGTCAGCTACGAGATGACAGTGAAGACCGAGTTCTCGCGACATCTAGTAATAATGGAGAATATAATACATATATAAGAAAAATAAGTGTTTGAATTGGATTCGCCTGGTAGTGTAATGGATATCACACTGAGGTACAGACTCAGAGATCCGGGTTCGAATCCCGTCCAGGCATTTATTTTTCTTATCATCATCATCATCGTCCTTTCAAGTATTAGGCCCAGTGGCCCGTTACGGTCTCCCGCCATCTCCGAAAAGGTCGACCCACAGATCTTCTGCCTCGAGGAATGTAGTGAAGAATTTGTTTTGGTATTCTGTGACGATCCATGCGCTGAATATGGGCTAGCCAATTGTTTCTATATTCTTGGAGGTATTCAGATATAGGTACGATGTTCAACTCTGGCTATTGTTGAATATCTTTGATGGTCTAGAAGGCTATAACCTGCAGTTCGTCGCAGAAATTTCATCTCCGTGGCTGTAATATGACGATCATCCTGAGTTCTGATGGTCCAAGCTTCACTGCCATAACAGATTATGGGTCTAGCGAGAATTTTATAGATTTTCATTCTTGTGTGCCTCTGCACTTTTGATGGTTTAAAAACTTGGTTGATAATTCTTAAAGCTTTATTATAGTTTTGTATTTTAAAGGATATATCACATTCCTCATTATAAGTTAGATTATATCCTAAGTATTTAAATGAATTAACTTGCTCTAATATTGAATTCTGAATACAAATTTTACTTCTTAATTGATTATCATCATAAAAGAGCTATTGCAAAACGAGAAATCAGAAGAAGACACAGAGAAAATTGGGACACTTTCGTCTCTAATCTAGAGAGAGATCTCACCAAACTTTTTCTTATCATACCATATATATATGTGTGTGTGTGTGTGTGTGTGTATGTGTAGGGATTCATCTCATCTCATTCCTCGACCCGATCCTGAGTTGGACATGAGTTGAGGATATTTATTAGCTACCAAATGACTTTAGTTATGTGATACACATTTATTCCAGGTAGTACTTTTTATATACCTAGTACTCATGTCGTAGAACGTTGATTGGACAATTAGAGTTATGCAAAGTGTTATATAGCAATGAAGGGTTGCAACCACATTGCAGCGTTTGAACGTCCAGGGAATAGCGTACAGCAGGATACTCTGTGTGCGTGCGTGCGTATGTGTGTATGTGTGTCGAAACGCTGTCAGTAGGGGGTTGGAGGGGGTTAATTTGAGCGCGCCCTCTGCTGGTAATCAGGGTGTACACTCAGTGTCAATGCTACCTATTTACAGCCCTATCTATTCCAAACTTTTACTTTAAAAAACTTTAAAACGACAGTAATTTATTTTATAAAGATTTCATCGATTTTTTAATGTTTTAGTTTATGACGGCATCATATTTCATAACAATTATGTGTACAGACTTTTTTATTCTTATTTATGGACGCTTTAACATCTAAGTGTCCACAGCTGTGATCTCGAGGTAGTGTGCTGCCTTGTCACGCAGCGGGCCCGAGTTCGATTCCCGGTCGGGACAGGCTCCTGGGTGAGATTTTTTTCCGGCGTATTTCCTCAACTTTAAGACAAATGTCAGGGAGCTGAGGCTCCAACGGTCCCCGAAAATCATATGGCCATCATCACCATCATCATCCATAACCTGTGTGGAAAGAAACGGGAAGCTACCACACCTATAATTCCCTACTGTGTCTAGAATCTTAGAACATGTTAAGTAGACAGTGTGTTTGTATTTAGTGTTTGTTATGTGCCTTTTTTAAAAGTTAATTTAATTTCAACAATTCTTTAAACGATGAGTATAATGAAAAGAGTTCTGGTAACGAAATTCTCCGTTATAGGCTGATTCGACGTCAGAGCTAATGTGCCGCCAGAAGCCTTAGGCAGTTTAAAAGAAACCTGTCACGCCAGGACTCCAACGGGCAACTTTCCGACTTGTGGCGTATTGCAGTAGGCATATATATATATATATATATATATATATATATATATAACTCACAGACACTAGCCTGTAGGTTCATGGCCGTGCGGACATAACCTCTCCATACATCTCTATCCCGTTTTCCAATGATTCCCTGTATAATCTACTTCCTTCAAATCATAGTTAATGTTATTCTCTCACCTCATTTTTGGCCTACCAACTGGGTGTTTTCCCTCTAGTTTTCCTACAAAAAACTTCAATGTACATCTTTCATTACCCATTCGTGCCACATATCCTGTCCATCGCAGTCTACGAGACTTAACTGTTCTTATTGTATCTGGCTTCCTATAAAGACCAGTTATGTAGTTTTTTTTCCATTCACCTGTCTTATCATCTGTCTTTGGTCCAAAAATGTTCATAAGAACTTCATTCTCAAATAGTCGTAATCTCCTTTCCTCTCTTCAAGGAAGAGTCCATGTTTCGCATCCATATAATATAACTGGTAGAGTAATAGTTTCATATATTTTCAGTTTAACTTTTTTTTTTCAATTGAGTTGGGACATCAAGAGTCTCTATATTGCATAATAGAACGCATTTCCAGAATTGAGCCTATGTTTAATTTATCCGTGCATCACATTCCTATTTGTAAATAGGCATATATATATATGTAGACCTTTTATAACTTTCTTTTGTATTTGTAAAAAAATCCCAATAATATATATATATATATATATATATAAGATCACTGATCTTATTCTAAATACATCTACAAAACGCATTAACACATTGGAAAAATAAATGTTCACCTAAGGGAATAAAGGTAGAAGCAGATACAGTTTATTTGTTTGCTATTTGCTAATGATCAGCTATTGAAGAATGGAAATTACGAATATTTAGAGTACATGACAAGAAAACTGAAGGAGGAGTATAAAAAATGGGAATTGAAGATAAATTTGAACAAAACGATGTATATGGTAATAACATATAAATAAAAAGATCTTAATTTAGAAGACGGACATGAAAAAATAAAAGCATGTGACAGATATGTATATTTGGAGACAAAAAATAGTGGAGATGGAAGTCGTTATGCTGAAATTAATGAGTGGACAAATAAGGGCAAATCAACAATATCAAAATTAAATAGTGTTTTGTGGGATAAGAATATAAGTTATAAAACAAACAAACATTTTTAATACAATAATAAGTAGTGAAATGACATACGTCGCAGAAACACTGGAATAAAAATCTAGAACAGTAAGTAAATTTAATTTTGCTGAGAGGGATTTTTGAAGGCGTTCAGCTAGAATTTCTAGAAGAGATAAAATACGAGACAGCGTAATTAAACAAAAGAAGAATGTTCGAACTTCAATTCTGAAAAAAAAACTATTAAAATTATATGGTCGTGTAAAAAGAATGACAGAAGACAGATTCGTAAGAAGAATACGAGAATGGGCGCCAATTGGTTGAATGTGGCCAAAAATAACGTGGATTGATGGTGTTTTGAAGAGCATGAGGTGAAAAAGGATTGAATGATGGAGACTGGAATGACAGAGATATGTGGAGGAGAATGAGATTAGATTAATTGTGCGCAGGAATATGTTGTGAAATATTGTGAAACCACTACACACACACACACACACACACACACACACACACACATATATATATATATATTATATATATATATATATATGTATATATATATATATATATGGTATAATAAGAAAAATAAATGCCTGGACGGGATTCGAACCCGGATCTCTGAGTCTGTACCTCAGCGTGATATCCATTACACTACCAGGCGAATCCAATTCAAACACTTATTTTTTCTTATATATGTATTATACTCTCCATTATTACTAGATGTCGCGAGAACACTGTTTTCACTGCCATCTAGTAGCTGACTATATCAAGTAAGCAAATTAAAGAGAATATTTATTTTACTTTATAGCAGTGACGCCTTATCGATGTTATAATTAAATCTTTAACATTGAGCAATGCAAGCTTAATATGGTATGATAAGAAAAGCTTGCATTGCTCAATGTTAAAGATTTAATTATAACATCGATAAAGCGTCACTGCTATAAAGTAAAATAAATATTCTCTTTAATTTGCTTACTTGATATAGTCAGCTACTAGATGGCAGTGAAGACAGTGTTCTCGCGACATCTAGTAATAATGGAGAGTATAATACATATATAAGAAAAAATAAGTGTTTGAATTGGATTCGCCTGGTAGTGTAATGGATATCACGCTGAGGTTCAGACTCAGAGATCAGGGTTCGAATCCCGTCCAGGCAATTATTTTTCTTATCATACCATATTAAGCTTGCATTGCTCAATGTTAAAGATTTAATTATAACATCGATAAAGCGTCACTGCTATAAAGTAAAATAAATATTCTCTTTAATTTGCTTACTTGATACAGTCAGCTACTAGATGGCAGTGAAGACAGTGTTCTCGCGACATCCAGTAATAATGGAGAGTATAATACATATATAAGAAAAATAAGTGTTTGAATTGGATTCGCCTGGTAGTGTAATGGATATCACGCTGAGGTACAGACTCAGAGATCCGGTTCGAAACCCAGGATCCGGGTTCGAAACCCGTCCAGGCATTTATTTTTCTTATCATATCATATTAAGCTTGCATTGCTCAATGTTAAAGATTTAATTATAACATCGATAAAGCGTCACTGCTATAAAGTAAAATAAATATTCTCTTTAATTTGCTTACTTGATATAGTCAGCTACTAGATGGCAGTGAAGACAGTGTTCTCGCGACATCTAGTAATAATGGAGAGTATTATACATATATAAGAAAAATAAGTGTTTGAATTGGATTCGCCTGGTAGTGTAATGGATATCACACTGAGGTACAGACTCAGAGATTCGGGTTCGAATCCCGTCCAGGCATTTATTTTTCTTATCATACCATATTAAGCTTGCATTGCTCAATGTTAAAGATTTAATTGTAACATATATATATATATATATATATATATATATATATATATTGATCGACACTTTAACAGGATGGCATCTGATAGAATCCCTTAGAAGATCCTGAGTGGAAAATAGATATTAAAAGAAGGAAGGGAAGACCTAAAGAAGAATTTTTATGGACGGCGTGAGAAGAAGTAGGAGTATATATATATATATATATATATATATATATATATATATGTATGTATGTACAGTAAAACCTGTCTTAGCCGGAACCTCTCTAAGAAGAAAACTTGTAGAGACGGAAAAAAGTCTCCAGAACGATACGATGTTGTATGCAAAATAATCCTTTATAAGCCGGAAACCTTCATAACGCGGGAAATGAATGGTTTTTAAAGTACCAATAGTTAATTTTTACCTCAGTAAGACGGAAAATTATTCTTAAGCATGTTCTAATTACGGTATTAATGACCACATGTGAAAATTCTACATATGACGCCACTGCATTATATCGTTTAACCTTCTTGTTGCCATTGTATTGTGGGGATACCCTTGCTTATGTGTGACAGCTGGAAATCCCTCCCTTTTCCTTGCCTGCTTACGTTACCTGCGAGGGAGTTGGGAAACTTTTCAGTCCTCCTGTATTTGAATTCCTTCTCGTTTTTGTGTAATATAGCTGTTTTGTAACGCCGGGAAAACTGTGCTGTGTTACATACACTATTCTGTCTGTATTTCAGTTCAATACGTTATGTCTTTAAAGCGTGCATGTAAAATCCTTACACTGCGTGAGAAAATTCAAGCTTGTAATTTGGGAACCCTTGATAAGAAGGAAAACTGCCAAGACGGAAACATATTTAAGGAATCGTCATGTTTCTTGATAGACAGGTTTTTACTATATATTTGGTCGACAACTCAAGAGGATGGTATCTAATAGAATCCTTTAGAAGATCCTGAGTGGAAAATATATACGAAAACAAGGAAGGGAAGACCTAAAGAAGACTTTAATGGACGGTGTGAGAAGAAGTAATAGTGTGTGTGTGTGTGTGTATATATATATATATATATATATATATCTCACACTGATGTACAGACTCAGAGATCCGGGTTCGAATCCCGTCCAGGCATTTATTTTTATTATCATACCATATATATATATATATATATATATATATATATATATATAGTCGACAACTTACCACTTCTCGCAACTGGAATTCCCTACCACAAGAAATAAGGGGCTGCCGGACATTGGCATCTTTTAAAAGAAATCTAAATTTATATTTGCTCTAAACTCGACTTCATTATTATCCAGTGTAAGATATATATATTAATTGGTGTTTCCCGTATAATGTATCATATTTATATTATTATTATTATTACTATTATTATTATTATCGTATCATTATTGTTATTACCCTATGAAATGTTGTTTGTACATGACATTTACATTGCTACATTTATTGTATCTTTAACTGTTTATAATTAGTACAGTGTATATCTATAATTGTCGAATATTTATTTGTATTTGTGCTGGTTGAGTGGATGAGAGGGCCTTATGGCCTTAACTCTGCCAGAATAAATAAAGTATTATTATTATTATTATTATTATTATTATTATTATTATTAAGTGGATGGTATCTGATAGAATGCTTTAGAAGATCCTGAGTGGAAAATAGATACGAAAAGAAGGAAGGGAAGGCCTAAGGAATATTTTTATGGACGGTGTATGACGAAGTAAGAGTGAACTGAGAATTAGAAATGTGGATGTTCAGGACTGCAACAACTGAAGGCGAATTTCTTGAGGGTGACCAATATCTCTGTACTGTAAATAAATTCCCAACAAAAAATACATATAGCCGATATATGGTATTATCTATAAGCAGTTATGATCCCTGGTCTCCAAAATGGTCATTTTAAACTCTATCAATTACTTCACTGACATTGCATCAGCTGTAATTTCACAGATAAAAAGTCATGAGTCAGAGATTTATACACACAACAAATTTAATCCAGAAATAAGACACCTATGAATCAAATTGCCGGTCCTTTCGTGCTCAAATTTCATTTGGATGTTAATTACCGTAACTGTTATAGGACGTAGTTAAATGCAAATCTATTATTTATAACTCGACACAGCTAGCTCGTTATTGGAAAAGAAATACTAAACACCCGACTGTTAACCATAAATGACGCAATCATTCCAAAACAGCAATAAATATGGCTTCCTCTACTCACATTAAAATCATATATGTCCCCAAGAGAACAGGTAATTTGTCACAATGCTTGGGATTATGCAGGCATTTCATAATTTTCAAGTTGTGCCTAGAATTATTGACAGAGTTCTATTTTTTTTCTTCTTCTTCTTCTTTTTCTCCTCCTCCTCCTCTTTGTTTTAGTTCCATGATCTGTTCCATCCAGGATTAAGAGTCCCTTCATCTCTTCTTTGGTCTTCC
Source organism: Diploptera punctata (assembly GCA_030220185.1). Taxonomy (NCBI): domain Eukaryota; kingdom Metazoa; phylum Arthropoda; class Insecta; order Blattodea; family Blaberidae; genus Diploptera; species Diploptera punctata. The sequence goes on from JASPKZ010007914.1 coordinate 245,743, forward strand.
AGGTGTCCTTGTCTCATCCTCTGGCAACTTATCTCTTGCTATGCGTACAATTACATCTGGTGTCATGTGGAATATATGTTCATTCCATTCAAATCTTCTTTTCTCCACTCATTTCACCTATTGTCTGAATATTCAGCTGCCTTCTTATTTCTTACCTTGATATTTCCTTAATTTACGTACAATCTTCCTCAGAATATACATTTCATTTGTTTCTAAAGTTTTTGTTTTAATAATATCTGCTTTTGTTTCGGAGGCATAGGTCAATATTGGGAGTATCACTGCTTTATATATTCTTGTTTTGGTATCTTTATTTAGTACTTGTTTTTCATATGATATCATTCATACACCCAGCCACTCTAGCTGCTTTATTAGCCTGGTGTGTGACTTCATTATATAACGATCTCTAGCTAGTTATTCAATATCATCATCTTCATCATCTTCTTCACTTCAAGGTTTAGGCGATTCGCCTGTTCCAAATTCACAATGATTCCTTCCATCTCTTCCTAGGTCTTCCTACATCCCTCAATCTTTTTTTGGTTTATAATGATATGCTATATTGGGCATTCTTGTTTCTTCATTATCTGAACATACTGTTCCCAGCCGACGCGGTGTTGTTGAATTCTATAATTTATTGAATATATTTCTAATTTTCTTCTTATTTATTTATTAATTTTTTATGTGGTCCAATTTAGTGCATCCTTTGATCTTTCTTAGAAAGGTAATTTCTGCACTTTGTATTCTCCTCGAACTCTTCTTATTTGTTACTCAGGAATCACTCCGTATATAAGTTCAGTCTTGTATCCTCCCTTGTTTTATGTTTTAGTGTTCTAAGAATGGTGCCACATATTATTCGGAATTTTGATAATTTATTGTATATATCATTTCTTGTTCCAGATACTTATTTTTACACCTGGGCCGTGATGACGGAAATTTACTGCCGTTGACGTACTGTGGCGTAACTTGTTTTCCTCTGCGGTTGTTAAAGACTGTGTTCTGTGCTCTTCTCTTCCTTGCTCATCCTCTTCTATTCCACCGCCGATGCTTGTGTGTATATACGAGAAGCGGAGACTTGCATCATTAACAGTCGGAGTTGCGCTTTGGTTCCTACAAGGTCGCCAGGGATCGAGGGAAAATCCCCTGGCTGAAGACTGTTCCGTTTTCTGTTATAGAAACATGCTGTTCAAGAAAACGTACTTTTTTATATGAATAAAGAACTCCAAGCACTATAGTGAAGAGAATGTAAGGAATTATTATGTTGTATATTTTGTTATGTTCAATTAACGACTGTTCATTGTTTTCTATTTATTATGTTTCTATTCAAGTTCGACAGCTAATTATATTGTTTGTTGTTCATTCAATATTAATTAAACTCACTTTTTAGTTAAGAATCTTGATGTATGATTATTACGAATTGTTTAACTGTCTCGTAGTAATCTTGAACCTGAGTTTTCAATGCTGTAGAGCACGTTCCCCTTCCTTTCATGATCATATAGTAAAATTAAAAGATAAGAAAGATTAGCTGTAAATTTAAAAGCATTGATGTTTATAGTTATCCTATGAGTGGTATACCTAAAGAAAGATCAAATTGTCTGTAAATTAGGGCCCAGCTACAGACTCTGCCAAATAGAAGCTTGTATGAGACAAGCTAGGTTTGTATTTCATAAAAGTCAGGTTTCACATAATCAGAGAGATAGTCCACGTACGTTCACACCCAAATATTTAATTACCATAACCTGCTCAAACATTTTATTTTCTAATTCTATTTTATATTGAGATATCTAATTGTTATTATATAGTTTATTATTATCAGCGTATGCAAGTCCGGTTCTACATTACTAGAACTGTGTGAAGAAAACCGACCTTCTTTTTATTACGTCATAATAACCTTCCCTCAATCAAGTATAGCATGCGTTGAATTCTCCGCTACCACTAGAGGTAACGAAAATCACATTACCTTAGATAGAAAGATCAGGTAATTATGTTGCGAACACTAATCATTATATATTGCAATGTTAATCTTCTTCTTCGTCACGGTTTAGGCTTATTTACTAGCCTGTTTCGGCTCCAAATTACTGCTGTTTCCATCTTTTCTTTGGTCTTCCCAAACTTCTTTTTTGATATTCCATATTCACAATCAACCTTGCTAAGTGTTCTTTCCAGTTTGTTCTATATTTCACTATTGTTGTGTTTAATTCCTCTACTTTTAGTTGTTGTATTATTTCTGTGTTATGTGTTTTGTCTGTTCATGATATCCTGCTATTGGTCTGAGGAATTTCATTACAGAAACTTGTATTCTGGCAGATTGTTTATTTGTGTTTATTTTGACGACATGATAAGATCATGGAAGCAAATAACGACTGGGGGAATTAACTTAGGAAATACAGTAATAAAAACAGTAGCTTTTGCAGATGACCAGATTTTAATAGCAAAAACATAAGACGAATTACAAAGAATGCTATATAAACCAAATGAAATATCAAAAAATACAACATGAAAATATCATCAGAAAAATAGAAAACAATGGCTTTGAAGGGCACTCATCCAGTTCGGGCAAAGATAATAGTGTAATTTTAATACTACTTAACATCCACCGCTGTGGACTAGGGATAGCGTTGCTGCCTCGTACGCAGCAGTCCCGGGATCGATATCCTTTCGGGACAAGTTTCCTGGATGATGGCTTTTTTTTAGGTTTTTCCTCACCTGCAAGACACATGTTAGAAAACGTTAAGGCCCAAACGGTCCCTGGATATCATCTGGCTATCATAATCATCTCTATCATATTCGCCATGTTCAATCTTAATGTTGAGTTGTCTCGGAGGACTTTGAGCTGATCCCTCATTCGGGGAGACTCCCCATGTCCTTGTGTAGTCAAAATAAGTATGTATGTGATCCATAGTTAAAATCCCTCTCCCGACAGGTCGTGCCACTTTAAGAGCTAGGTGTCGTGTGGCACATAAATACCTATAAGGTGAGAGGTGAACTGCGTTAATGGAATGGTGAACTACTTCTTCTTCTTCACTTCACGGGTTAGGCAAAAATTGCCTGTTTCGCCTAACAGTTGTTCTGTCCATCTTTTCACTGACCTTCCTACATCCCTTGAACCTCTTGGCTTGTAGTTGAATGTTACTCTTGGTAATCTTGTTACATTCATGTGTAAACCATTTCTCTCTAACAAAGTAATTAGTTATTTAGTTCTTTAATGAGACTGGGAGGACAGAGTGGCCGAGCACCTAGACTTTAAAGACATATTGCGCTATACCTGTATTATGGAGATGAGTGGAATGTAAGAATAAGTAAAGTAACTCATAAAGCATTATGGTCCATTTCTAGTTTGACACTGTTTATACTTCACCGGTTACTCCATTATAGAAAATAAGTTAGTCTTAGTATTACAATACTCTAAGTAGATCAAATACATGTACTCTTACTTTAAGGTAGGAAATGAGATTACCAGTATTTGACAATAAAGTTCTTAGGAGGATTTTTGGACCAAAGAGAGATGAACAGACAGGTGAATGGAGGGGACTACATAACAGTGAACTACATTGTCTTTAAGGGAAGCCAGATGTAATAAGAAAAGTTAAGTCCCGTAGACTGCGATGGGCAGGACATTTAGCACATGGGGAGTGAAAGACGTGCTTGGTAGCTTCTTGTAGGGAAACAAGAGAAAAATCGCCCTGTTGATAGACCAAGAATGAGGTGGGAGAATAACATTAACTATGAGTTGATGGAAGTAGATTATACAGGGAATGATTGGAAAGCATTAGCTTGGGATAGGGATTTATGGAGAGCTTATGCCGGCGCGGCCATGAAACTAATGGTTCGATAGTGCCAATGAGTTAGTTAGGTAATGCCACCATTTCTGGCTTTCTCCTCTGGCATTGGTGGAATTGTAATCCACTTCTTATGTTGGGGCACCTGGAAGGCGGATGGATATACATTATTCCGATGTTATGGTCTGTGATAGATGATAATGAAGCGCCAGGAGAGTTCTTAACCAAAACGTAACCTACATTTCAAACCACTTTAAGGAAAAGGTGCTATGGTTTGTCCGGTTGTCGAACCCGGGACCTCATGAACTGTAATCAGAAACGCTCACTACTAGCCCATGAAACTGGTGGCATTATTAATAATGACATTCTTAATCAGCATTTGTCTTGACCAAGAATAATTGGTAAAAAAAATAGGGTCATGGATTTAAACTCAGGAATTCCTGAATATGTCAGAGTTTGTCAACTAGCTTGTAACTTGTTGTTTTTATCAAGAAGTATCATTTGACAATATATAATATTTCTTTTTGCTAACGTGATGGAGGATTGTTTGAAAATAAAACTGTAAAATGAAAATCGTTCCAAATTAAAGCCCAGGATCCATATCGTACTTCAAATAATGTTTTCCGGGAAATTGAAATGGAAAAGAAAGAAACTGTAGGTTGGCAATCCTGAACGCCGGTAAATTTCATTTAGTTCAAGTCCATCGTGCTGTAAAATTACTGACAATTCAGTATCCCCCTCCCTTCAAACGTACCCCAAGCTACAAATCCAGTTTTAGATTCTTCTAACGAAATATAAGGTCAAACATATATAACAAGGCTAGATTTTCTTTTGTTTGCGACCTGCAATTTGATTGTCATCTATTTCCCCTCTTACGTCACATGTTGTTAATTCTGGATCTGAGCTTCAATTTTTTCTCCCTCATGTATTTCACAATATGGAGGTATAAAGCTAAAGCTTGTAGATTTACAGGCAATTATATCTGAAACGTAGCTCAATATCTTTAACCTCGTTATCCGCTCAGTTGTTCTTAAAGCGTGGTTCGTGTAACGTGCCAGGCCTACCATTAAAATGCAGTACACCACTTCTTCTACGAATGAACATTACATTTCTTTATGCAAATGTAAAGATAACTGAAATAATATTTTTTTGCGCGATAGTGCGTTTTGTAGTAATTAGAGCAATGGCGACCATGATTCAAAGTTCAACTTCCTACATTTCGGGGTTTGCACCCTAAATAACTATACTGTAATGTTACATAGGCTATTACAAAACACAGTATGCAAAGTAAAATCACTACCCTCTATATACTACGTACAATGTATACACAAAAATATATCCAAAAGATTGTGTTAATATACATTATACGAAAAAAATCATTGCATTTTAAATGAACTCAACTTCATTTGAAACAATATTCCGATTGAGGGTCTTTCCACTTTTCAGCGGTTGCCCTTTTACCAGCCGGCTGCTGGCCCTTCGCATCCACATGTGTCAATCACAGAGGTAGATGATCAACAGCCAGTGTAGGGGTGACATGTGGTTAGCATGTCGAGTACCCCAGCCGTTATAGCTGGTTCCTCAACCTGGAGCCGCTACTTATTGTAGCTACCCAATTGCCTCTCGATGCTGGGTGGGCACCGGTCCCATACTGGCCGAAATACCATGAGAAAATTACTTCCCCCATGGAGACTCGAACCAGCGCAAGTCCCGTAGCTCTGCGCCAAGGCTTCCTACCTTAACCGCTCGGCTACGGCGCGGTACTAACTCCTGGCGCGACAGGCCTACAAGGCCCTTAGCCTACCAGCCGGCTGTTGGCCTCACATCCACATGTGTCAATCACAGAGGTAGATGATAATCAGCCAGTGTAGGGGTGACATGTGGTCAGCATGTCGAGTCCCCCAGCCGTTATAGCTGGTTTTCTCAACCTGGAGCCGCTACTTATTGTAGCTACCCAAATGCGTCACGATGCTGGGTGGGCACCGGTCCCATACTGGCCGAAATACCATGAGAAAATTTCTTCCCCCATGGAGACTCGAACCAGCGCAAGTCCCGTAGCTCTGCGCCAAGGCTTCCTGCCTTAACCACTCGGCTACGGCGCGGGACAATATAAAACAATATAAAACAATAAATATGTACTTGCCTCCATTTTATCACTGAATGGTGCAACGGCCTGCTGCAGTTTCAACTAATAAACATTGCCCACACTGTTAACGTTAGTCAGTAGTTTATAATGAACGCAAATATTTCAACAAATATGTTATTATTTTACTATTATTTATCATTTTGAAAACACCATCGCGCAGAAAAGAATGTACAACGCGCGTTTGTGAAGTGTTTTACAGAATCTAGGAAATTAAAAACCTCGCTATCGCTTGGTTTTTAAACATTTTTTTTCAATTCTGTAAAAACCACTTTCCAACCTCGCATCGTAATATACTATTTTACATTAACTGTATGCTTTTATAAACTCTTTAGCAATTAAAATAATATTTCGTCAATCTTTTGTGGTGTCCATTAAGCATTTGTATGTAGTTTTGTGTTCTTATGATTTTTATAAATTGGTGATTATGATGAACTAAGTTCTAGTAATGACATTTCAATCTAGTATTGGCCTTCAAGATTATGAAAACTAGGATAAAACCACAGTCAGATTCATCGTCACCGGGAATGAACTCGGAATATCTCGAATGTGATGTCTCAAACTCTATCGCCTGAGTCAATTCTCTAACTGTAATGGTTATTATTTTGAACTAATTATACAGATGTATCGAATTTGAGAATAAATAGTTAACAATTATGTGCGTTTGATAATCAAATCCTCTTTTTAGTGAATTTACATAATGTGTAAATGAGTATTATTATTATTATTATTATTATTATTATTATTATTATTATTATTAGTGGTAGTAGTCCGATTAGTTGAAAATTGACTTTTTCGAAAGAAAGGTAATACACTTTCATTTGACATTGCGTAGAGCTTCTTTGACCTTACGTGCACAGTCGTGTTACATGAATAAATAACACGAATATATAAACAAAAAAATTGATAGCTACAGTATTTACCCACGTACACTTCCTATATAAAAGGATATACGTCTTTATGTTTATATATATATATATATATATATATGTGTGTGTGTGTGTGTGTGTGTGTGTGTATAAGTCTACGCCCACAGTACATACACAATGACACAAGTCTATACTCATGCATAAAAAATGCAAATTTTGCCATATGACTCTTATTTCACATTTGAAGTGATTTTTACCTTCCTTTTGGGGAAACCATGTTCAGGATATTTATTTATACCCTGAAAAATATCCGGGTTTGAAGCCATGACCTTCGGATCTAAAATGAAGCATGGTTACACTACTCCATCGTGACACGTTCACAATTTAAAGTCTACGGTATTACTACAGGCTTATAAAATACAAAGAATTTACTCCTTTGTCATACGTAATGCCACGAGTGATTTCCAATTTATCTAGAGAATTTGGAAAACAAGAGTGGCATTTGTTAGGACTATTTAACGAATAAAATTAAGCTCTTTACTAAAAAATAATTATTTGAATATAGTTACCGATGTTTTAAAATATTTATATAGTAAATGTAAACGGCGATGTTTGAAAACAAATTAAAAATGTGAGGTTATGTATATTCACTGCAATTCGATCATATTATTTATTGCCAAATAGGATCGCAATATTGTAAGAATGCACTCTAGTGGAGATATAATGAAACACATCAAACTATTATAATCAACATTAGGGCTGATGTTAATCGTTTATATGTTGAATAAACAACTCAGTAAAATCACCGAATCTATTCATTATTTGCTATACTCAATGTATTTGTTGGAGAAAAATAATGGTCTAACCTGTTATCAATAAATATGAAATTATTGTATTGTCACGGGTCCTCTACAAGTATACAAAGTTTCAAGTCGATCCAATGATTTTAAGTGGGTGAAAATTGCGTTGAAAGATTCCGTTACATATATATATAGATAGATAGATACAGGTCAAGCTAATATAATGCGTGTAAAAAGGAGGAGCTTTCTTTATCACAAAAGCAGGAGCTGATAAAGAGAAATCGATAAAGAGCGAGGTGAAAGACGACTATCATTGGTGTAAAACAGAATTCATTGAAACGTAATTGGTCATTGACTACCATTTGCGACATGAGTTAAATAGTCAACATAAATTAAGAGTAATTTTAATATCAGCCATTTGAATTGGAACCGCAGAAAATCGATAGGTCTATAGAATATAAAATACGCAACAAAAACCAAAATTAAATAAACAGAGACAATACGTACAGGGTCTGGAATGTAAAGTTTTTCTTTTAATGAAACTTGAATATTCATATCGATAGATATGTTTTTAAAATATAGAATAATGGCTAATATCCGGCGTGCGCTGCTACGCCTGAATAAATGAAATGTATTGTTTTATGTTTAGTTAAATAAGTAGAAATAGGAATAATTATAAATTTATATCGTAATTATTTTTGACACCCCGTGCTGATTACCCAGTGTTGCCCGGGTATCTACTTATCCCGATATTCTTAGCATCAATGAGCTGAAACACAAAAAAGGTTATTGTGAGTTATCCGTAAAAGACAGACATGAGCTTACACGGACTTTTTTGTATAATGTTTTGACATATTCAATTCTGTGTACATTAACGTGTTTTTTTATTTCGCGGTTTAGGTAGTATAAGCCACTTAAGCGTGCGAAAAGCTTTCTTACTGCATCAATGCCTTTTTTACCCTATAGTACTACGGTAATATGTTATATACGTTAATTGTCCCAGAATAACTATCTAAATGATAGTAAAAATCCTTTCAAATCGGTCAAGGTATTTTTAACTCCTTAAAGTACAGACAAACTCGCAGATTCTCGTTTTTATATGTAATTAATACACTGGTCGACAAAAATGAACTTTTTTCTTTCACAAGAAGAAAAATATGAGATTTTAGAAGTATTTTTCATCCTGAATTTAAATATCATTTCAGTTTTTTTCCTATCAGGAAAGAGTTTTCTGTGATATTCATTTACATTTTTTTTATAATTTTTAATAAAATCCATCTAGCTCTAACTCATTCTGACTTACCTAGAAAGTGGTAGAGTAGTGATTTTCGGGCATATTTTGCGTCTGGAACATCTCTCTTCTTGGTCCAGCAGTAGTCAGCCAGCATATTAGAACTCCACTTGCCTTGTTACCTCTTTTCCATTGTGGGAATTTGCTGATGAAAACGCTCACCGTGGTCATCAGAGACAGCCCTTAAATACAGCTTGAATAAAATCGTTACATATAAGGTAAAAGTTCCTATGACAGGTCAAAGAGAATGCTAAAATCAATTTTTAAAAAAGTAGCTGTCACAAAAAAACTGTGCCTGATGGAACAATTCTGATTACATATCTGAATTCAGTATGAAAAAATGCACTAGAATCACTATTACATATAAGGTAAAAGTTCCTATGACAGGTCAAAAAGAATGCTAAAATCAATTTTAAAAAAAGTACCTGTCACAAAAAAACTGTGCCTGATGGAACAATTCTGATTACATATCTGAATTCAGTATGAAAAAATGCACTAGAATCACTATTACATATAAGGTAAAAGTTCCTATGACAGGTCAAAAAGAATGCTAAAATCAATTTTAAAAAAGTACCTGTCACAAAAAAACTGTGCCTGATGGAACAATTCTGATTACATATCTGAATTCAGTATGAAAAAATGCACTAGAATCACTATTACATATAAGGTAAAAGTTCCTATGACAGGTCAAAAAGAATGCTAAAATCAATTTTAAAAAAAGTACCTGTCACAAAAAAACTGTGCCTGATGGAACAATTCTGATTACATATCTGAATTCAGTATGAAAAAATGCACTAGAATCACTATTACATATAAGGTAAAAGTTCCTATGACAGGTCAAAAAGAATGCTAAAATCAATTTTAAAAAAGTACCTGTCACAAAAAAACTGTGCCTGATGGAACAATTCTGATTACATATCTGAATTCAGTATGAAAAAATGCACTAGAATCACTATTACATATAAGGTAAAAGTTCCTATGACAGGTCAAAAAGAATGCTAAAATCAATTTTAAAAAAAGTACCTGTCACAAAAAAAATGTGCCTGATGGAACAATTCTGATTACATATCTGAATTCAGTATGAAAAAATGCACTAGAATCACTATTACATATAAGGTAAAAGTTCCTATGACAGGTCAAAAAGAATGCTAAAATCAATTTTAAAAAAAGTACCTGTCACAAAAAAACTGTGCCTGATGGAACAATTCTGATTACATATCTGAATTCAGTATGAAAAAATGCACTAGAATCACTATTACATATAAGGTAAAAGTTCCTATGACAGGTCAAAAAGAATGCTAAAATAAATTTTAAAAAAAGTACCTGTCACAAAAAAACTGTGCCTGATGGAACAATTCTGATTACATATCTGAATTCAGTATGAAAAAATGCACTAGAATCACTAATTAGATTTCTTGTGAAGAAAACGTTGTCGACCAGTGTTATCATGTACGTCTGGTGCTGCTTCCTTATTCATTTGAATGGGGAATAAGGAGTAACCAATCGTAAATTAACTATCCGTTATAAGAAATTAGTAGGTCCCATTGTAATTTGTAAACCAATGCCCAATAAAATGAAGTAGCTTGCAGTTTGGAACTTAAAGAGAACGAGTTTGGAAACACTGACTGAACATTTACTTGACAGACTGTACAAGTGTGAAATGACATTAAACTGCTACTTGTCTGCAAGATTCTTCATTAAGATGAAATCGCTTTTCACTTGTTTTAACGAAGCTGTCACCATGGAGATGACATGGCCTCCTTGTTATGTTTATACTCTTAGCTGTATGTATCTAATCCTTCATGCAATACAGGTATAAGGCACCACCTATATACAGATACATTAACAAATTATTTTTTACTAAAATTTATAACTTGAATATTATATCGGAAACCGCATCGCATGAGATGAGTTTAATGTTACACAAAATAATATATTAAAATACATACCTAGCAGGTGTCGTCAGATAAAACAGTTTCTAAATATTTTAAAAACTGTAGGCCTTTCGGTAAACGGTTTCCATTATCAGCAGAATATGTGCTACTAACCGTTATTATTTTGCGACGCTTTTTACAGCGGAAGCCCGCTGATGTCAAAAGCGTCACAAAACAATAAAAACAGCAGTTAGTAGCATATATTCTGCTGACGATGGAAGTCGTTTCAAAAAGGCCTACAGAATTGTATGACAGAATTAAGTCATAAAAACAGCGCAATAAGGGAAATTATGCACGTTGAAAAAATAGAAGGAAAACGATTGGATTGGTATCGACACCTCATAAGAATGGGAGAAGATAGAACACCAAAGAAGATCCATTAATTGAAATCTAATGGAAGAAGTGGAAGAGGCAGACCTAGATTGATGAAGTGACGAGAAGTTTGGAAGCTAGAGATTTGAGGGAAGAAGCTGCTTTAGACAGAAACCTCTGTCGACAAATCACTTAGGGTTGAAGGAGAACCACTGTAGTATGGAATATTCCTAATAAAAAAATACATAGTTGAGGTCGACGGCATCTGCCAGGTATATATTGTAATATTTTACTCTATGAGTATTTACCTCAACGGAAATTTAGTATGAATTTTATCAGTATTGTTACTTACATTACATGAACACATCACTCAAGCAAATATACGAAGCAAGAAAAGTACTGTATTCATCTATGATATAGCGAAATATTACTTTCTCCAAAAGAAAATAATTAACTAACTCACTCACTGGCACTATCGAACCCGTAGGTTTATGGCCGCGCGGACATAAGCTCTCTATACATCCCTATTCTGAACTAATAGTTTCCAATCATCCCGTGTATAATCTACTTCCCCTAAATCATACATAATGTTATTCTCTCCTTCATTCTTGGTCTACCAACTAGACGTTTTCCTTCTGGTTTTCCTACAAGAAACTTTCACGCACGCCTTTCATTCCCATTCGTGCCACATGTCCTGTCCATCGCAGTCTACGAGACTTAACTGTTATTATATATGGCTTCCTATAAAGACCATGTAGTTCACTGTTATGTAGTTTTCTCCATTCATCTGTCTGTTCGTCTCTCTTTGGTCCAAAAACTTTCCTAAGAACTTCATTCTCAAATACTTGTAATCTCCTTTCCTTCCTCAAAGTAAGAGTCCATGTTTCGCATTCATATAATATAACTGGTAGAATAATAGTTTTATATATTTTCAATTTAACGTTTTTTGAAAGGAGTTGGGACATCAAGAGTCTCTGCAATGCATAACAGTACGCATGTCCAGAATTGAGCCTATGTTTAATTTCTTTCTGCATCTCATTCCTATTTGTGATTATTGCTCCTAGGTATTTGAAATCAGCCATTTCCTCAATCCAAAAGAAAATACGTACATATTTATAGAATGCTACACAGTTAATCAAAATTATATGATTGCAAACATAAATGGAAACGCGGCTGTGATTTTACGTATAGGATAGAAACAAGGACAATATGTTCTATCCAAAATAAATCCCGCTCATAACATAAACAAATACGTACTGTCCTTCGCAATATTTGTTACTCTTACTCAAATACACCTCAATTGTTTATACTGTTGTTTATTATAGTAAACAATAAATCCGTGTCATTTGTTTCCTTTATAAATTAGATATACATAATACTTTGTGTACGCAAATAATGATTTTATCGTCCTTCCTATTCACCTAGCGATCAGTGCCATACTTCTGTAAACGTTTTTTACATCAAGGGTGGGTATTATTGTGATAAAATATAGTAAAATAGGCGAGACTCAGTTGATTAAATGTAGAATAAAAATGCAAGTAAAATGATTAAATTCATAGGAAAAAAGGGTACTAAAAACGATATATGAACCAGTAAAGGTACAAGATACATGGAGAATTAGAACGAACCAATAATTGAAAGAATTTATAGGGTTTATATCTGATAGGAGATATTGGATGAAAGAGATTGGAATGGGTAGGACATGTGTTGCGGATAGAGCAGGAAAGAGGCGCAAGAAGGATTTTAACAAGGAACCAAGAAGGAATAAGAAAGGTTGTAGGACAGAAACTAAGATGGTTGGATAAGGTTGAGGAAGACTTAAGACAACTGAAGTTTAAAAGATGGAGACAGAAAGTTAGGAATAGAGAAGAAAAGCAGATGTTATAAAGGAGGTCCGGCTTCTTAGCGGACCCTAGGGTCAAGAGAAGAAGAAGAAGTAGAAGAAAATGAATTGATGACTCTGTATGTATTTATTATTTCGAGAGGATTAAATATTTATGGATATACAGTGTTCAGGAACTTTGCGTTAAGGAATTTATCATAAGTAATGCCACAAGTGATTTCCAAATTTATCAAGACTATTTAACTCATGCCCCAAATGGGAGTCTACGACCAATCACATTTCAATGATTTTTTTATTTACAACCAATCACAGTCGTGTTTTGCCTAAAATTTACCAATTAACGTTTATCATAATAAAGAAAGCACCTCCTTTTTAACATTCTGAATAGGTCATAGAATTATCTTGCAGAGACTGACCCTGGAAGATTGTATATATAGTGATGAATGTCAACACGTAGCGCATACGAGAGATAATATAAAAAATATTTGTAACAATTGATTATACCACAGAAAAAAGAAACCACTGTTTGCACTTTCTTAAACGAATTATTTTCCACGAAATGACGCAGAAAAATATAATTGGCATATTTACATCATAGAACATCAGAAATTAATTAATACCTATAACGTTGGTTATAAATTTCTCCACTAGGGTGCATTCTTACAACATTTCGATCTTTTGGTAATAAATAATATTATGTGGTTACAGTGATCGAACAAAAGAAGCAAATGAAGCGTACCAATCGTTTCTCATTTGTTTTCAAACATCGCCATTTATATTAAATATATAAATATTTTAAAATAACTATAGTTAAATAATGATTTGTGAGCATACAGCTTAATTTTATTCGTTAAATAGTCCTAACAAATGCCACTCTTGATTTCCAAATTCTCTACATAAATTGGAAATCACTCGTGGCATTACTTATGACAATTTGGAAATCAAGAGTGGCATTTGTTAGGACTATTTAACGAATAAAATTAAGCTGTTTACTCACAAATCATTATTTAAACATAGTTATTTTAAAATATGTATATATTTAATGTAAACGGCGATGTTTGAAAACAAATGAGAAACGATGGCACGCTTCATTTGCTTATTTAGTTCATCACTGCAACCAAATCGTATTATTTATTGCTAAAGGAACGCAATATTGTAAGTATGCACTCTAGTGGAGAAAAAATGAAACACATCAAACTGTATATTAATTCATTTCTGATGCTATATGTAAATATGACAATTATATTTTTGTGGAAAAAAATACATTTAAGAAAGTACAAACAGTGTTTTTTTTTAAATATAATCAATTGCTACAAATGTTTTACACGCTTTATATTAGCTTAACCAGTATTTATCTATCTATGTAACTGAATCTTTCAACGCGATTTTCACCCACTTAAAATCATTGGATTGACTTGAAACTTGTAAAAGACCCGTGACAATACAATAATTTCATATTTGTTTCTAAAATCCTGGCCAGAATCGTCAGAAAATCAAAAAAAGTTCCTTTGTATCTATGTAACGGAATCTTTGAACACTATTTTCACTTACTTAGAAACATTGGATCGACTTGAAACTTTGTGTACTTGTTAAGGACCCGTGACAATACAATAATTTCATATTTTGTTTCTAAAATCCTGGCCAGAATCGTCAGAAAATCAAAAAAATGAAAACTGGTATAATAGGTTGCGGACATGTCGACTTTTTAGTCAATCGTTGTAAGAGCTCAGTTGGTAGAGCGGTGAACTCTAGTGGTATATAATTTCAGTAATCCATAGGTCGCTGGTTCAAATCCGGCTGGGAGGTTTTTTTTAGATGAGTACTACTTTTAGCTCATACTACAATAGTATCGAATTTAAAGATATTTACATTTTTATCTTATTCTGTAAAATATTAAAACTAATAAAAAATAAATAATAGTTTTAAAAAACTAAAACAACACGCTTTATTACAAAACCGAACTAAAAAAATGAAAAATAATTTTAATTTCCAACACGCTTGGGGTAAATAATTTTACCATCAAAAGCATGGGGTGCTTTTTATGATTTTTACATTTTCCTCATAGAGACTTTAAGTTTACCAATATCTGTTTATTATCAAATATATTAATTGATATAGAGCACCCCACGCTTTTGATGGTAAAATTATTTATCCCAAGGGTGTTGGAAATTAAAATTATTTTTCATTTTTTTTGTTCGGTTTTCTAATAAGGCGTGTTGTTTTAGTTTTTAAAAACTATTATATATTCTATTAACTCCCGCATGCGGTATGTGTTGACATTCATGCACTATATGTACAATCTGGTAGCCGTATTTCTTGGTGAGTCAGTCACTGCAAAATAATGTTATGACGTATTCAGAATGTTAAAAAGGAGGTGTTTTCTTTATTATGATAAACTTTAGTTCGTAAATTCTAGGCGAAACACGACTGTGATTGGTTGTAAATAAAAAAAATCATTGAAATGTGACCGGTCATTGACTCCCATTTAGGGTATGAGTAAAATAGTCAGCATATTGCCTCAATGAGACAGATAGTGGGCAACTAAGTTACTTGGATCAGGAAGGCCGGCCGGTTACATTTTAATCATTGGCATTAATTTTGACTTGACGTTCTTTAACGAATCCAAAAATATTCAGACTAGGGACCCAAGGCTTAAAGTTTCTCCCGGAAGACTTGTCCCTTGGAGTCTTCAATACTAAAAATCAATCTGCTCTGATCGGGTAGAAACGGTCCTAATATTTATATTATAAAACCTGATTTATGAAAAACCATAACTTCTGTTTTCTTAACATTCATTTTCATGTAATAGTATATTACGCTGCGAGGTTGGGAAGTGGTTTTTACAGAAGGGGGAAAATGTTTAAAAACCAAGCGATAGCGAGGTTTTTAATTTCCGAGATTCTGTAAAACACTTCACAAACGTGCTTTGTACATTATTTTCTGCTGGATGGTGTTTTCAAAATAATAAATAATAGTAAAATAATAACATATTTGTTAGAAATATTTGCGTTCATTTTAAACAATAGACCAACGTCAAGAGTGTGGGCAATATTTCTTAGTTGAAATTACAGGAGGCCGTGAGTCCAATTAGTGATAAAATGGCGGCAAGTACGTATTTATCTTATGTGTAAAAATTAATGTTTGTTTGTATGTTTGTTTGTTTGTTCGTACTTTACGCGCGGCGATATCGTTGATCCGATTGTGATGGTTTTTTTTGCAAAATGTTCAAGAAATTCCCGGGATGAACATAGGCTATGAGAGAGTTGTGATACTCAACTCCTACACCCTTAAAAATCGCCCTTTGTAGTGGAAAACGTAAAAAAAGTAGGTCTTTGGACACATAAATGGCTTACACTGCCTAAACCATAAGAAATGCACAACATTAATGTACACAAAATTGAATATCTCAAAACGTTCTACAAAAAAGTTCGCGACAGCATATGTTTATTTCTTACGGATAACTCACAAAAACCATTTTTTTCTTTCATTGATACCAAGAGTCCCTTATCTCTTACGGATAACTCACAATAACCATTTTTGTCTTTCATTGATACCAAGAGTCCCTTATCTCTTACGGATAACTCACAATAACCATTTTTTGTCTTTCATTGATACCAAGAGTCTCGCGCCGTAGCCGAGTGGTTAAAGCAAGAAGTCTTGGCGCAGAACTGCGGGACTTACGCTGGTTCGAGTCTCTGCGGGGGAAGACATTTTTCTCATGGAATTTCGGCTAGTATGGGACCGATCCACAGTGAGTCAGAAATGAAATCTAGCTGGGGAAAAAAAAGCTGTTTTGACTCACTCTCATTAATTTATCTTCTTTTTTCACTCTAATATAATTGTTATATGACGGTTCTTAACTTCTCTGCAAAGGAGGGTACAATCCTAATGTTTATGAAGACAATTTAAACATCAGAAGCTGCCGATGGTTAAGAACTCATCTGGTCTATATCCCAGTTGTGTTGTTTGCGTTGTGTGTTCAAGTTCAGTGAGCTATTCTTCATATTCTATATGGACACGTCACCTCAAGGTTTGTAATTTTATTGATATATTTAATGTTTTTCTATATAACCAGATATTATGTTAAATACATGTGGAATCGTACCCTCCAAGTCCGTCGCCGTGGCGTAGTCGGTAGAGTGCCTACCTTCCACTCCGGCGACCCGGGTTCGATTTCCGGTGGGGTGGGGATTTTAAAAATCTTCACTTTCGGTCTGGGTGTTTGTGCTGTCCCTAATACTCAACTGAGTGCAGATTTCCTATTACGTAAAAAAATCATACCTTCCAAGCACTAAAACAAGTACACAATCATCTTATTTAAATTGAGCTACAAATCAGTGGCGGTTCCAGGGAGGGGACCATGCCCTCCCCCCGAGAATTTTTTAAAGATAAATTATGATTCTAATTAATTAACTATTATCGTGCATATAAAATATCAAATAAACTTCGGTGTGTAACAAGTAGCAAAGAGCGTTGCTGAGCGGTCACGAGTAAACTTGTGATCGAGTTTCTCGTATGTACATATATAGGCTATATATAATTCTTCTGTATGAGTATTTGTCACTGAACGTCTCCTAAACGACTGGACCGATTTTGATTAAATTTTTGTGTGTGTCTGTTTGAGTCCCTCGATGGTTCAGATTCACATTTGGACCCTCTTAAACCATTAGTTGTAGGAGTTCACCTGAAATGAAAATTGAAAAATCGCACTAGCGGTCACATTTTTCTACGTTTCACAACTCAATATTGTCTACAAATGAGCGAAATTCCGACAATTAGAAGTGGAGGTTTACTTGAAATCCTAAATTAAAAACTCCTGTATATCGACTGGACCGATTTGGATGATTTTTTTTTCTGTATGTTTGAGTGGGTCCCAGGATTGTTTAGATTCACAATTGGACTTGGTAGGTGGCGCGGCGATCGGGTTATAGGATTTTTTATGTCAGTTGCGTAGTCATCTGCATTATCGTTATGATCTGACATGACTATGTGACGTCAGCATTCACACTTCTGGAGCCACAACAGAAGGCTGTAAGAGGTTTTCTTGCGAACTTATTTAATAATATCTAATTATGTCCTATTGCTGAATTTTATGGTAAAAAAGTAACATTTTATCGTCTGCCCATGACATGAGAATTGAACTTTCGGCCAGGACAACGTCTGCCGGGTACGCTAGTTGTTTTATATATTGTTTCAAATAAAGTTCAGTTCATTTAAAGTGCAGTGATTTGTTTCGTATAACGTATGTTAATTCTACCTTTTGGTTATTTTTTTATATACACATTGTATGTAGTATACATAGAGGACAGAGGTTTAACTTCCCACACGCATTTTGTAATATGTAATATTTCAGTATAGTTACTTTACTACAGTTATTTAGGTTGGCAACCGCGAAATGTAGGAAGTTGAACTTTCAATCATGGCTGCCATTGCTGTAAGTACGACAAAACGTACTATCGCGCAAAAATTATGTTAATAGGTTGGTTAAAGCGTTTAACATATTCTGCATATATTTTTATCTATCCGCCAATATAACAATGTCGTCAGGAAATCTTATAAAGTCGAGATATATATTATTCTTCTCCCGTCTTATTTTTCTTTTTCTTCTTCTTCTTCTTCTTATAAATTGGGACTATAATAGATTATTTACATTCATCTGGAAGAGCTTCTTTTCCCCAAATCATACTAAGCAATCGGCGTATCTTGTCCTTCAATTTTTCTTCCCCTGATTTTATCAATTCTGCCGGCATTTCATCTGAACGTGATGCTTTATACATCTTCAATTTTTCTATCGCCATTTCAACCTCTAATGCACTTGGTTCTACAACTAGCATTACTGCTGTCTGTAAATAATCCCCTTCAATATCCTGTTCTGTATGTACATTTAATAGCTGATTAAAGTAACTTTTCCATGTATTTAATATACTCTTGGAATTTGCAATCATATCCCCATTTTCATTCCGAATTATGTTTGTTCTAACCATAAACCCTTTCCTCTCTATCCTAATTAATTTATATAATTTTCTCATGTTCCTATTTTTTATATTCATTTTGAGTTCATTAATCTTCTCTCTCAAATATTCCCTCTTTTACACTTTAGTAACCTGGTGGTTTCCCGTCTAACAGTACCCAATTGCTCTAAATTTATCTCATTTGGCTCGTGTAACCATTTCATTTTTACTAGCTTTCTTTTCTTTACAATGTCGGTACATTCCTCATCAAACCATTTCGTTTTGTCTCATTTTTAAATAACCAATGCTTTTTGATGCCGACAATTTAAATGTATCTCTTATAGCCTCCCATTCTATATGTATACCAGTTTCTTCTTCGTTTGCCATATTGTCATCTGAAGATTCCAGTACTTCAAATCTAATATATTAGCAATTCTGATTTGGTTTTCTTGCCGCATTTCATAATGTTTCAAGTTTTTTAATTCAAATTTTTCAGAATCATCTTCAGCGTTTGTTCCTCTCATAAGCAATAGCCTATGTCTGATTTTCACTCTGAGCAGATGATGATCCGAATTGCAGTCTGTCCCTCTAATCTGATCTAACAACGATGATGCTACTGTGCCAGCGTTTTTCCACTAATACATGATCTATCTGGTTCCGATTTTCGCCATCTGGAGACGTCCAGGGGTATTTATGAATAGTCATATGCTGGAATATTGTGATATTCTTTGATGTGGCAAAGTGACTAATCTAACCCCATTGTCGATACTATCTTCATGAAGATTGAATTTGTCTATTGTTGGTTTGAATATATCTTCCCGCCCCACTTTTGCATTAAAATCTCCTAAGACGATTTTCATATGATATCGTGAAAAGTTATCAAATAAACATTCTAATTCTTCATAGAACTCATCCTTGATCTTTTCATCTTTATTTTCTGTGGGAGCATGTGCATTTACGATTACATAATCATGTATTTAACCTTAGAATTATGTATGATATCCTATCACTGACAAACTTAATATCTCGGATATCAGATAGGATCCTCCTTCGGACTAAAAAACCCTTTCCAAATTTAGGTGTTTCTGCACCCCCGTTGTATAATGCAAAGCTTCCTCATTCTTGACTATCTTCTCCTGGCCATCTAACTTCCTGTAAAGCGACTATATCCGAGGGTGATTTATCTAATTCCCGCATTAATATCTCTAGCGCCCCGCAATTGCATAAAGTCCTAACATTCCACGTTCCTAGGAACATGTCCCTGTTTGAGCCTTTTGTATGGGTTCCGTGAAGTAGTTTCCGAATGGGAGACTATTTGACCTCCGAAAAATTTTACTCCAGTGGAACCCATGTCCGCATTTCTTGACGCTTGTATTTTTACGATGAAGATCGTCACTCTTTCGACCAAGGCACTTTTTTTCGACTGGCGTATCACCTTCTACCAGTCCGCATGGGTAAACCTATCGGTAACAATGCTCTCGGGATCATTTAAGCACGCAAGTCACTCCACTACGACAATGTAAAGATACCATGGAGGGGAAGAGAATCTTAAAATATATAATTACAATTTTAATAGATTAAATGATTAAACGTTCTTACGCATGTAAAATGCAGAATACTTTATAATTTCAATTATTTCAAATGACAGCATCAAAAAGAAAAGCTAACATTTGAACAGCTGAGGGAAACAAATTATTTTGGATGTTTTCAAACAGTTTAGTGAAAAATATCTACAATAGCATTGAGGATGTAATAAAATAACATCAGAATTTATAGGTGAGTCAGCGTGGAGCATAAAATCTACTCGTAATGAAATAGCAAATAAAGGTTGTCTATCGACATAATGGAAGATAGCGTAAACATCGGTAGGCCTACATATATAATTTTTGTGATAAAAATGAGATATAGAATTTCGTAACTATTGGTTCTATCTTTCCTTGCATTCTGTCTTATTTCCTATAAAATACGATTTTGATTGAGAACAATGTTTCTATCTATGACAGTTCCGTACACAATTCAGTCATAAGGCGCGTAAAAGTACACCTTCGTACAGAGTCGGCGATAATACCTTATGCAAGTTTGTTTACAGTACAACTGGACTTAGCTCGGAATTATATAATCGTAAGTATTTAACTCAGGGAGGTGAAGTTACGAGCTCTGCTGTAACACGAAATAACATTTTATTCACTTTTATTGGAACTCAGGGCCTCGATCTACAAATCCAAAGTAGGTTTATCTTTTTATTCAGTTTTGTGCGTAATGAAAGTGCTGCACGGTGTATTCATGAACCGTTCAAAGGGAAGATCACCATGGTTACAGCATTTCGACTGTTTATCCTGTGCGAGAGGGAAACAAAAATCCCATTTCATCTGCGTAATTTATCGGAATTTCCCTGCTGTATTTAGAAGCGTGTCTTTTGTCACATGTGCGCCTACCATGACCCGCATGACGTCATCAACATGGCAGTTCCTATTACTCGGATGTTATTACTTGTGTCGTATGAACGCACAACTTGGTGACAGTCTAATCACGAGACTTATTAAAAATATATATGTATGTCGTGCTTCATAGACACCACAAATTAAATATATTACAAAACTATAAAAATTACCGCTAGGGATTATTGTTTGTCAAGGACCCAGATTCATTTCGAGTTGAATTTCTAGGACTTTTCTTAACTGTAAAATAAATAACAGGGAAGTCGGGCAACACCTTTTATGAAAAATCACCAGGATCATAATATTTATCACTAGAGCCAGGATTTTATGAAATTTCATATTTTAAACTATTGGTCAAAGAGTACTGACACAAAGTATAATTACATTTTATAATGTGTATAATTATATAAGACCAAAATATGTTATTTATATTTTATAATGTTTTGGTAAAATGTTCGTATTTTAGTAAAAGTTTAATATTCCTTCATATTTTTCAACTTTCAATTTTTTTAAATAAAATTTATAATAATTTGTTAAAACATTTTTGAAGTAACTGTAGTTTTGAATTTTGTTTGATAGTGTAATATGGTAGAAAAATGACAATCATCAGTATCCAATCG
The DNA here is from genome assembly GCA_030220185.1 of Diploptera punctata. Taxonomy (NCBI): domain Eukaryota; kingdom Metazoa; phylum Arthropoda; class Insecta; order Blattodea; family Blaberidae; genus Diploptera; species Diploptera punctata. The sequence continues at coordinate 267,717 of JASPKZ010007914.1, forward strand.
GGAACAAGATAAACAGATTTGATAATAGAAAATCATTGAATAAAGAGACATGGAATGACCAAGCAGAAGCTTTTATCCAAAACTACAGAACCAGACCAGGGATCTACATGAATAAGTAGAACAACGGTGCTATAATAATAACCATCTACTCTTCCCTATCAGGTAGTAGCTAGTTCCTATTTGCTACTTAAGGCACTCCTTATTTTGTGAATGGTATTTAAATGTGGTGAAGACTGCAGCTGCTAACCTTGAAGCCATGCAGGAAAATAAGGTTTTACTCCATAGTTTATGAAATTAGTAAAGTTCTTTTAGGTAAGGCCAATATTATTCTCACATCAAACTATCAAATATAGCGCGGTTCATGTTTGCTCCCATAACATCATATGGGTTGGAGTGTACTTTTTGATTGTGCAAAACAATTCTGTAGACAGGCGTTAAAAAAATTATAAAATGTATAAATAGCTCCTAACTGTGTATTATGAACATAATTGATAACTGGATTTTCAAAGTACAAATAGACCAAGACTAGATACTGTGCTCGGCCAATTTCATGAGAAAAACGAATGTTAAAATAATTCCAACTATATTTCACCATGTTCATACGAGTAGCGTATAGGATTAAATATAAATGTAATTGCAAAGAGAGTTTTGAAATACTCCATAGAATTAATTGTGGATTAATTCATTTTAACATTTTGTTTCTCCCGATATGACATACTGGAATTGGTCTACTTATGCTCTGATGCATCCAATTTAATGTTATTGGTACATTTACATAATATTCGAATTCAATATATGTATGCAAGGTAAATAGCAATCATCCAATCTGTATCTACTCTTAATTTTTTCAGTGGTATATTCGATCAAAGCAGGTTTGTTTCAGTTACTATGTTTTATGTTTTGTTTATGCTTGGATTTCGTAATTAACCCTTCAGAGCGGATGGATTTAAATGGCCGGGAATACTCTGATGTGGGAGGAAGTTCACCGGTATTTAAACTCAGCCGTTCAGTGCCAGTATTCCAATAACGCATTTAAATTGATATATCTTCAGTAATTTAAATGTTTTTGCAATTCCTTTATGGTGAACCCTTAATATAATATTTAATTAAATTTGTTACGGTTCTCACATAACATCTCTGCATTTTTTGCAGACTTATTTATGGTTGTTGTGCCACAGTTGAAATAGGTCCTTTTTGTAAATTTCTCACATAAGTGACACAGTGTATTGCACTAGGGATTCTTTGAAGAATTCAGAGAACCGGCTTTACCTAACAACAAAACGAAATATTTACTCAAAGAGAAGGGTCTTAAAAAAAATGAACTTCAAAAATTGGTGTGATAAATCTTCAAAATGTAAACCAGCTGTTTGACACTCGGGCAACAATAAGTGTATTTTTTTCCCCTTGTGTTTACTTTGTTCATGTTTATTACAAACACATTGCTTCTATGCGCTGACCTTCTTTCTTGTAGGGGGGGCAGCCTTCTCCAAATGTATCTTTCTAACACTTTTGAAACATTATTTTAGGTCGTGTGCCTTCAAAAAATGGTCTTTCTACACATCAGACCTGTTGTACTAAAAGACCTTCATCAACCCTAAATTTCAATGCCTTTCTTCTGGTTTCCAAACTGAAACCAGTTGATGAAATATGACTATAATAGTTTCACCGGAGGTGTGGACTTAAAAGATTAACATGCTACAAGCCGGAAGATCGAGGGTTTGAGTCCCGGTGGATCAGGATTTTTAAACTGAATCAAACCTTCAGGCGGCACTGTGAACCCGGGGTTGACTCAGCCTCTAACTGAAATGAGTACCAGATGCTTGTTATGGGCCGTCAGACAGAAATAAGTACTCGGCTTACATCAAGTACCGATACTTTAGAAAAGTGGGAGCCTTAACCTCCTAATATCCCAAGAACCTTCTAAGGTCTGTAGTGGACCACTTTCCTTTTAGATACTGACTGAATTGTAGACTAACTACCTTTCCATAATGTAAGGATATCGTCATTTGAAATATATATATATATATATATATATATCTGAAATTTACTGTTGTGGTCCTGTACTGTAGCGTAAATCGGAAATAACTTTGTTGGGCCTTTATTTATACTGAATTTTGCGACATTATTATTAAAAATGAAGAGATTTGAAAATAGATTCAATTTTATAGACAAGCTAATCTACAAAAAAAGGCGAATTTAGTTTTATAAGAAATCCTTTATCAAGTTATAAATTTAAGAAAAATTTCAGGGGCCGCAAGAATAAATGCAAATATAAAATTATTTTAAATTGTTACTCAGGGCCGTAATCAGTTAATATATGCACTAATAGAAACTTTGAAGCCTCTACATAAAATTTGTATACACGGTAAATAGTTAATGTAAACACAAAGGTCATAATTACAGTTTAAAGCAGTGCGTGTCACTAGCGTACATGTCACGTCGTTCCGCATTGGGTGAAGAATTCAACTTGCGTACACGTCACGTCGCTCCACGCTGACGGGTTAAATATCATTGGATAAATTAATTGATCGTGTTTATATATACTCCTAGTATTAATTATTAAAATAAAGTGTCAAACTACAAGTTTGGGAGGCCCTTGAGGTAGACGAATGTTGAGAGTTCCATCTTTCTGGACAATCGCCATAGGATGTCTACTGAGTCCTGAGTGACGGCCGCCTTTGTCCCCAAAACATGCGTCTGGCATTCGTTTACATTAAGAGCTGAGTAGACCCTAGGGCCAAGATGCTGCCAGAAAGCTAGGTCCAGCTAAAGACTATGACCATATTGAGACTCGAACCCACGACTTTCCACTTGCTTGCAGTGAGATTCCTCAAACAACTACACTACAATGTGAGCCATTAAAATTGCTTCAAATCATGAACATGATATTTTCCATTGTATCAGAATTGTGGAAAGCAACGGGAAGCTACCACACCTACAATTCCCTGGTAAAGCTGCAAGCATAGCATGAAAATGCTATAATTGCAGTGAAGGTCCTGCCTTCGGGCAGAATTACTATGGATGGATGGATGGTATGAGAATTAATGTAAAACTAATTAAAATGGAAATACAGTAAAAAATCTTGATTTCTTGAGCCACAAAAGGCCTTCTTATCCCATTTGTGTGCTGGTATGTACACCTATAAATTATACAGGTCTTGTGTATATAAATATATCTAAAAAGTTAAAAAATAGTAGCTTCATAAAATTTGTATGTCACAATTTTCATATTTTGTTATTAAAGTAAAGTGATATCCCACAACAGGTCCGGAGGCCCTTGGGGTAGTAGGAGGTTAGGCTCCCACTTTTTCTAGAAAATCGGCACTTTATGTCAGCCGGGTTGTCAGCCCTGCGTGACGGCCGCCTTTACCCCTATAACAAGCGTCTGGTACTCATTTCCGTTAGAGGCTAAGTCGACCCCAGGGCCATAGTGCCGCCATAGGTTTTGGGTCAGTTTAAAAATCCTGACCCCAACGGGACTTGAAACCTTGACCCTCCGCCTTGTAGCTCAGTGCCTTAACAACTACGCTATGGCGTGCCCCATTTTGTTATTACGATTTAATATTTTCGTATAATTTTCTTCATATAATTCCTCGTTCTAGTTATTACGTTGGCCAACATGACGCTAAAAGTCACTATTCTCCGATCGAATATCCAGGTGGGACTATGCCATAGAACAGCCAAATCCCTTAACAACAACCAAACAAACTTCTCTGAATTAGGCAGCGCCACTATCGCAAGCGATCGGCTATGTAATGTATTTGTACTGTGCATGGTATTCGCTTCGTTCTCACTTGCTCACGTCGCTACGGTGTGAATGTCTTTGGTTGGGATACAGCTGCTTGTAGCTGCCGACGAGTCTCTCTTCCGTTTCCTCTCGACTCACCGTAACACATAATCATGTCACTGAGTTCAGTCAACTCGTACTGCATGTTGATTAAATTCTCAAAACAACAACAAACCAAACCTACTGGTACGTATTGTTACGACAGAATGAGGGCTGACTGCACAGATAAACAACGAACGAGTTGGTTCCAGTGCGTGGCGCGCAAACCTTGATACATGCGCTTAACTCGTAAACGCCATGTTTGCGACTATATATTCCTTCACAAAAAATGATCCTCTCTGCATGGGCTATCATTCCTATCATACTGTCGGTGAGGTCCTGTTTGTAGCAGAAATAACTGCACTAATTAATTTTATTATTAAACATGATTACTAAATATGTATTTACACTTTCCAAAAAAAAAGGTTTCGTGAGAAACTCTTAATCAATCTGTCACGCTTGAGTATATAAAAAGACATTTCTGTCCATTGTATCTCAAGTTTTCTTTGAAGATGGACACGTGTGAGTTAAATCGTTTTACAAGCCGGGACTAAATCGTTCCCTAGTAAAACGGTCTCGCAGCTGGAGACGTAACATCCCTTGTCCGGCTCTGGAAGTCATCCGTCCAGAGAGATAAATGACGGTCAGTCTTCGGCGTCGAAGACCAGTAGATCGCCTGTTGAGAGGGCGACAGTAGCCAAAAACTATGTCCATATGTTTTCTGTAAAACAATGACCGATTTCCGGCGTCATTTAGCGAATTCTCACCAGCTGTGTGAAAAACACATCCTGGAAATACATGGACCAATGATTGTCCCGAGATTCTGGTTTAACTATATTGGGAACCATAATGCCCAATCAGAGTCCATAGGTAAATATTATTCTGAAAGTAAGGCGTTTTTTTATATATGTTAATTATATGTTCAGCCAATGAAAATATTGGTATTGTAAATTGTATTTGTAAGATGGAGTTGGATATATTCCGAATATCGTGAAAGTAGTCTACTCCGGGAAGGCTTCCCGGGAGGAGCAAAATTTACATAAGACTCCCGCGCAGGATTAATTGTTTGAGTTCCGCGGCAGTGCGGACTCTTATATTTCGCCGGTCGCAGGCAAGCGACCCATTAGATACACTAAATGTGTTAGGCCAAGAACGGCAAGTTTTAAAAGTTCATTTTAAAAGCATAAGTGTGCTGGTGTTATATCACACTTTAGATCCAGTGAAGACCGGTAATTATCAGTGTTTCAAAACGCGATAGATTCGCCACAATATTAATAAAATTGGTCCAGTGTCGACCGCTATTCGCACTTGTACTATTCCGAAGTAAAATATACCGGAATATATCCAAATAAATCCTATATTCTAGAATTGGAACTGTAAAAGTGGATCGCCTTGTGCTACATGTTAATTAATAAATATTATATAATTGACATCAGTGTTGTCTTGGTAAGCCTCCTGATTGTACTCAGTTGTCCTTAATTCGCTCCTCGCCATATCCCACGGTGAAAATCCACAACCCTGAGATATATAGTTCTTGCCTTGCCCAGGCCTACCGCCCTAAACGTTCCCGTTATATGTTACACCCTGTATAAATATTGTAGGCCTAATGTTTTATTACTACAATTAGAAAGTAAAATGTAATAATATTACTAAACACAAATAAATAAATAAATGATGTACTGGATTCAGTTAGCTGAGGATATGGATTCGTGAAGAGCTTTAATTAATGTAATTAAATGATCACCGTCCCCTCGGTACATGGATAGTCCTCCACTGAGAAGTTTCTTAACCAGACTAATTTAGTTAGGTCTATTTCCCTATAGATGTAAATGAGCGACGTGTGGTTAGTACATCGCCTCAACGAGACATCTAGTAGAACTTAGGGCATTATTTGGATGGTGAAGCACCGATTAAATTTTGCTCAGAGGCACTATGTAGACTTGAGGTTCTTTTACGAGCCTGAAAATCTTCTGAATCAGGACCTATGGCTCAAAGGCTCTTCCGAAGGACTTGTCCCTTGAATTTTGCCATTATAAAGATCCACAGACCACGGGCCGAGTTCGAACCTGCGGCCTTTGGGACTAGAGTCAAGAAACATAACCACTAGACCATAGAGGCCGACAGTTAGTTAATTTAACTTCGAACATGAGTCGTCTATAAGCTAGAGTTAGTTAACTCCATGAAGCGAGAGGACTAGAAGGCCCTAGGCTTAATATTATCACTCGCCTTCTGGACTCATATCCACATGTATCGTTTACAGAAATGAACAATCACTCATGATCATCGAAGCATGATAAGTGTGATATTTCATGCATGTCGAGTACCCTAGCCGTTGTAACTGATTTCCAAAACTTAATATAGTAGAACTACAAAGAAGATCTGTCTCCTCACGGTGCATCATGGGAAATGTTTTGCGGAAAAATGGTTTATTGATTTGTCTCAGATATATATTTTAATGTAGTTACTCAAATTCCTAGCGATGCTGGATAGGCTTGATCCCATATTGGCAATATGCTATCGCTTGTTTTCCCCAATTGGAATGGAACTGAAGGCTATCCGGTCTTAAAGTGACCCTCATCAAAACAAAAATATATGATCTGCTCGATTTTAATTGGTTATGATCACCGACGTTCAATGCATAAGCAATAAGTACGCGAAAAAGTAGTTCCCTTCATTGAATTGAACATATGTCCTCTGAATATACTTGTTATTCTTCGCGAATGAAAAAAATAAATATTCAAAACATAGAAAATATTCTAAAATATACCTAATCAATAATTACAACATAAAATAGTTTGTTACATATCCATGATGCTTTTGCGTCATGCTTCAGTCCATTCTGATGCAATAAAATGGCTGAAGGTGTTGAATCTTGTGTTACTGTGTCGCCTTCTAAATTTTTAAAACACAAGTCTGGCAAATCTTTGACTAGTGGTCAATAAACTGTTATTTTTATGTATTTCACAAGTTACGTGAAAACTCTCACCAGCTTTCTTGTAATTTTCCCCATTCAACGATTACATGTCTTATAGCCTATACTTCACACGTGCTTCCTGTCAATATGACAGTATAGTGGACACATAATTTAGTTTACAGGCACTTTGCTTTGTGGTTAGATAGATCTATTTTGCACGGATAAGTATTTAGCATGTCAAGCGGCGTTGTCGCGTTTCATTCACTGGCACTAACATACTATATTATAATAATACTGCAAAAGACATTAGTTGCAACCCTGTTGAGATAATTATATCACGTAAGTTGACATGGAACCGTCATTTTATAGTCAAATATAATGCGAAGACATATTGGCAGAGAACTGTTTTCAGTTTTTTGTGATTGAAGCCTCTAACAACAACTCCCCGGCTCTGTATGGCAGTAACAATGTATTTTTTTAAAACCAGAGGGAAACAGTTGCCTTTGATGCAGCCTGGAAACTAAAATACCGAGCCCACTATATGAGTAATTGTGACGCGAATGGCGGAAGGTTACAATTGGCGTATGTTTATGTTAGGATCACTCTAAAGAGCGGATAAGATACATCACATGTTCCTTAGCTATGCGCCAAGGACTGATGCCTTAGACCGCTTGGGTCAACATTAGCAGTAGCTTTTCCATAAACCAGTAATAAATTAATTAATGTAATTAGTCCTAACCTTATTTTTTGTTCTATATGTCTAGTGTATGTTACTAGTGTTAAATTTGTTGCGTAAATTAGAAGAGTGAGGATAGCATTTTAGTGAAAAGTAAACACTCTTTACTGTCACGTGATCAAACTCTGAAGTGAGTATTTGATGTTGGCCTACATCTAGAGTTCAACTCATTGGAACGTTGCTTGCTTTTTGCTACGGCAACAAAGCGCAATGTGTGTCGATTCTGAGGTTTGTTTATCTCTTTACGGCTAATTATTTTTATGCATGCTGCATAGGGTTTATATTATTTTTTTCATACCTAAATGACGTTGTTGGTAACTTGCTATTATTAATTATAACACACATATATATATAGTTTATGCTTGATGATATCTGTTACACTTTGCCTATAAAAATTGCATTGTGACACAACGAAAAAATATAAATAATCTACATAATAGGCCTACCTATTTGTAATATGAGTACATATTATGTCCTACGTATTTTATGTTTCAAACAGCTTGATGTAATCAAAGAAGATCTCAAAATAACAGCATAGCATATGGTTTTTAAGTTAGCATTCTCTACAATGCTGAAGAGATACATTTATGACGTCACCATTTCACAAGAAAGAGTTTATCTTAAAACTACATCTAAAAAGAAATTATAACTGCCAAACAGTTTTAACGTACCTTATTTTTAGAATAAGATGGATGAAATTGGAAAAATGTCGAGTCGAAATAAGCATATTAACACTCAGAATATAAAGTTTAAAGACTTGAAAACAAACGCTACATACAACCGGACGACATTAATAGCGGCAAGTCTCGTACTGAATGCGAATCAGTGTTGCCAACAAATACGAAAGAGGGAAACAATTATAGCTAAAATGGTTGCAACGCCAATATGTTTTATATAATAAATATTGTAAATAAAGGAAAATATGCAATTTAAGAAAGCAGGTAAATCATTATCATCATTATCAACTTGTTTTTACGAAGTTAGGCCATTATGTAGACCTGTTCCGGTCTAAATAGAAATTCAAGCTTTCATATTTGAGTGGATATAGGCCTACTGGTCTTCTTATTGTGGAATCTGCGTGGTAATCTGTATAATAGAAATTTAATTACTATATGCAGTATCTTCATAGTATTAAATATGCATTTAATATATCATATAAAGAACAGTCTGAGCAGGGAAACTCAAAGATAGCCTAAGTGTCCGCTTTTATTGGTGTTTACTGGCCAATTGGTGCCAACATCTGGTATCATTTCCAGATAGTATGTTGCGACGTGTAGATTTATGGATTATTAAAAATAATTCCAGATGTCTTAACACTAGAACGCCCAATCGGGTCAAATTGGCCCAACTGGGAAATGGAAAGCATATTTTTGTACTAAAAATACAAATAGGACTACATTCTCCTAGGACTTTTCCTCAATTTAGGGATTGTTTACTTTCACAAAAATATATTATTGTCCTGTAGTTTTTAGATATATTAAAGAATTTACTCTTAACGCCCAAACCGGGTCATTTCGACCCATATGTATATAAGAGTCCACCGCTGTGGTCTCGAGGTAGCGTGCTGCCTTGTCACGCAGCGGGCCCGGGTTCGATCCCCGGTCGGGGCATTTTTTCTGGGTGAGGTTTTTCTCGGGGTTTTTCCTCACCTGTAAGACAAATGTCAGGAAACCTTTAAGGCCCAAACGGTCCCCGAAATCATATGGCCATCACCACCATCATCATTATCATCCTTCACCGGTGTGGAAAGCAACGGGAAGCTACCACACCTACATTTCCCTAGTAAAGCTGCAAGCGTAGCATGAAAATGCTATGATTGCAGTGAAGGACCTGCCTTCGGGCAGAATTACTATGGATGGATGGATGTATATAAGAGTTTAAAATTATGCTGTTGGTATTTTTGAATGTTAATTACTATTTACTTTTCAGTTTACTTATTCAACAATGCCATTTGATGCAAAAGGTTGTCAAAAAAGAAAAAAAAATTGTGTTCAATTATTGACAATTGTGAACATGGACCCAATATTACAATCTACGAGCAATTATTTCCCAGTAAAGCCAGATGCCCATTTACACAGTTCATAGCATCAAAGCAGGATAAATATTGACAAAAAGTTTGGCTAGTCGTGGATGTTGATTCAAAATATATTATAAATGCTTTGCCTTATCTTGGTAAAGATGACACTCGACCTACCAATGAGCGTGTTTCTGATCATGTGATGAAACTTATGGAGCCATATTTGACAAAATACAGAAATGTCACAACTGATCATTATTTCACATCCATGAACCTGGCTAAAATTCTGAAAGCAAAGTCAACAAGCATCGTTAGCACAGTAAATAAAATCAGGAGAGAGGTCCCATCCAGCATCAAATCTCTGAAAGCTCCTCAGTATACTACCACCATACTGAAGCATGATGGTACGACCCTGACTGTATATCAAGGGAAGAAAGCTAAAAATGTGTTGGTAATGAGCTCTCTTCACTCAACAGTAAATATTGGCACCAATGAAAAGAAAACACCTGCAACCGCAAGTTTCTACAATTCAACCAAGTATCGTGTGGATATTGTAGATAAAATGGCCAGACAATATACAGTAAAGGCCTCAAGCAGACGATGGTCTGTGCATACATTTTACAACATTCTGGACTTGGCAGTAATAAATGCAGTTGTAATATATAGATCAGTCACTGGCAAAAAAAAAATACAAGAAAGAAATATATTCAGCAACTTGCAGAAGAACTTCGCCTCGAACAATTGAAACGTCAATCACATACGACTCCGGAATATCATCAACCAAAATGACGGAGGTGTGAAGTGAAACAGTTGTGTAAAGACAACAAAAGTAATTCAAAATGTTCTATTTGCAAGAAAATGGTGTGTGGTAAATGTACCAAAAATTTGAATACACGTGCGTCAATTGTGTTTGAGATTCTAGTGAAATGCATCAGTGTTGTAAGAACACTATTTTTCAGCTTGTAATAAATAAATTGCATTATTTTGTCTTGTGAAATTTGTATTTTAAATTAAAACTGTTGTTAAAGTAGATAAAATAAAATAATTCTAAACAATTGATTATAAGGTAGCGGGAAAGGGCATAAAGGTCAGTATTTTTAATGCAATATTTAACTAAGCTGCAACTACTCTAGCTGTAGAGGTCGTTTATTTGTCATCAAGTGGAGGGTGTCTTCAAGGACGTCTGCTAAATATAGATAGGAATGTCAGTTCCGTTATAAATTCCACACACAATCCAGCAAAACCAACTTTTATTTATCGTATATATATTATAAAATTCTGTATTAGATAAATCATATACAAAAATACACATAATTATGAACATAGACACAAATTACCAATCTTTATTTTATTACGTTAATTTACATGCGCTGATGCGTTAAAAATGAGAGAACTCAGAATATTTTAATGTATATTGTCGTAAAGTTAGATGTCCTCCTTTAGACTCTATGTTATAGATAAAATCCTATTTTATTCAACTTAAAGTTTTTCAAACTAAAATACTATTAAAATCTCAATTTATTCAAGTTAATTCAACTTGATGTATTCAAAATATATATTGTTAAAGTCTCAATTTATTCAAGCTAATTCAAAGTGAATTATTCAAAATTAATATCTTGTTAAAGTCTTAATTTATTCAACTCTATTAAAGTTAATTATTCAACCTGGAACTTATGAAAAATTGCATTTATACTCACACACTCCGAGATTCGAAATCATGTCCGTCCTAGATCGTTCCCAAAGCTGCCTTCTGTCTGACTTTTCGTCTACAAGTCGCGAGTATTTATTTTACCGATCTGCCTTTGATTCACGGGGGAAAATCTCGGGTGGAAAGTTTACTTTCCATGTGGAATTTTCATCAGTCACCCTTCACTTCTAACCCACATATACTTTCACCTGATGTAGTTCAAGACTTTCGTCAGGTCAAAATGGAAATCTTTGTTTTTTTCCATCAAAACATGTTGATATTTTGGCCCACATTCTGTTGTTGTTGTGACCGATTTCAACAATAAGTTCCGGATATCACGCATTTTACTCGTTTTTTACTTCCTAACAGCCCTTGTATGAACTTGAATCTAAAATGATTAGTATTTTTAAAGGTGATTATTTTCTCCCTATCTTCTGGTATAAAACATCAGTAAATCTCGCCTCTGCTTCCATCTTTTTGCCATTTTTTATGATATCTGCAGTTAGGCCCTGTTGTATTTATAATAAAATTGATTTCCAAATATGTTGAATCAAATTTAATTTAATTTAATTTTAATATACTGTGTCGTTATCCACCTTACCAATATGAATTATCAGTAGTTGTAACTCAGATAAGTATATTTATAATAATGTATTCACAGTTTGCTTATATTTTAATATTTTCAAAGCATGGGTCAAATTGACCCACTCTGGGCGTTGTATGTGAACCGAAAACTCCGGGCGTCCTAGTATTAAAATTAAATTTTATTTTTACGCAAAAATATGTAACTGACGGATCCCATACTGACATCTCAGTTCAAAATTAGTTCTGTAGAATATCACAACAAGATGTGCGAAATATCGAAGTAAAAGTTATGGACTCGGAGATAACTGGGCAATCAAATGAAGACGCTAATGAAGAAACGAGCTGCAGTTGTCTAAACCGTATGTTGTTAAAACATAACCTAAACGTGGTGTTATGCATTCAGAGCATCATACAGTTTACCAAAGGTTAGATTGAGATTCCCGGAGACAGATACAGTAAATTATATTGGGAAACTCGAGATTATATGATTAATTTTGTAATTTAATAAGAATCTGATATGTAAATTTCTTTTCTTTTTATTCTGTATTTGTTCTTCATTTATTTAATTTAGTTTATCCATTATTTTCTTATTTTTTCCTTAATTTAACTTCTGCCTTTGCAAAAAAATATTTAAATGTCTTTCTTTAATTATTATTGGTCTTTTAGCTGTTTAATATTCATGATTTCTTATTTTTTGCTTCCCTAATAATATTTATTTAATTAATTTTAATTTGGATTAATTTGTATAGTTTACTGGTTATGTTCTTTGCGGATTTAAACCCGGCCGGAGTCGATGATTTTTTTAGGATGGAAAAATCCTACTGACGAGTCTTCCGGGAGGGACTTTAAGCCGTGGGCCCTGAGTCAGAAGATTTTCAGGCTCGTTAAAGAACCACAAGCTTGTATAAGGAGGCGTCTGTGTAAAATTTACCAACCATTATCCATACAAGTAATACTTTAGTTACTCACTAGGTGCCTCACTGAGACTATAAAAGGACTCCATATCACTCGCTGACATCTGTGGGTAAATAAGCGAAATTATATTAGCTTGGTTAAACAGTCCCACTAGGGAACAGCCTAATCCCCACACGGAAAAGAACGGATATACAGAGATAGATAAAAATAAGATTGAGAAAAACAGGTAATTATGAAACAATTATAGATATTACAGTCCAGGAAAAGGTAAACTAGATGAATGTGTAGAATTTTATAAAAAATCTCTAGAATCAAAGAAATAAAAGTAAGTATAGTGAGTAATAACTATTTACGAAAAACATTAACTCTACATGTGAAAAAAAAACTCCAAAAATAATAACGTTATTAAAATTAATATGTTCAATACGTCCAACTATAAAAGAGCATTTAAACATATAATAATTATTATTTACTAACATTTTTCTTCTTTTCTTCGATTTAATGTGACTGCAGTTTGAACTAGAATCCGCACAATCCATCTTAATACCTGTTTTAATTTCTTATATTACCGGTAATGATTAAGTAAATTATTTACTAAAAAAAGTGCCCCGAGTGAGGATCGAACTCACGACCTTAAGATTATGAGACTTACGCGCTACCTACTGCGCTACCGAGGCGACGCTATACTTACTTACATAGTTGTATAGATTACGGCTTTTTCAAGTCTGACTCACGGCTAAAACCAATACCAACTGCAAACTCACATATCATGTAACTTAACTGATAGCGTTTAGTTAATGAAGTAGAAGTGAATTTTGCATATAAAGTAAATATATTTTATCTAGGAAGGTCATGTGGCACGAATGGGGAATTAAAGAGAGGCATGGAAACCCAGGGGGAAAGCGCTCGGTAAGTAGATCCATTAAAATATTAACCATGATTTGAAGGAGGCACATTAGAGAGGAAATGATTGGAAAACATTGGCTCTGTATGTACTGCACCTGTTTATCCTCGCGACGACATTAACTCCGTGTTCGATAGGGCTAGTGAGTTAGTTAGTTCTTAAAGTTAAAATAGGTTAGCATAAGTAGTCCTCTTACCCAAGTTATTTTTTATGTATATACAACAAATATAAAATCTATGGCTAGTCTGTGGAAATTTCAAGATTATCGGACTATTACTTTGTCAGCAAACTGGTTTCACAAAATACCCTTGTTTCTAATGTGAATGGGATAGCACGGCTAGGTTAGAACACTGAGAAAGGAAACAGTGACCATATTTACGCGTATATAGGCCGCACTTATTAACCTAAAATATAAGCTTCAAAATTAGGGTGCGACTTATACATGAAATATCTAGAAAATGTGCTTTCATTTTAGAACAATTTTATCTAATTAATTACAAGACGCACGTACCGGTACCTTACAAATACTCCAACAAGCGAGCAATTTCTCTCTGATACATATCGGGACGTTTCTGCGCTATTGATGTACGCCGCCGAATTACAAGGTCGTGACGTGTCATAAATCGCTTTGCCAGCCGTAACTTGCCTTAAATTCTTCGGACGGGATTTCCATATTCTTGAACTATCTTAAGGCCTTCGAACCGTATCTTTTCGACGGATACAGAAAATCCGTCTGCCCTTGTTTTTCTGCGTAATCCAGGAGAACTCTTTCTAATTGTGGATTTTTCGCTTTCTAGCGACGGAAAGGTCGCTGTTGTGACGTGTTTTCAAGTGCATGTTTTATTTGGATCCACCGTCGCACATTTTTTTTTCGTCCACATCAAACTTTATTCCTGCTGTCCTATATTTGTGTTTTACTGCATACCGCATCACTTGTAGCTTGAATTTGGAGGTATAGCTTCCTATGCACCGACCCATATTTATACACGGTGATAATGAATACCCTACCTATCAACTGATCACCCATTTTACCCTTTGTGTTAATGACTGAGCCGCAGCCCGAATGTACCGTTACATAGTCGAGAACAAAAGCTTTGGAATTTACAACATTGCTAGATTTAAAAGTAATGTAGGCCTGCTTCTGTATTTTGCACTCACTCTTAGGGAAAATATAAGACAAATGTTTTCCCCAATTTATTACCGCAAAACTTGGGTGCGGCCTATACACGCGTAAATATGGTATAAAATCTATGGCTAGTCTGTGAAATTTTAAGATTATTGGACTTATTACTTGGTCAGCAAGCTGGTTTCACAAAATACCATACTCTTGTTTCTTATGTGAATGGGATAGCAGAACTAGGTCAGAACACTGGGAAAGGAAACAGTGGCCACTTAGGACTAATTTAATACCGGGCAAAAAGAATATAAAAAGTAAACCTTTAATTGATCTCTCAAAAGTATTGTTACCACATCTCCATGTAAAATTAGGTTTAATGAAACAATTTGTGAAAACTCTAGATAAAGACAGTGAGTGCTTTAAATACCTTTGTGCTACATTTTCCTCATTATCCTATGAAAAAAATTAAAGTGGGTGTATTCGTTGGCCCACAAATTCGAAAATTGATGAAGGACAGTCAATTCGAGAATACTGAGTCGAGAAGTGAATTATGCCTGAAATGCTCTCAGAAATGTTGTTTTTAATTTCCTTGGAAATAAATAAAAAAGACCCAAATTATGTTAACATAGTGAAAGTGATGCTACAAAATTTCAAATAGATTGGTTGCAATATGAGTGTCAAGATACATTTCCTTAATTCCAATCTAAATCATTTCCTTGATAATTTAGGAGATATTAGTGAAGAACAGGGTGAAAGATTTCACCAGGATATAAAAAATATGGAAATGAGGTATCAAGGGGATTGGAGTATTAACTTAATATCTGACTATTGCTGGATGTTAAAAAAAAAGAACTGCTCTGAACAACATGTGAGAAGGTCAAAGAGGAGAATATTTGAAATGCAATATTGCAATATTGGAGTAATGTTATGGATGCGCTTGTAATTATTAATTATTTATTATTATTATTGTTATTAATATTATTAATATTATTAAGTAATGATTAATTAGTGGCAAATAAATTCTGGCCTAGTATATCACAAAAAAATCTTGTTGAAAGTAATGTTTATTACGATTCACAAAGCTATAATTTAATTTCATTAATATTTTATATATTCATGAATATTTTGAAAACCTGAGGTGTGGGGAAAAATTGAGATCATTTTCGAATTCGGCACAAAAAATCCGTGTAGAATCACCAGTCAGATTTAAAAAATATGTTTTAAAATGCAGAACTGTGTTATCGTTTATTATAATTAAAATATTTAAGCCTATAACCAATTACAAATTTATAAATTAAACTAACTTTTAACAGAGGAAACAACATGGGAATAACATAAACTCATGGCGGAAAGAACAAGAATCACTGGATGATCGACGATTTACCAGCCCACCGGAAGGAGAGATTTTGGCCAACCAGAAAGAAGATGACGAGACGATTTGGATTCTGAGTGAGCAGAACGGAACTGAAGGTCCAAACCGTGAAGATGAAATTGGTGATGATATTGTGATGTGTATTTTAATGTTCGTCTTGGTTAAGTGGAAGAGAAAGTTACATGATCTTAACATTACCATGCTAAATAAATAATTATTAATACCACAAAAATACAAAACAATTGTCTTCAAAATTCCTCTCATTTGACAGTGACCTTCATTTCCATTATACAATGTATCTCTGGGTGTGAACACATATTTAGTTTTATTGATGTTTACTTCCAGTACTAATTTCTTTGTGTTACTCAAGAAAGTGTGCCTTTCCATATTTAATATTACTAATTCTAATTGCTTTTTCATAATTGAATGAAATGTTTTGCAGATTTAAAGAAATTTTTGCATCTACTTTAATTTTCTATAAGTATATTTTATATGCTAATCCATCCATAGTAATTTTGTATTCATAGCATTTTCATGCTATGCTTTGCAGCTTTACTAGGGAATTGTAGGTGTGGTTGCTTCCCGTTGCTTTCCACACCGGTCAAGGATTGTGAAGATAACGATAAGGGTGATGATGATGGCCGGATGATTTTCGCGGACCGTTGGGCCCTAAGCTTCCTGACATTTGTCTTATAGGTGAGGAAAAACCTCGAAAAAAAACCTCACCCAGGAAGCTTGTTCCGACCGGGGAACAAACCCAGGCCCGCTGCGTGACAAGGCAGCACGCTACCTCGAGACCACAGCGGTTGACTTATATGCTAATATAAAACATAAATTGATACGAGATTTAAAATGCATTATTATGAAAGAAAGCAAGTAAACAGGATATTCGTATTTTAAATGTAAGAACCGTCTTCTCCTCTATTGTTCTTCACTTCGCGGGCTAGGCAAACTGACTGTTTCTCCTCACAGTTGTTTTGTCCAACTTTTCACTGGTCTGCCTACATTCTTTGAACCTCTTGGCTTGTAGTTAAATGCTGTGTTTGGTAATCTTGTTACATTCATTATTTATACATGACTAAACCTCTATTTTCTTCGATTTTTCATTTAGTGGATATATATTTAACTCTGTTCTTATATCTTCATTCTTTATCCAATTCAATCTTGTGCATCATTGTGTTCTTCTAAGGAAATTCATTTCTACGCTTTACATTCTACTTTGTAATTGTTTAGTCATTACCCAAGTTTCGTTCCCATAAAGTATTGCAGCAACTGCCAATGTTTATAAAACTTCAATCTAGTATAGTATGTCTTCTTGTTTTGTTCTTTAATGTTTTATATTCCGCATATCATTTGAAATTTCGACAGTTTCATATTTATCTCTTTCAGTTTTTGCGTTTATAGTAAAAATGCAGACTAAATAATTAAAATGTGTTATTTGTTCAGGAATAATTTATTTCTGAAATATGAGAACCATTATATATTATTAAAAATTTGGGTCACCACGACCCCATATCACCAGTTACGTAATTCGAATGGTATGTCACCAGTTGAGTATAAGAATAAAAATATAGCAGAGTTTTGAAGTTCAGAAACCACTATTTTTCTGTATAAAATGCTATTTAAAATGAACTGGATGACAAAGTAATAACTACTGCACTTAAATCATAAAATTATGAAGGTCCATTGTTTTAACACCCGGTGAGACATTCCGTTCCATTTCACACAGTCACTTTATATCTCTTATCCAACCATCATCTTTTCATCTCTTATTGCCAACAATGAAAATAGAATCAATTGTTTAATGATGCAATAATTAGCAAAAACGATAACCATCTAGCAGAATTGCCAACCTCACCGGCTGTAAAACCGCTGTAATTTCAGGTTAGAGGGAAACTCTAGAATTTAACTTGGTCATTACAAAGTTTTGTGAAGGGGATGGGGTTAAATTCCTAGTTTATTTTCATCTTTTAACGACTGTTTGTGACTAATTATCTTCATCCCTTCTACCACAGAGCTTTTAAAATGTTATGAGTTATAAAATTATATTGTGAAGAGGGTTGGTACGACTGTACACTTGAAAGAGGAGAAGTTGGTAGTTTGCAATCGAATGAACACTTTTGATTGCACTGGACTTTTTTTTTATCGGCAGGGAAATTTGCATACTGTAATTAAGTTGTATTTTTTACAAAATAAAATGTTCACACCCAATTCCACTTCTGCCAACCTAAACGCTTTTTTTCTTCAATGTAATCTGCATGTTTAATGCCATGCAGTTTATTTTCAACCCGTATCGAAGTGGATTATGATCACAAATTAAATAATTCTACATTTTTATTGAGGATTTTGCTTGCGCAACCCCAGGTACGAAAATCAACCTGAATGCAGCATGTTTATTTTAAATTTAACCAAACCATGAAAATCCACTTAAAATATTTTACCGGCTTCGTGGTTTTGTGATCAGAATTCCTGGCTTCAAAGTAACAGGGCCTGGATTCGGTTCCCGGACATGCGAATTGTTTTCAGAAGAGAATTGTTCACGTTCCATCCCGATCTGGGTGTTTGTGATTGTCTCTATGTGTATGTGCTCATATGTGTTAAGAATCGTATAGAAAAATTCTCGAATGTGTATTTAAAGAGATATATCTCTATCTCAATTCTATCTTTTTACAATCCAAGAATCCAAAATTATAAGTTACGATGAAATATACTATGAAATATTGTTTTTAATTAATGCCAACAGATTGTCATTATGACATTTGTGGTGTTCTCTCCTGGCAAACCATTTTTGAGGTTGGGGTGCCTGAAAGGCGGGGTTACTGCTACCACACTATGAAATATAGGCTACTAATCACTATTGCCACTACTTATAGTTACACCTTAGTATAGCTCGGTCTTACAATATCAATATTTTATTTTTTATAACACAAAAAAATTGTCGCTCTTTCTTACTAGAAAACTCATTTTTCACAATTTTGGAGATTCGAGAGCAACCTCAAGACGCGACTAGGTATAGTTAGATGCTGCAAAAATTATATAATACAGCAGACAATATTACAATTGTACAATACAATAATTAAAACACTATGCAGTGTTATCGGTGCTAGCACAGACAAACATAAACAAAACAATGCACTCTTTATAAGTCCACCAATACTTGTAACACGTGTATCAGAACTGAAATGAATGTTACCCTCTGAACGTATTGCACTGTTGTACAATAACACTGGTCAACATGATTTTTGTCTCGTGAGTACCAATAGTGGTACGTAATGTAGTTTTTTTATCGTGTTTTCAAATATGTATTCGGAATTTCTCCATCACCCACAGTTTTTTTTATTTCAATATCAATTAATGGATTTAAATAATTATTTTTAAGAATCGTTTTTTTCGTCCATTTGTCCATTGTAAAATAAAACCAAATGAGCTAACTCAGGAGATTTCAGCTATGGAAAAGAGATATCAAGGCAAATGGAATCCTAATATGCTGGCCGATTATTGTTGGACCATCAAAAGGGATACTCCACAGACGAAATATAGCAGAAAATCGTAATTTCGTACTTTCTAGGCGAGTCCGAATGTTCGAATATTGTATAGTTACGAATGTAGAAAATATTAATGTGTTTGAAATTATAAATTCCTATCTCCCGAAACCTTGCGTGATGGAGATCATATTTGAATTCAGAATCACATATTTTTTCTTTTTGAGACAAAAACAAATTTTTATTTTTTGTTGCTCAGAGTAATCGGACGATACTCTGCAGGACCGCATTCTAATCCCCAACTCTGTCTATACTCCCATTAGTACCTAACCTGTAGCGTTTTTTTTTTGTGTATAATCCGCTAGCCTTTTAATTACACTTTTTAATGTCCCCAGACATCTTAGACACGATTCAAAGTGATACATATCTACGTGTCTTCTTCTCTCTCTCTCTCTCTCTCTCTCTCTCTCTCTCTCTCTCTCTCTCTCTCTCTCTCTCTCTCTCTCTCTCTCGTCACGCCACAGGCTTAGCCCACCGCCAGCTGCTGGTCTCACATCGACATGTGTTAATCAGAGAGGTAGACGATCATCTAGCCAGTGTAGGGGTGACATGTGGTCAGCATTTCTGGTCCCCCAGCAGTTATATCTGGTTTTCTCAACCTGGACCGCTACTTATTGTAGCTACCCAAATGCCTCACGATGCTGGGTGGGCACCGGTCCCATACTGGTCGAAATTCATGATAAAAATATCTTCCCCCACGGAGAGTCGAACCAGCGCAAGTCCTGTAGCTCTGCACGAAAGCATCTTGCCTTAACCACTCAGCTATGGAGCGGGACCTACTTGTATTTTACGTTCTTTAAATATAATTTTCTTACAATAGAGGTAATTGTGAGGACTTTTAAACGTAAAACTCCATTGACATCGGATAGGTTTGAACCCACGAACCTCAGTTGTGGAGACGGGTCTGATGAGAATTGACCTCCAGGGTCAATAGCGTTAGGAATAATTCCCAGAATAGAATTTTTCTTTTTTTTTTTTCAATACCGATAATGTTTTTGACATTCATTTTCAACAATTATTTTAGTTCAGTTCTAAAAACCATTTCCAACTGAAAAATATTAAAACTTTACTGCACATCCTAAAGTTTTTTTTTTATTTTGGTGAAGATAAATTCTCAGGTATTTTTTCAGATACAGCTATAACTTTTCTGCTTCCGCCCCATTAAAATTATAGAAGAATGAAAGCTGCGCTATAATTCCTGCATATAATAACAGTTAAAATAAAAATAATCACTTTAAAGCAATGTCATATCGATTATGTTTAATTTACACTAAATTATATAATATATTTATGTCCGCTTAAAAGTATTATTAGGCGTGAGTCAGGAAATACTAACCGCCAACACTTACACTCTATTGAATAACACTTAAGAAATAATTTTGATTCGAAATAAACATGAATAAAACTAAATATGAGGTCATACATAGAAATATATTACAGCCTATAATGGAGTTGGACAGTTTATAATAAATGAATGAGATTTTGAAGAGGTGCTGAATTCAAATACCTAGAAACAGTAATTACAAATTAGAACATGATGCACAAATAAATTAAACATAGGCCCAATTCTGAAAATGCATTCTACAATGCATTACAGCGACTCCATAAAAAATTTAAACTGAAAATATTTAAAACTGTTATTCTCCCAGTTATATGGATGCGAAACAGACTTTTACTTTAAGAGAGGAGAAATGATTACTAGTATTTTAAAATAAAGTTCTTAGAATTAGAGATGGCATATGATAGTGTACCTCGACAATTGTTATGGTTGGCAATGAGAAATATGAATATCTGTGATAAATGGATTAGGAGGATCTATAGTAATACAAAGGCTAAAGTAAAAATACAGAATAATTTAACAGAGGAATTCACAGTGAATAAAGGCCTTAAGCAGGGATGCAGTTTGTCACCATTTATTTATACCAGACTCTTAACTTGTGGTATAAAAAATGTTCTGAAATGGGTATTCCTATAGGAGGAAAAGTACTGCACTCATTGTTGTTTGCAGATGATCAAATAATTTTTGCAGGGGATGAAGATGATATGAAATAAATGATAAATAAACTAATGGAAGAATATAAAAAATGGGGACTGAATATAAATTTACAGAAAGCGTAATAGGTATATGTGTTTGGGAAAGGATGTGGATGACCTCATACTTGAAACAGGGAAAATAAAAAAGTGTGAATTTTTTTAATATCTTGGGTCAATAGTTACAAGTTTCGGTACCTGTGAGAGAAATGTACAGACTAAAATTGCAATGGCAAAAAATGCAACTAAGAAATTACATGGAATAATTTGGAATAAAAATATTACAAAGGAAACTAAAATGAAAATTTATAAGAGCATAATACAGAATATTTTGTCATATGGAAGTGAAACTTGGTCTTTGACGGAATTACAAAAGAATGAAATTAGAACAGATGAATTTGATTATTTTAGAAGAAGCCTCCAAAAAACAAGACAGGATAAAATAAGAAATGAATTCCTTTGGAGAGAAATGAATCTCACCACATCTGTTGTTAAGAGAATTGAAAATCAAGCGTTTAAATGGTATGGTCATGTACAAAGAATGGAAAATGAAAGATGGCCAAAAAATATATACCGATGGTTACCCCCTGAAAGAAATAAACGTGGCAGACCAAGATGGAAATGGAAAACCTACGTCAGAACTATAATGGATGATAGGAATTTGGAAGAGGGAGATTGGAATGATAGAGATAAATGGAAACAGAAGACGGCAAACCTATAAGTGGGGGAAAGCCGAAGAAGAAGAAGCAGAAAAATTGGGCTAAAGAAATATGCACAGACAGGCAAATGGAGAAGACTAACTAACAATGAGCTACAAGATTTTTATAGGAAACCAGATATAATAAAAACACTCAAGTCTAGTAGACTACGTTTGGCAGGACATGTGGCACGAATGGGAATGAAGGATGAGACATAGAAACATATTATAGGAAAACAAGAGGGAAATCGCCGCGCCGTAGACGAGTGGTTAAGGCAAGAGGCCTTGGCGCAGAACTACGGGACTTGCGCAGAGCTATGGGACTTCCACTGGTTCGGGTCTTCTTGGGGAAGAAATTTTCTCATGGCATTTTGGCCAGTATGGGAACGGTGCCCACCTCAGCATCGTGAGGAACTTGGTTAGATAAAATAAGTAGCGAATCCAGATTGAGAAAACTAGCTATAACGGCTCGGGGATCCGACATGCTGACCAGATAACACCCCTACACTGGCAGGATGATCTTCTACCTCTATGATTAACACATGTATATATGAGGCCAGCAGCCGGCTGATAGGCCAAGGGTCTTCTAAGCTGTTCCCCCATTTTAATGTAATCTATTAATATTTAGTAGGAACTTGTAATTCGTATAATATTTATGTAATTCTTGTTATAAAACAATTCAGAGAATGTAACATAATATGCAATTCAGCTGATAATTAATTCCTGGAAACGGTAGAATATCTGACAACATGGATGAAGTTACTTAGTAATGAGAAACAAAGGAACAATAGCAACTTGTGCTAATGCTGACAAAGGACAGTATTAAGTGTTTTATCTGATCATCTGATAAACTAGTACACTTTGACAGCGATTTCTCCTGATAAAAGTCACTGATAAGGAAATATTCTGTGACACTTTGTCACGCAATCAAACCGCTAATAACGTACAGTAAAAAGTGTGCATTTTATAGCGTTGGTGGTGGAAGGTAAAGCAAATAATCTGTAAGAATAAAAATCAAATACGTAGTAATATTAATAAATAGTATATTCTTGATGATAATAAAAATGTGTTAAACATTATCATAAGTAATATCACGAGTGATTTCCAAATCAAGAGTGACACTTTTTTAGGACTACTTAACTACTTAACGAATAAAATTTAGCTGTTTAATCAAAATTCATTGTTTAAATACAATTACAGCTATTTTAAAATATGTATATATTTAATGTAAAAGGCAATGTTTGAAAACAAACCAGAAATGTGTGGTTATGTTTTATTTGTTTATTCACTGAAACTTGATCATATTAGCTATTGCCACATAGGATCGTAATCAGCGATAACCCACTGGATAGCAATATTGCAACAATCCACCATAGTGGAGAAAAAATTAAACTCATCATAACCAACATCATAGGTTATTAATTAATTTTTAGTAAATAACTCAGTAAAATCATTATTTAAGAACAATTATTGAACGTACAATTAACAAATGTGCAGTTCGAAGGAATCTGTTCATTATTTACTATATTCAGTGTATTTGTTGGAGAATCAATCACTGCAAAATAATGTCTGACCTCTTCAGAATATGAAAAGGAGAAGTTTTCTTCATCACAAAAGCAGGAGCTGGTAAAGAGAATTCGGTAAAGAACGGGGCGAAACCCGACTGTCAATGGTTGTAAAACATTAATTGAAACACGTTGGTCATTGACTCCCATTTGGGGCATAAGATACTTACAAACCTAATTTCAAGTCCTTAAATAAATCCAGCAAACTACCACAAGACACCTTTTTAAGACCAAGAAGCTTATGCGTACGAAGAAAACAACATCTTCATCTTCAAGAATACCTCAAGAAAAGCTGGGAGAAGAGTATTTTCCTTAGCCAAAAATTTCAAGCTCAGAAGACTTCAAGATAAGCACATCAAATATTGGGTCAAAGCCTAAAATAGGCCGGTACCATTTTCAAACATCGATATTTCGCTCTAGGGAAGATAATTAGTCAATAAAACCTAATTCACCAAACCAAAATATTAAAATAGTCAACTCGTTTCGATATTAGCAGGACTAGTTATTAATCAACACATAATAGGTAAAGACAAAACAGGTGAGTACATTTTTCTCCTCTGTTTGTCAGCCGAATTTATTTATTTGTTGTGTCTATTGTTGAGCTTGAGTGTTATCAATGAAAACAATATTTGGGAACAGTTAGTTTTCTTTTCCTCTCACCTTCGACGTACAGTCGTAGCCTTTATTCAGAATTCTCTGTCCGTCATACTTCTCGCTCCTTACGTCTATAAGCTATAATATTTGTACAATACTCAATACAGATCTGTTACATATACTTTGTATATATAAACAACAAAAGAAACGGAAAGAACAAGGAGTGTCAATAACAAAACAAAAGATAAAATGAAATCCATCAAATGAATGTCAAAACAAAATAATACTAATTTTAAAGTGTCACTTAATCCATTTCCATATATATATATATATATATATATATATATATATATATATATATATATATAGTAAAAGATGGACTTCCTGTTTGAGTAAGAGCGGAGTGGATTGAGGGGGGACCGCAGGCAATGAGGAGAATTAAATAAGTACTTTGAATTTTTATTTTTATTCCATGTATTATTTTTATTCCATTTATTATATAATAATAACAATAACAGCAATAATAATAATTATTTATTTAAAATGGCAGAGTTAAGCCCATGTCTTCTCTTCCGCTCAGCCAGTGGATAAATATTGCATACAAACAAAACTTAAGATAATAACTAGAGAACGGAATTTGTGCTACGATGCCGAAGACTGACTTGTACTGGTATTGACTATACTAGAGGGATCGGGAGGGAATGGAATGGTGTATCCCAGGTGTGCATACCTATCAGGCGATTCTTCTGTAAAATTCTCAGAAAAATCAATAAAAAATAAATATGGTTATCTACTACTTCCGGATCAACCTCATCTAACAATTATGAGCTTTGCTGATGACCCGGTGATTATAGGGAGAGATGTAGCAGCTGCCAGTGAACTGACAAGAATTGTTCTACAGAGGTTTCAGGAAATAGGCCTTCAAATTAATGTTTCCAAATCAGCAGTGCTTTCAATCGAGAAAGGTAAACTATGTGAAAAAGATCTCCAATTTGAAGGACATGCTATTTGTGCCCATAAAATCACTGACACTCTTTGTTACTTAGGTGTCAGCTTTTCAGATCATATAACTTTTGATTCTAAGCAAACTCTTACTAAATTACGGGATAATATTGAAACTCTCATTGCTTCACCGCTGTTACAGCCTGATCAGAAATTTACAGTTTTAAATTGTTCCATATCTCCAACTCTAATCTACCCGTTTCAAACAGTACCACCAAATCAAATACCAAAAACATTTTTAGTGAATTGTGATAAACTTTTGAGAAGTGGACTTAAAGAAATTTTACATCTTCCGATGGATGTCCCTGATCACATGTTATATACCGAACGTCAGAATAAAGGACCTGGTTTATTTTGTGCAACGTGGGAAACAAAATTACAGCATATAAACATTTGCCACATTCTTCGCCAAGACAATAATACATACATTACTACTCTCCGAAACCTAAAAGACGAAAATTTACAATGTGTGAGAGACCTTAACACTGAACCTAGTGACATCAACATTAACACTCGAAGTCTTCTACCAGATGCAAGGAAACTCAGGAAACAACTAAGAGACACAGAAGCAGTTCTCTGGAGTCAACTTCCTCATAAAGGAAAAGGCGTTGTTCTCTACAATGAATATACACCGGCAAATCAATGGATTCGTGACCATCAGGGATTGTCTTGTTTCGAATGGAGAGAATTAAAATGCAAGCCAATGTATCGGCGGTGCGTTCTTTGCCGGGCAGGTCTAGGGACGATACCCTATGTAGA
Source organism: Diploptera punctata (assembly GCA_030220185.1). Classification (NCBI taxonomy): domain Eukaryota; kingdom Metazoa; phylum Arthropoda; class Insecta; order Blattodea; family Blaberidae; genus Diploptera; species Diploptera punctata. The sequence continues at coordinate 293,979 of JASPKZ010007914.1, forward strand.
CGTTGTCGCAGAGAGCACGAAACCCTTGCACACGTCCTTGGGGCTGTCCATTTGGAGAATTACTGAGAAACATTCGGCACCACACTATTCGAAATAGGATGGCAGAAGCCTTGCGAGATTTTGGATACACAGTTTATGAGGAAGTACATGGTGTGGCCACTAATGGGAGTAACAGACGAATAGATATTATTGCATTTAGACCATCCTCTAAAATTGGTATGATATTAGATCCCACAATTCGTTTTGAGACTCATAGTGGCCAACCTGAGGAAGTTGACTCTGAAAAGAAAGTCATATATGTGCCAACAATTGACTATTACAAAGATAAATACCAATTAGATAGTACAAATGTCACAGGATTGATGATCGGGGCAAGAGGTACTATACTAGGATTCTTAGCCAAATTTTGGAATTCCTTAGATTTGGACAGGGTGTATCTTTCTAGAATTGCCATCGCTGCCATTAGAGGATTTTTCAATTTTAAGAAACCATATTTACAAAATTACTTTACAGTATGTATACTTCAATTAGGACTACAAGTTGAATTTTTTTAAATATATTTACAAAATGTATTTCATCAATTACAAAAAATAATTGTCTGTATCACTTTGTACTTGAGGCAATCCTCTAATGAGGAAAGATTTATATAATAATAAAAAAACATTAGGAAGAAATATAAGTTGTACAATGCAATAAAATATACTTAGGTTATGCATTGCTTACAAGGCAATGAAATATTTTAAGACAAAGATTGGCTTATTGTACGCACATTTGTTTTCGTTTTGGGTGGAATTTCAGATACGCGCAATATCAACTACCAACGCACAAAGTGTTATTTTAACAATCTAGGGGGATTTAATTCAAAATTCCGAGGTTAATTAATAAAAGTGATATTCAGTCATTTATTTGCAAACAAACCTGTTAGCAAATATGTGTAATTATTTTGTTCCTAGGCATGCGCAGGGACTCATAAATGTGGTCTAAACAAAACATTCACGTGCGGATGCGTCATCTGTCTTATTGAGTAGGTTGATCAATCGAGCTGCTTTGTGTAGAGAATAAAGTCGGTTTACGTGTTATTGTGATGTTTATGTTTAGTTTAGGGTTCTGTAAATTACGTAAGATAGGTTTCATCTGTTTAGATTTATAAGAATGTTAATAAGAAAGAAGACTTTTTACTGTGTTCCAATTTAAGTTTATTATCCAGATATTTTAGACTAGAACTTCCTTATATGGACGTATATGGCCTTCTAATTGCATTATTTTTATTTATTGATATCCCTTTTGTTGGAAACAGAAGAGAAAAATTGCGTTTATCTGCGTTTCTTTAGCTTATTCTTCTTTGTTTGACAATGGCTCCTCTTACTTCCCGGCATGCAATTTTCGAAGGTTCGTCCGGAAATAATAAAAGGGAACGTTGTGATGCAGAGTTTGAATTTGTGTTTAAACAAATTAAGCATGTGACAGTCTCTGATGTCGTCATTAAGAATTTAAAGGCCTACCTAAGAAGTGGGTGTCATCAAATTGAAGTAAGATGGAACAAATGTTATCGTCATCGTTGCAGATTCCTGGAAAATTATTCAGATTGGCTACAAGAAAATATTAATTTTCCCGTGACCGATTGTCAATCTCTGCTTTCTACTTCTACAGATAACCGCCTTCTAGTTCTGGTAGGCCATCAAAATCATTCGAAGAATGTTGTGAAAAGACGAAGAGGCGGAAGCTTAGAAAATTCGTTCGGTTAACAAGCCTAGAAGAAGTATCTACTGCTGCTAAAATGAAGTTGCGCGATAAGGGGAAGAAAAATACTCTGCTGCAATAGCCAAAGAATTGTCCCTTGCATCACCTTCACGAGGCACCAGAATGAATAAGACGGCTGTTTTTAGATAAACCGAAGGGTTTATCAGCTGATCGAGCCCGAGCGATGATGATAGATGGCAGTCTTTCGACTCACGAATATATAACTATCAAAGTTGACAATAGGAAGAAGTACATTCAGAACAGATTCAAGAATGGGACAGGCCTACTGGTGGATTTGCCAACACAAAAAGCGGGAAATACGAATAATGGAAACGCTCAGGTGTCAATTTTGAGCTAATTCGCCGTTTTCATGTCATATTAGAGACTCTGAGTTGTGGGTTTTTCATAAATGCTGATGCTTTTGGAAAGTAAGCTAATGAAACTAGACATTTTTGTATTTCAAAGAATACAGTTGGTTTTATATGCCAAGCAGTGTGCACAAAATGTTATGCCACTGCAAGATTGTTATTGCCTCTTGTATTCTTTCGATCGGTCAACTTTCGGAAGAAGCACAAGAAGCAAGAAACAAAGATAGTTGAAGATATCGGGAACATTTCACAAGAAAAGCTTCAAGGGTCAACACAAACACCGATATTTCCACACACTTTTGATATATTCTGATCCTTTCTTGCCCAACTTGGGGCACAATCCTAAACGAAAACACGGTATAATTACACAGGAAGTTCTCTCATTGCTCTCAGCACCTACTTTAGATACAGAGGCAACAGATTCCGATAAAAGTGACTGAGATTATACAGATTCATATTTTTGTAAAACCTTGCTATCTGTATTTTTTCTTTATTTGGGCAAAATAGTGAGACTAAAAAATTCATAACATATTTTTATTTTTCTGTAAGAAATGGAAAAGCAATTTTATTTTTGTTTTAATTTATACAATAATGACAATGTAGATCATAATATATTTTCTAATAAATAGAATACCTATTTTTAAAGCAATGAAATTAAAAATTACATAATACATTTATACGTTCTTAGATATATAAAATCATTTGTATTTTTTAATAATTGTAAAATGATAAAAATTATGGACTTTGTAAAAAAAAACAGAATAATATGTAAGAACTTTTAATTTGAAAAATAATGTTAAAAAATTCGTTTTGTCTGTGGAATAAAATACCATTTGTTCTCCGTAATATGTGAAAAGTTTATATTAAAAATATAATATATAAAAAATATAATATGCACATGTGATTTTTTCATTTGTAAAGTAGCGATAAATTAACAATATTTATTTTTGTGTGAAATGCAATATAGCCTATAGCGTATTAGCATGTTATAATATGTAAATCAGTGATACATAATTCTAAATAATAAATTGAATGTTTTGGTAAGAAATGGAAAATCATTTGTGTTCATTAGTTTTGTAAAATATTGGGAATAAAATAATACATAACGAACATTATTTTTTATAGAAAGTATTAGTAGGACTAATTGAAATTGCCAAGAGCGTTATCCAAATAATGTTACAAGTGGCATAGTAAAAACTAATAAAATTAGTAAAATTATCGAGTGAAGAATTAAATCCCTCTAGAATAGTCAAATATCACACTGTGCGACGTGCTCTGCAATAACTCCACTTTTTTACTAAATTAAGCGTTGTTTAGTGCGTATTTCGTTTTACATGACAGAGCTTTCTTCATAGCCCGGTAGCAGCTACACCCCAACCAACCCACTCGCGCGCATTCTCATACCAATACAAGAAAGCCTTCGTCATTGTGGAACAGATTCCGCTCTCTGATCATAACATAAATAGTTATAAATAAATATATATACAAATTACGAGCTTAAACTAAATTAAACGAATAGAATTAATCTTATTTGTGAAACTAATAATCAGAAAATATAAATTATTCTGCTGAGTGACCTATTATAAAATAAGGAGGTTTACATTTACTTTGAAAGAAGCTAATGTCCGACAATCTATAGTGGTTCCAGTATATAACAGTGGACACAGTATAGGAATCAGAATTGTGGGATGTTCTGTGTTGTTATATGTTCATGAAGCAAGTTCTGGTGACATCGTGAACTGAAACTGTGATTCGATTAGCTTATTGTATTTAAAACGTATTATTATTATTATTAATTATTATTATTATTATTATTATTATTATTATTATTATTATTATTATTATTATTATTATTATTATTCATATGAGAAAAAATTAATATTAAATATTCAGTAGTAGATTTTTTAATATATATAAGCAGTTAAATTGGTATGGATACGTGCGACGAATGCAAGAACAAAGGTTACCCACATAAATATTCGAATGTTTCCACCGGGAAGAGGAAAGAAAGGAACACATCAAAACTCATGGTTGCAAGAAATAAAAATTAGAGGACTGGGGGACATGGAGTGGATAGATGCGGAGGAGTGGAGAAGGAAAATAAAACTTTAGACAAAGAAGGATGTGTAAACATTGACAACATGTATATATATAAAATTATTATTATTATTATTATTATTATTATTGTTGTTGTTGTTATTGTTATTGTTATTTTTATTGTTATTGTTATATTTCGAGAAGATAAAAAAGTTAGAAACTCGGTTATAAGGGATAAAATAAAGATTGAAGACACTATTGTATATTATATTACAACTCAGCAATTAAGGTAGAACAGACATGTCTAGCAAATGGAAGAGGATCGGCTACGAAAATGTGTTTGGGAATGGAAACCTGAGGAAAGACGAAGCAGAGGAAGACTTAAAAACTTCCTGGAGTCAGGGAATATATGTACATATGAAGGAGAAACATCTACAACCAGGAGATTGGATGGACCGACAAAATTAACTACTAGAAATCGGACGATTTCATTAAAGACATTAAACAACTGATGATCGATCTATGTATTTATTATTGTTATGTTATTATTATTATTATAATAATTATTATTATTATTATTATTGTTATTGTATATAATAGATCAGAAAGAAGATTACTAGGAACATCAGAGATGAAATTCCTCAGATACGTTGCAGGGTATACTCTAAGAGACCACATTCCTTGTGAAACAATTAGGCAAGAACTCAGAATTTTTAATCTAAATTAAAAAATATAAAACCACAAACAAAAATGAAATAAACATATTTTAAGAATGGACTCTTCTAGGCTAACAAAACAAGCACTGTCGTACCAACCTCAAGGCTATAGAGATGTGAGACATCCTATAAGATGATGAAAGATGAATTCTGAGAGCGGAACAGGCTGACAGCTTACCATGAAGTTGATCATGATTATCATCATCATTATTATTATTATTATTATTATTATTATTATTATTATTATTATTATTATTATTTAAATTAAAAATAAAATACGTTGCAGTGAAAACGGAATCATGCATAACTTTAAAGTATTAGGTAAATGGTGTAATTCGACACATAATTAAGTAATTTCTACTTGTTCGTTTTCTTCTGTTTCATTAAAATATCAAATAAACCAATTGTGTATCTATAGGGTACAACGCAAATTTAAGGGTTAAATGGGAATAAATAACAAAGTAAACTAACCATAAATCCCTGCAATGTTCGAATCCGCGAGGTCGGAACCAGAAGCAAAGAGGAAAACGAAACGTCAATAATAAGATATGTAAAAAACACTGGTTGAAATTTAAACTAAGGCTCAGTAATGAACACTGGCATTACAGCATATTACGTACTGCTGGTACACAAGTCGGTCAGTGATATGCCCTTTTTTTTGCTATAAAACGTGGACTATACGTTCCTTATTAATGACGCGCCGTCTGTGTGGCTCTGATAGCAGTGCCGTGGTAGTGGTGGTGGCATTATCATTAAAGACGTGCGGCCAACCCCTTCAATAACCACCCCCTGCCAACCCTCTCACCGCAGGCCTTTTTATTACAACGTATATTGCGCGTCCAGTCTACAATGGCGTGTTCAAATATTCTTAAAAACTAGGATGACAAACATTAAAAAAAACAGCTAACCGTACTCGACAAAATATGCACCATCATAATATCCTATACAAACTCTCTCCACACCATTTCTGTGTAACGTTTCCAGACAACAATAGAAGATTCTGGAAATATAACATATTTTAAAATTCTATTTCTTTTCAATGATCATTACAAAACGCAAGGATTAAATGAAAACAGGATAATAATAATAATAATAATAATAATAATAATAATAATAATAATTATTATTATTATTATTATTATTATTATTATTATTATTATTATTATTATTATTATTATTATTATTATTATTATTATAAGTAAAAAGGAAATAAAAATATATACAGACATTCATAGTGATATTAGAAAAAGAAGGTTAAATTTTATAGCCATATTAAACGAATGAACTCAAATAGGCTTACAAAACAGATAATGGAATTCTAGGAAAACATAAGTAAAGCTTCAGTGGATACTATGAAGTGGATTGATGAAGTCAAAAAGGACTTAAAATTGGCAGGAATTACTAAAGAAGATATCTCAAACAGAGATATATTTAGAATTAAGGTGAATAAGTGGCAAGTTGACCAAGAGAACAAACCGAAGAAAAAAAACTGGAACAACTTGGACAGATGATAGAAAACAAACTCATAGCAAAAGAATGAAATAAATTTGGGCTCAAAGGAAACGCCTCTAAGTACTTTGCGTAGTCGTACATGCGCTCATCCGCAATAAAAAAAATATATTATTATAACCATTATTACTTTTTATTTATTTATACACATTTTCGTCCACCGTTGTGGTCTCGAGGCAGCGTTCTGCCTTGTCACGCAGAGGGCCCGGGTTCGATACCGATTGGAACAGGTTTCCTGGGTGATGGTTCCTTTTCGGGGTTTTTCCTCACCTGTAAGACAAATGTCAGGCAACTTTAAGGCCCAAACGGTCCCCGAACATCATCTGGCCATCATTAACATATTCATTAAATTTAGGATTAAGGTCTCTCCTGGCGCATCATTACCATCATCATCATCATCATATGTCATCGGGGGCATCGTAACCCCGCCTTACATGCTCCCCAACCTCAGAAGTGTGAATAACGCCATTCCAGTAGAAAATTCCATAATGCCGAAATATCAACATGGTGGCATTAATATAAATAAGTAAATAAATAAATATATGTGTATTCGATTTTTATATATAATTCTGTACCTAAGTTTTATTTTTCTCCACTCGTCCCTAACTTTCCATTTCACATCGTGTGTTCCTCTTTCAATCGTTTCTGTTTCATCTCTAGGTCACATGAATTGCGAGGTCTTCCATTCTTTTTCATCCAGAGATACACTATTTCAACATCTATCTTCTTGAATTCTTATTATGTCCCCACACCAATATAATAAATAATAATAATACTAATAAAAATCTTCGATAGCACGAATGGGGAATGAAAGCGGACATGGAAGTTTCTTGTAGAAAAACTAGAGGGAAAACACCCAGTTGGTAGACCAAGAATGATGTGGAAGAATTACATTAATCATTATTTGAGAGCAGTACATTATACATAGGACATTACCTCATGATAGAGATGCAACTTATGTCCGCGCGGCAATGAACCTAAGGGTTCGATAGTGCAAATGAGTTAATGATAATAATAATAATAATAATAATAATAATAATAATAATAATAATAATAATAATAATGTGAAAACTGGATTTTATGGAAGAAAGATGAGAGAAAAATTGAAACTGCTGAAATGAGATTTCTGAGGTTTTTAGCTTGCTATACATTATTTGATAAAAATAGAAATGAAGACATTAGATCAAAACTAAAAATACACATTATAGACAGAATAAGGTGATATCAAATCAATTGGATGGAGTATATACAGCGTGTGCCAGAAACACCAATTATCAGAACAATACACAATTTCATTCACGCGGAAGAAGAAACCCAGGAATACCTATAAAAATATGGCGAGACCCGGTTTGATTCGAGCTGAAACGGACGTTATGACTCATACCGTAATGTAGATGGTGCTGATGATGTTATTATCATTATTATTATTATTATTATTATTATTATTACTACTATTATTATTCAAATGATTAATATTAAACATTAAAATAATAAAGAATACTGTGCTAATGACATCTTTTATTAATTTTATTTATTTGTTTATTTAACCTGATGGAGTTAAGACCGTCAGGTCTTCTCTTCCACTTCACCAGGGTTAAATTATACATACGATAAGAATTATGATAAATGATACATAATAGATAATTATAGACTATACAATATAAAGTTGACAAGGGTAAGAAAGAAAAATAATAATAATAATAATAATATTATTATTATTATTATTATTATTACTATTATTATTATGATTGATATTATTATTATTATTATTATTATTAAGATTATTATTATTATCATTATTATTATTATTATTATTATTATTATTATTATTATTATTATTATTATTATTATTATTATTATTATAACAAAAATAATAACCTATATTTGGATTGGATAAATGGCTTAGTGAAGAAAGTTTAAAATACAAAGGAATAATAAAATTTACATGGAACACGGTTATACACGATTGTCCAAAATTAAAGCAACAAACTGAAATTTCGTCTTCCTGTGTCCAATATGCAACAGAATAGTACCAATTGGCAGTAGAACGTAAGCAAATGTCTGTATAACCATATCCTCTACGTGAGATAGCATTCCTGTCTTTGTAGAATCAATGAAGTGATAATGTCAGTGCATCTATCCAAGGGTACTTTATATTTACTCTCTTTAGTCCCACTTCAGCATTCACTGTGTAAACATTCAGGTGCAGTATGACACAGAGAAGACGTCAGGCAGACTCCCTGCGTTGTAGGACGATAGGGAGAATATAAGCTGGACAGTCTCTAGCTGATGTGGCCACTAGGCTATGTGTATAGTTCTGTTGTTTTCTGGATGTGACAACAGTTTGTAGAGGTAGAAAATGTAACCCGAAGACCAGGGCAAGGACGACCAAGAGTCACCACACAAAGAGAGGATCGTTAGCTTGACAATAAGGGCAAGACGGAACAGTGTTGTACTGCACAACAACTGGCATCTGACCTCACAGCATCCACTGGAACATTTGTATCGCGACAAACAGTGTACAGAAGGCTTCAACAGAGAGGTCTTTACTGTCGGAGATCCGCTGTATGTGTACCCCTGACACGTGATCATAAAAAAAGACATTGAGAATGGAGCCAACAACATGTCAGTTGGACGGACAAACAGTGGACTAATGCCCTCTTTGCAGATAAGTCCAGATTCGGTCTTCAGAGCGATTCTCAACGGATTCGCATTTGGAGAGAATCTGGAACACGATTTCGGCCATCAAACATTCTGGAAAGATACTCATATGGAGGTGGATCAATAATGGTGTGGGCAGGCATTATGATAACTGCTCGAACACCTCTATAGGAAGTTGTACGGTAAACCGACAAGGTTTAACCGCTGCCAGGTATCGTGACGAGATCTTGTTATCTCATGTACGCTTGTTTCGAGATAGGCTACTTTGGGTCCAGAATTCCTGCTGATGGATGATAATGCTAGTCCACGCAGAGCAGCGGTGGTTTATGAATTCCAGTAAATTGAAGACATTGCTCGAATGGATTGGGCTGCTTGGTCTCCCGACTTATATCCGATACAGCATGTTTGGGATATGCTAAAGAGACGAGTTGCTTCACGTCAACATCCACCAATCACTCTTGAGGACTTGAGAGTTGCTCTGCAGGAAGAATGGACGTTCATACCTCAAAATTAGATTGATGATCTCTTTTGCTGCATGCACCGTTATTTTGAGGCCCGTGTTGCTGCCAGAGGTGATACCACGCCATATTGAGCACTTGTAACCACATTTCTCGATACTGAGTGTGAACTTAAGATCACTTTAAAAATTAGAAAATAATTTTTATTTCTGTTGATTCATGAAAAAATATGTTAGAATGTTTACTGAGTTTAGTCCTTTTGTTCTAGTATGAGCCAGTAATATTTTGTGGCACAATTAAGATACAAAGTAAACATTTCAGTTTGTTACTATAATTTTGGACACTGTATGTTACATTGTCTAAGGAAATATAATTATCGTGGTTTCGTCTAAGAGATCGTAGAACTGTCCATTCCCTATCCCTTCTCTATAAAATACTTCACACATCATCGCCTAATTATTTATCACGCCGCTTCATCAGACTATCCGACACACATAATCTTGACACTCGATCCCATCAGCACATTGTCCTTTATATCCCGCCTCATCACACTGTATATTATTCATTATCTTTTACGGTGTCACTTACCAAAACATGGAATTCCCTTCCACCCTATGTCAGAGACTGTCAAACTATAACATCCTTCAAAAACAAACTAAAGAATTATTTAATAACAAACTAACTTATACACCTCACTGATAGTATTCTTTTAGCGATATTAATATATTTAATTATTTATGTAAATAATATTAAGAATAACAAATATTTTTATTTGTTTTGTTTTAAATATTGTATAATCGTAAAATTAGTTTTCTATATCTCATTATTTTCCTGTTTTTTATATACACTAGACAGGGACAATTTAATATGTCTTGCTTGTATACATTTTATTATTAGTTTTAGTCTTAATTTTAACTAATATTAACTGGTTGTATTATAGATCGTAATATGTATATTAGATATTATCTTTTGATCAAATTTTTACTTAGTGTTTAATATTAGAGTTAATTAAGATTGTTATATTCTGATGTAATATATGTTTGTCCTGGTGAGTGGAAGAGAAGGCCACATGGCCTTAACTGCACCAGGCTAAATAAATCTTAAATCTTAAATCTTAAGTAAGTTCCTTTTAAAACTGTTTTTGAGTGGGACAGTCCTTCATATATGAGAGGAGGGAATCCAGAGTCGGGTGGCTGAATCAAGGAAGGATGAGGAATAGTGAAATGGTCGATGTAGAGCAACAGCTAGAGTTAAATTTTCTCTCGATCGTCTGTTCAAATTATGGTGGAGGTTAGCGAATGAAAGCGAGTAGAAATATAAAGATTATTGAGGTGGACAAAGTGTTAAATAAGAAGCAAAGACAATGTATCTTTTGCCTACCTTCCAATCGGAGCCAAGACAACTTTTGAAATACTGGAGTTATGTGGTCTGATTTACGTAGGTTGCATATATATATAACGTGCACAAGCATTATGAGCTCATTGCAGTCTTTGTCCGAATGTGATACTCATGTCATTTCACAGAAAGTCACAATAATCGAAATGCGGCATAATTAAAGTTGAGATAAGTACTTTTTTCAATGAAGAAACAAGGAAATTTTTCATACGTTTAGGGAATGGAAGATTGATTATACCGTATTTTTCACACGTTTCTCTTATATGAACCTGCCAACTAAGATTTTGAATTAAATACACATCACGATTTTTCACGGAGGGTTAAAATGTAATTTCAGTTTGATTTATATTTACAGAAATTATCGATGAATAATCAATTTTGTTTAGTAGACCCTGAGGGCCGATGACAATTGCTTGTGACGTCTCAGGATTTACTGTTTTGTCCACGTTGCTATGGAGTCAAGGTTCTTCATTAAGTTGTTAATTGTGTCCCTAATCAATTCAGGCCTATTGTGTATATAAAGTTGTAAGTCGTCAGTGTAGATATGATATGTGCAATGTTTAACGCATTCACCTATGTCGTTGATGTATATAGAAAATAAAATTGAAGCTAATACTGATCCTTATGGTACTCCGCACTACACTGACCTCCATGAAGGAAAACGATCACCTACAACAACACATTGTTAGCCGCCAGTAAGTGGAACCACGAATCGAATTTTCACAAAAATTTAGTGACTTAAATTTTGACGTAAAATGTTTCTATGAACCGTGTCGAAAGCTCTGGAAAAGCCGATTAGAGTTAGGATTGTCCATTTACTCTGATCCATAGTCTCACCTAAGTCCTCGGCAATGTTAAGTAATGCGGATGCTGTGCTATAGCTAGCCCGAAATCCTGATTGGTAAGTTGTTTGTTTATAATCCGTTCAGTGCTTTTGATAAGGTATGTAAGATGCTGATAGGTCTATAATGTTGAGGGGAAGAGGGTACGTTTACTTTGGGGGATAGGGTGTACATGTGCTTTTTTCCAAATGTCAGGGTATGTTGCAGTCATAATATAGGCATTAAACATGTGAGTCAAAGTTGGTAAGATAATGTCCAAGATTTTGTTAATAAGGGTAATATTGATATAGTCTTCGCCACATAATAACTCTGCAGACAATGAGACCAGACATCAGAAACCTGACATTCATGATTGGCAGGTGCTTGATGTATAACCTTAGACTTGCATTTTGTCAGCGTGTTTATCTTGACTATTAACTCATGCCCCAAATGGTAGTCAATGACCAAATACGCTTCAATGAATTTTGTTTGCAACCAATGACAGTCGTGTATAACCTATCTCTTTATCGATATCTCTTTATCAGCTCCTCCTTTTGCGATAAAGAAAGCTCTTCCTATTTAATATTCTGAACAGGTCAGGGGATTATTTTTGTTCAAAAAATACATTGAATATAGCAAATAATGGACATATTCCATGATTTTACTGAGTTATTTACTAAAATCAAATTAATAACTTGTGATGTTGATTTTAATATACAGTTTGAAGTGTTTAATTTTTTTCCTCCACTATGGTGCATTCTTACAATATTGCGATCTTATTTGGCAATAAATAATATGATCAAGTTGCAGTGTACGAACATAACCTCACATTTCTGATTTGCTTTCAAACATCACCGTTTACATTAAATAAATTAATATTTTAATATACCGGTAACTATGTTTAAATAACGATTTTTGAGTAAACAGCTTAATTTTATTCGTCCAATTGTCCTAACAAATGCCACTCTTGATTTCAAAATCCTCTAGATAAATTCACTCGTTACATTACTTATGATTATGGTATACCACCAAGAAGTAGGCAATTTTAATAATGATAATAATGATAATAATAATAATAATAATAATAATAATAATCCATCCATAGTAATTCTGTCCGAGGGCAGGTCCTTCACTGCAATTATAGCATTTTCATGTTATGCTTGCAGCTTTACTAGGGAATTGTAGGTGTGGTAGCTTCCCGTTGCTTTCCACACCGGTGAAGGATGATGATAATAAAGATAAAGATGGGCCTTAAAGTTTTTCTGACATTTGTCTTACAGGTGAGGAAAAACCTCGATAAAAACCTCACCCAGAAAAACTGCTCCGACCGGAGATCGAACCCGGGCCCGCTGCGCGACAAGGGAGCACGTTACCTTGAGACCACAGCGGTGGACATAATAATAATTAATAAATAATAATAATAATAATAATAATAATAATAATAAGAATAATAATGCGGGTTTCTGAGTGTGTCTATTTTAACAACCTAAGGTGGTATTAAATTTTGAAGCGAAGGGCAACAGAATGAAGGAGAGACCAAAAAAACAGTGGGTTCAAGGAGTTCAGTGTTGATAGAATTAGCAGATATTGATGCAGAGGTCAAGGATATAAAGAGAAGTGAAATTAATAATGGATTGTAGGAAAACTACTGTTTTCAGAGAAATTCACAATCCATCCATAGTAATTCTGCCCGAAGGCAGGTCCTTCACTGCAATCATAGCATTTTCATGCTATGCTTGCAGCTTTACTAGGGAATTGTAGGTGTGGTAGCTTCCCGTTGTTTTCCACACCGGTGAAGGATGATGATGGTGATGATGATAATGATAAGGATGATGATGATGATGGCCATATGATTTCGGGGACCGTTTGGGCCTTAAAGTTTTCCTGACATTTGTCTTACAGGTGAGGAAAAACCCCGATAAAAACCTCACCCAGAAAAACTGCCCCGACCGGTGATAGAAACAGGGCCCGCTGCGTGACAAGGCAGCACGCTACCTCGAGACCACAGCCGTGGGCAAAATTCATAATAATAATAATAATAATAATAATAATAATAATAATAATAATAATAATAATAATAATAATAATAATAATAATAATAACAAAATTAACAATAATAACAATGATAATAATAATAACAATAATAATAATAATAATAATAATAATAATAATAATAATAATAATAATACGGATATATGAGCGTGTCTACTTTAACAACTCTGCGTGTAGGAAGGAAGGGGGCCTGTTTCAAGCAGAAGCTGATTTCCATACTAGAGGGAGCTGCAGGTATTGTTTCACCTCGTTATATAAACCAAGCAATCGCATTCAATTATTAAAACGGCTTTTAAACTTGTGCGTTGCTAAGCAATATACCTTAAGGCACAAGCTCGCTTGTTTTTGCATCGAAATAACGTAGACCAATAAACCTTAGGTAAAATTTCTGGATTTCATTTGTTTCTTAATTAAAGAAATTGATAATAAAAAGAGCTGTGAATGGTGCCACGAATCTCACAATTACAACAATATAAAATGTTTGAATTACCCTCCGGTTTATGTTGGCAATCCTTTCACCAATTCCTCTTTTAATTCAAATCTTAACTAAAGATTCTCATAATTAACAGCTTATACGCGTACCTTTTATTAAAACGTCAAGGAAACAAAACATTTTGATCAATAATGTTGGAAATCACACTAAATCAGTGTTGGCAGACGGAGGGGAAATTCACCCGACGTAGGAAAAAGTTACTGAAAAATTGTAGTGAGTGCAAAAGGTACATATTATTATCATCATAATCGGCTTGAGCGATTGGGACTTTTGGCCCTATCCGTCTCAAACTCTTCAAATATTCTTAAAATAAATATAGGGAAATTTCGACTGGCTATGTTTAAATTTCTATATAATAACATCCTAAACTCGTGTCGGGTCGCGGGATGAGATGAGATGAAGCCCCTTATATATAAGTCTGTAAATGACAAAGGTGACAGCCGACCACGCCTGACGCACCATCAAGTGGGCAGGTGAACTAATTGAAAGAAAATGTATGAGATGAGTACGGTGAAATAGTGGAATGAAGTTGTGGCAGGAAAGAACGGGAGAAATCCCCGAGAAAAACCTGTCCAAGCTCCGTTTCGTCCTCCAAGAAACCCACATGGAGGCGGTGAGAGGCGAGCGTCTAACCGCTTGCACCACGGAGACGCCTTGTTCAAATTTCTAATGGACGAAATAACTAACTCACTGACAGTAGCTTCTCGGTCAATGAATTTAAGCTCTCCATGCATCCTCACCAATAAATTAATTCACTGGTACTATGGAACCCATAGCTTTAGGCCGCGGGGACTTAAGCTCTCCATGCATCTTCATTTTGAGCTAGCATTTTCCAGTCATCTCCTGTATAATCTACCTCCCTAAATGGATTAGTGTTAATCTCCCACCTCATTCTTCCTCAAACTGGACGTTTTTCCTCTGCTTTTCCTACAATAAGTTTTCATGTCCTCCTTTTATTACCCATTCGTGCCGCATGTCCTGTCCATCGCAGTCCACGAGACCTAACTGATCTTGTTATAAAGGTTTCTTAAAAAGATCATGTAGCTCACTGTTATGTGATCTTCTCCATTCTACTTTTGTTCATCTTTCTTTGGTCCAAATTTTTTCCTTACAACTTTATTTCTCAAATACTCATAATCTGTTCTCCTTCTTTAAAGTAAGAGCCCGTGTTTCGCATCGATTATAATATATCTGAGAGAATAACAGTTTTATATATTTTCAGTTTAGAGATGGGACGTCAAGGTTCCACAATTGAGCCTACATATAATTTCTTAGTGCATCTCATTTCTGTTTGTAATTATTGTTCCTATGTATCTTAATTCAGCCACTTCTTCAAAATTTCCCACATTTTCATTAACTGTCCATTTCCATAATATCATATATTTCTGTGTGTGATCATCAGAGAGCGGGGTTTGACTAAGTAAACAGGCGCTTCATATTACCTGCCACACGGAGTACGAGACTGCGCAGGACTCGTTCTTCTACAACAGAATGTTTTTTAGCGACTGTTTCATTTATTCGCTGCGTGCAGAGTAGTAAATAACTGTACATTTCGGAAGTACATTATTGTGCATTGCAATAACTATAATCATGATGTATGAGAAAATAATTCCGTACATTACACCCTTATTCAAAATGAAGTAGTTTTATTGCACACTACAAATAGCTAAGCATACGATTGTTTACTTCCTTCTATACTTCCTTATCCTGGTGTAATTGTTTTTGAAGCAGGGTGTAATGCCTTCCACCGAACATCATTTTGTTTATACTGAACACTGCACGGTCACAGGTACCTCATCCCTCCTTATAGTCCGTGCATTCTTAACTTCACTGTATACTTACTGGAACCCCGCTCCCTGGTGATCGTATATTTAGTTTTATTTATGTTTACTTCCAGTCCTAATTTCTTAGTGTTACTCAATACAGTGCTCGTATTTGCCTGTAGTACCCCCCGCTACGTCATCAGCATAACCAATAACAATAACGTATTAATACCATACAGTTGTAGGCCTTTTTTATCCCCTGAAAAATCGATGTCATCGGCCGCGGCGGACTAGTGGTTATGCTCTTTGCCTCTGGTCCCGAGGTTCGCGGGTTCAAAACCGGCTGGGGTCAATGGATTTTTTTTTAGGATGGAAAAATCCAAGGAGCAATTCCTCCGGGAGGGACTTTAAGCCGTGGGTCCCGAGTCTGAAGATTTTCAGGCTCGTAAAAGATCCTTAAGCCTGAATGAAAAGGCCTCTAAGCAAACTTTACCGAATTTTTCCCGTCCTAGTACTATCTTGGTTTTCTAGATGTCAGTATGAGGCGGAACGCTGATCACGAACCACTCAAATGACATATATACGAAAATAAGTGTAACTAAATTCGTATGGTTCAAATTCTACCCTGTAGGGGAGAGCGCCTAAATATCTGTTAAGAGAAATATGGGTTTACAAGACAAGAAGAATCGATGTCATGTTCTAGTATAAATTTGCATTGTAAAGAAGATAGTGTATCTCCTTTATAATAGACGGAATATTTTTAGTAATCCAATATTGAACCAGACATTGAGCTGGTAATTCATTAGGGGAGGTCCTACATTTCCGTATGTGGTAAAAAAAATATGTGTGTGACCCACAATTTAAAATCCCTCTTCAACAAGTCGTGCCACTTTAAGACTCGGGTGGCGTGTGACGTGTAAAAAGTACCAATGAATTGGTGTTAAACTTAGTTAATGTAATGGAATTCTTACTTAAAATCTACTCACTTATTTTACTTCCACCCCGTCGTTGTATCTTTTTTTTTTAAATCTTGATATCCAGATTCTTAGACAAATATCGAGAATACACGAGACACTGAATACAAACACGAATTTCCTACTTTATGCCGGTATTTAATTTCTTCACGCGTATGATTTCTTAGGAACATTTTTGGACCAAAGAGAGATGAACAGATGAGTGAATAGATAAGACTACATAACATATACATGGTCTTTATAGCAATACAGATATAATAAGAACAGTTAAGTCTCGTAGACTGCGATGGGCAGGGCATATGGCACGAATAGGTAATAAAAGAAGTGCGTGGCAGCTTCTTATAGGAAAAGAGAGGGAAAAGACCAGGTTGGTAGACCAAGAATGAGGTGGGAGAATAAAATTAACAATGATTTGAGGGATGCAGATTATACAGGAATGATTGAAAAACATTAGCTCATAATAGGGATGTATAGAGAGCTTATGTCCGCACGGCCATGAACCTGCAGGTCCGATACAGCCGGTGAGTTAGTACGATTTTGATACGTACCTATGAAAAAAACGAACTAACAAATTGAAACAATGAAGGAACCAAGAAGCCAGAACATAATATAGTGAATACCATAGGAACTATTCCAGTGTTACTAACAACAGTCTAGATGACGTAATTTAGATGATGTTCATTCGCATTCCCAGGTATTTTTATAACTCGAGGGTTAAAAGAAAACGTTTATTACTGCAAGTAATGGTAAAAATAAAGCTATTTACAGTTAATGGCAACATTTTGTATTACTGCGGCGAGAGGAATAAATTCAAGGCTGGCTTCATCGCCATTACTATTTTAGATCACCTTGTAAAAATCCTTTAAGAGCGGTGCTCCAAACAAAAGCTTTCTATCTCAAATTAACACTCCATTTATTCGTAAAAACTGTTATCTAAAAGAGTTCTTACAAATAACAGTTTTAAAAACTACCCATAATCTTCTAAATACGAGCAAGGCATCCTGTTTTTATTGTCATGGTAACTGTACATTGATATCTAGCTTTATCTGCATCATGTGGTACGGGATTAAAAAAAGAGATGGCAACCACAGTCATTATGCAGAATTATACACAGTTTACTTAACAAAAGAGTTAGGAAAAATTTATATTACTGTTAAAATATTCAACATTTTCAGTTAAATGAGGCATGATTCATATTCAATTTCATTTACTTTAAATTTTTTTTAGGTTTATTGATAAAATATTTTGTTGCGCCTGAGTAAATAGCCTACTACACAAAACTTAGTGGCTATGGTCGTTACACATGATTCCCTCTAAAAACGTCTTATGTTTTATGGATTCTATGGAATGTGGCTAAGGAAATCTGAATCGTTATTTAAAGCTAATGTCAAAATATTACTTGTAATATGCATTTTTATACTAATAATTTTAATAGAATAAAAATAAATTAAAAGCTGTTAGGGAAATTAGCAATTAGAAAAGGGATCCGCCAAGGAATCTCATGGCGTCCATTATTATTCAATTAAGTAATTACTGAAATATGTCTCAGAAACAAGAGAAAATACTGTTAAAACAGAACAAACTTTAGAAACAAATTAAATGAATATTTTGATGAAGATTGTAGGCCTACGTAAATCAAGTAAAGTTGTTTTATTATTATTATCATCTGTCGGACGTAAGAAGCATACTTTGACGTTTAACTTCCGAATGTAATATTACTCCGCGCAGCACGTGTAAGAGTGCAGGCGAACTCTGTCAGCTGTTTGTTATAATCCGATAAATTAATGCACAACAATCGTTTTAAATTTTAATGTTGCAGGTTGTATTAACATTTACAATGGTATGTCGAAAAGGAATACATATAATACCGTTTTTCACCACTCTTTAACAATATTCCTTTGTGCTTCTAATAATTTTGATCACACATTTTATCACCGAGTTAAGTTAACATAAACTACCCGACAGCCGCCATATTTATAACTGACATTGAACTTCCTCTCAAGAACCATTCAGTTTCAAACAAATGCGAATTTTTACTTAGTCTCCGACCTTCGAAAAAAACATGTGGGTATATATAATATTCTGATCAACTATAGATAACATAAATAGCTTTAAATACGTAATTATATTAATCGAGTGCATGATCTATTTTTTCGCTTCCGCTGAACTGTGCTTTGGTCATGAATGAATCGCAGCAACTGCAGCAGTCATGTGCTTCGTGGATTACCCGTCCATTAATTTTTCTGAACTGTCTTTCTTAGGCTGGACAGAAAATATACACTTTTATTGTCTTTCTGCAAATTGACTTTAAATGCTGATCCAACAACAAGAACAATAATAATAATAATAATAATAATAATAATAATAATAATAATAATAATAATAATAATAATAATAATAATAATAATAGTAATCACTTTTAAGAGAAATCCCTATGTTAAATTGCACACAAGTAGGTCTATTTGAAATAGATTCATTTAATATTTAAGACAGCTTTCAAGCGTAAAATGTCCATCAGGCAGCAGTTGCGTAAACTAAGCGAATTGCTGAGTAAGTCAAACTTGTGGTATGATTTTAATGACTCTTGAAATTGCGATTTTCAGGTGAAGGTCCGATTTCACTGATTTTTTGGAGAATGGCTTTCTCTATTTTAAATCAATGTTATATGCCGAATTTCTTGCAAAAAAATATAAAATTGCAGCCGCTAGAGCGATTTTTTTAAATTTTCGCCACTCCCAAAGTCCCGATTTTAATGGATAATGAACACGACTTTAATTTTCTTAGTTAATGTCTATATGCAGAATTTGGTTCTATAAAAATAAACACTGCGGCCGCAAAAGCGTTAAACGGCAGGCACACACACACTCACGCACACACATATACACACACAGTCACACACATAGACGAATACATATATAGAGTACATATAGTGTCCCATTTATCTTGAACACCCGAAATAACTTTATACATAAGTACAAAATGAATAATTGTTTTATACAAAAGTTGTCCAACTACGAGAGGGGAATAATACTGACGGTTAGTGAACTTTGTAGTGTTATTAGTTAACACACGAATAATAACTTCGTTTCTTAAACGGTATTAAGCATTTTTTTCTATACCTTAAGTAAGCACTCCAAAGACCTGTTCAAAAATGTAAAAAAAAAACAGAACCTTATTAATGGAAACATAAAGTGGGATTATTTAACGTGGATAGCCAGGTTATTGCCCCGCTCGATCTCCTGATCTTACCCCATTGGACATTTTTTTTTGGGAGTTATTAAACACATTGTCTATCGAGATATTCCAGCAATTCTAGAAAATATGTTGGATTGTATTGTGCATGTTTGTAATTCCATTCAGCTGGTAACAGTGCACAAACTAATATCTTCATTCATTCGGCGATTGGAAAGTGCGCCACTGAAAATGGTCACAGTTTGAAAATCTAATGTGAATGTTCTACAGTTCATAATTAATGTGGGCAATATTGTAATACGGTAATAATAATCACAAGGTTATAATAGAAAAGCTAGTGGAGTAGATGGTATACCAATGGAGCTTTGGAAATATGGCGGGAAACCACTCTATATTAGATTGGTACAAATTTTTAATGATAGGCTATATGGGCACATGGAATAATACCTCAGGACTGGAAAACATTAGTAATACCCATCCATAAGAAAGGAGAAAAAAGTAACTGTTCAAATTATAGAGGAATATAACTGTTGACAACAGCATCTAAAATATATACATCCATTTTAAAACAAAAACTTCAGAAAATTACAGAAGATAAAATTGGAGAGGAACAATGTGCATTCCGAAAGGCCGATCGTGTATCGACGCTATATTTGTTGTAAAACAACTAATTGAGAAGTGGAAAGAATTTAATATCCCCCTATATATATTATTTTTAGATTTTGAAAAGGCCTATGATAGAGTCAAACGGGACATAATGTGGAACATATTGGAAAGCTACCAAGTCCCCCAATAATCTAATAAATGCTATAAAAAGTTTATATGAAGCCACATTTATAAAAGTAAAGTTAGATCATGGGAAAATAACAGATAAATTTGAAATTAACCAAGGTTTAAGACTGGGATGTGGACTATCTCCATTACTGTTTATTCTATATCTAAATAAAATTGTCCAGGAGTGGAAAAAACTAAACCCCCAGGAGTAAAAATATGTAGAGGAAATCAAATACAAACAATAATCTTCGCAGATGATCAAGTACTTCTAGCGGAGAATGAAGATGATTTGCAGAGATCAGTGTTTAAATTGCAGAATACCCTGGAAAAATACAATATGAAAATATCTGAAAATAAAACCAAATCCATGGCAATCACTGGAAAGGGACTTTCGAGAGTAAAAATAATAATAAATAATAAACCTATAGAGCAAGTAACACACTTTAATTATTTAGGTAATAATACA
Organism: Diploptera punctata; assembly: GCA_030220185.1. NCBI lineage: Eukaryota > Metazoa > Arthropoda > Insecta > Blattodea > Blaberidae > Diploptera > Diploptera punctata. Next base: position 315,398 of record JASPKZ010007914.1, read on the forward strand.
TCACAGTTTCATAATCAAAAAGATGTGGAAACAAATTTAGAAAAATCTAACAGTTTAAATGGTATAATTAGGAGAAATTTTGGAAAACAAATGAAGAAAGAAATCCAATTGAGATTTCATAATGCCATAGCCAAACCTGCTCTACTATACGGAAGTGAATGCTGGACACTTCGAGCAAAAGATAAATCCCGCATTAATAGTTCACAAATGAGATTCCTCCGATCACTAACTGGAGTAACATTAAGGGATAGAATGAAAAGTGATGAGATAAGGTTGCAGTGGAATAGTAGGGAAATGGTTGAACATATACAAAATTATCAGATTAAATGGTTCCAACACATCCAGAGAATGTAAAATTCCCGTTTACCAAAGATGATTTACCAACTCAACCCTAAAGGCAAAAGAGACCTCGGAAGACCCTTGAACCGATGGAAAGATCATTTTTTGTAGTCGCAGAACGGGAATCATCACCCAATACTGCATTCGGAAGAAGAAGAAGAAGAAGGTTATATTTTATTATATGGACATATTGTGATACATTTATGAACAGGTCCTGGAGTGCTTAATTGATGCATCGAAAAAAAAAACAGTGTCATTGTAGAAAACAAAGTTATTATTTCTATCTTGTTGATAAATAATTGATCAGCATTATTTTATCCTCGTAGTTGGACAACTTTCGTATATAACAATTTTTCATGTTGTACATACGTACAAAGATATTTCGTGTGGTCAGGATAAATGCACACACACACACACACACATATATATATATATATATATATATATATATATATATATATATATACATAGTCCACCGCTGTGGTCTCGAGGTAGCGTGCTGCCTTGTCACGTAGCGGGCCCTGGTTCGATCCCCGGTCGGGGCAGTTTTTCTGGGTGAGGTTTTTATCGGGGTTTTTCCTCACCTGTAAGACAAATGTCAGGAAGACTTTAAGGCCCAAACGGTCCCCGAAATCATATGACCATCATCATCATCCTTATCATCATCATCATCCTTCACCGGTGTGGAAAGCAACGGGAAGCTACCACACCTACAATTCCCTAGTAAAGTTGCAAGCATAGCATGGAAATGCTATCATTGCAGTGAAGGAACTGCATTCGGGCAGAATTACTATGGATGGATATATATATATATATATATATATATATATAAACCTACTGGTTCTTCCAAGTCTTTTGTATGGTAGCGAAGTATGGACGTTGAAACAGAAGGATATGCAGAGACTTAGATCTGCTGAAATGAGATACTATCGGAGGACTCCACGATACACGCTACTAGATCACAAAAAATGAAGACATCTTAGAAGAATTACACATGGAACCTTTAGAAAACAAAATTTCTGATTATAAGTCAAGATGGATGAAACATGTTTATCGAATGGAGGATCACAGGATGCCCAAACAAATGTTAAGATATCAACCTACAGGAAGAAGAAGGCCAGGACGTCCACTCAAAAGACTTCTTGATGGTGTTTCTCTTGAGGCCGAAACAGGTAAACAAATGACCTAAATTCGTGAATGTCCTATGATCATATATATATATATATATATATCATCATCATCATCATGAACAAATTCGTTTTAGGCCATGTGGCCTGTACGGTAAACCTAGCGAAGATGGTCTTGATCTTTCCACCGATGTTTTGGTCTTCCTTGGTCCCTATGTCCAGTTGGGGTATATTGGAATGCCAATTTTGGAAGTCTATTTCTTGCCATTCTTCTCAGATGATTTTTCCATTCTTGTTGGTATTTTTGGATATCTTCATTTAAACTTGCTACTCCAAGTTTTCCTCTGATAGTAGTGTTCCTTTGGTGATCCAGTCTATTAACTCCTAACAATGATCGTAAGAAGCGCATTTGGCTTACTTGAAGTTTATGAGAGTTTCTTTTATTTAAAATCCAAATTTCACTTCCGTATTTTAGAGCAGCTTTTGATGTGACGTTATGTAATCTTAGTTTTGTCTCTGTCCTCATCTGTTTACCAAAATGTCTTCGTATTACCCCATTCATTTTATTATATTTTTGTAATTTTGAATCAATGTCACTCTTATACTCTGCAAATACACTTCCTATATATATATATATATATATATATAACTCCAGCAATGCCGGTCCCAAGTCCGGATGAGAATGGAGTAGGGAGAAACTAACACCTCGTTAAAACCCTAGGTCCAGCTGACCCGGCTGATAGTACCTTGTAAGGGTCCCTGGCCAGGGTTACGGTAAAGACCCCAACAGCGGATGTAGCAGAGTAGGAGTCCTATGGTATGGTGCTGACAGCGGATGAGGTAATAAAGGGTGGATTAGACTCTTAGATGCAGTGAAAGCAACTGATATATGGTGGACTCCCTAAAACGTCTCTGGTCCTCCAGGTTGGCGATTGATGCAGTGGGCCAGTTCTTCATACATGGTAAAAGAAACAATGCTAAAAACCAAAACTGTATATTTTGTTTGAGGATACTTGTGTAAATAACAGAAACAATCCTGAAATAAAATGATATATATTACATATGAAAAGAAAAATAAATTTTTCTTTTATATATATTCTCAATTTACACGAGAGAAAGCGAGATACCGTTCCAAATGCCATCTATTGGCTACTAAAATAAGTAAGTATTTTTAAAGAGAATTTTTATTTTATAGTAGTAATACTTTTTTTTATAAAGAGTCTTCATTTTCAAGTCCCGTTGGGGTCAGGATTTTTAAAACTGACCCAAACCCTCTGGCGGTACTATGGCCCTGGGGTCGACTCAGCCTCTAACGGAAATGAGTACCAGACGCTTGTTCTGGGGGTAAGGGCGGCCGTCACGCAGGGCTGACATAAAGTGCCGATTGTCTAGAAAAAGTGGGAGCCTTAACCTCCTACTACCCCAAGGGCCTCCGGGCCTGTTGTGGGATCACTTTACTTTTTATATGACAGCATGCTCCACTGAAGTTTTGTGCAGTACTACATGCTTTGGTTTAGCAATATTAAAACATCTGTATCATTTTTAGTGTGTTGGTATTCCTGACAAAGATTTTATAATGTTCTTTTACTAGATCTCAGGTGTGAAGTTATTTTTCTATTTTCGCTTCCTTAAAACATAATTCTGAGTTGTTGTGACGCTAAATTGTTCTATAGTATTAATGCTTGTATGTTTAGATGTTATAACTATATTTTTAACATTTAACAATGAAGGCCAATTATGTCATGAAAAGAAAAATAAATGCCCGAATCGGGATTTGAACCGAAGATCTCTAACTTTATACGTTATATAAATACACACACACACACACACACACATATATATATATATATGGTATGATAAGAAAAATAAATGCCTGGACGGGATTCGAACCCGGAACTCTGAGTCTGTACCTCAGCGTGATATCCATTACACCACCAGGCGAATCCAATTCAAACACTTATTTTTCTTATATATGTATTATATTCTCCATTATTACTAGATGTCGCGAGAACTCGGTCTTCTCTGCCATCTAGTAGCTGACTATAACAAGTAAGCAAATTAAAGATAATATTTTTACTTTATAGCAGTGACGCTTTATCGATGTTATAACATACATACATACATCTATATATACCTACTTTTTTCTCCATTTAATGTACTGTAACACAAAGGAAACATCACACACTTAAATAGTACTGATAGAACAAAATAGTTGTTTTAATCTGTTTCTCCCCATCCATCCGTAGATTAGGAAAATAATCCAGAGACATTTTCTCTGTATTTAGAAACGCTGACCACAATACGAGAGGGTCGTTACAATACTTTCGATATGAAAGTAGTTACTAGCGAAACTGGATGTAATTTGATTCTATATTGCTTTAGATATTTTACTGGTATCGCTAATAAGTAGAAATTACAAAACCGACAAAATGAATCGGTTTTGTTATTTTTTTAGAAACGTATTAAGTTATTACGATTAAACAGCAGAAAGTCTCCTCCTACGAAAAATCCTAAACTAAGGACTTGTTTCCCAACAAGAAGGATATTTCCAAAAAAATATCGTTATTAATTTTCTTAAGTTTCGCCATAATCTTTTATTTGAAAAATAAACTTATTGTTTGTTTAATCGCGATACTGGTAGTTCTATTGCTAATGTTTTAAAATTACGGTCCGAATATATAGGTCTTAACCTATTTTTCCTTATCTCGTAATTAGAAAATTTCAATGTAGTATTCCGTTTCATAGCCAAGAGATCTTATATGTCTTAAAGTCGACTAAACGGAGTTAAGATCCTAAAAGATACTACATTTTACTTTTAAGGGGATCCGGAACGTCCTATACTCATAATGTTAAATGTAAGGAACATTTTCTCCTGAACTATTAATCCTATCAAGTTGAAATTTTTACGTGGAAAGGTTCATATATATAGAGTCTACTATCATGAGGATTAATATAGATATGCATTTATATCAAAAATAAAAAAAAAATCTTTACAAATGAAGGGTCCAGGGGAAAAACGATGAATGTCACATTAAACTCTAACTGAGATAAATGAATTTTAAGTTTTGAAACGCTATATCATTTCCCTGTACAAATTATTTTCAAAGCCTTATAAAACGTAACCCATAGCTTCTTTAAACAGTTTTCGCCTTTTAAATGTTACCAGGGAACAGTACAAACACTAAGAATATGAAACCTCAGTTTTTGTGATTTTGTGACATTCATCGTTTTTCCCCTGGACCCTTAAAATATTTTCTTTCAGTTTTTTACACTGTATTTTGCAACCGAAATTTTTTAATTACTAAGCTATCGCAACATCAATGTGGTACAAATTGTATATGAGCACTATATCGAAGCCCTGAAAATTTCAGGTCTGTAGCTTTAATAGTTTAGAAGAAAATGTTCTTTATATATTGAAGAAATGAATGCTAACTATGGGAGAGAGTTGACTCACGCCCACATTTTAAAGGGACGGGAAATATTTAAAACAAATAATAAACACACTTAGAAACAAGATACAGGCAAGATAATTATACCATATTAAAGAGGAATCTTTGTAGTATTTTAATTGATAAAACAATGAAAATACATTTTTTCATCACATCTGGCCTTCCGTGTCCCCTTAAGGAAGAGAGATTAAGAGTGGGAGAGAGATAGAATACAAAGTTGTTATACAAAATGCATTCAATATAATACATAATTAAATAATGTCTCAGTGAAATCTGTAAGAAAGGATTCGAACCCGAGATGATTACATATATATTAGCACAAAATGAAAGTAATACATTCAAAAATGAGAAGCATTAGCAATAAACTTAATGTACAACACTAAGAACCTCGACAAATAGAAACAAAAACTGATGTGTTCCACTGCAGATCAGCCATAGCATCAAAATCAAGATATGGAATAAACGTAACATGGAAAAACTTAACAATAAGCAACGTGACGAAAACTGAACGAGTCAAATTCTTCATTCATTTGAAGTGTATCTAGCAGCAAATGAGAGTACAAATGACACATTTAATAATAATAATAATAATAATATAATAATAATAATAATAATAATAATAATAATGATAATGATAATGATAATAATAATAATAATAGTAACAATACTGTAATAATAATTTATTTTCATTCATTGAAAAATTTCCTCATCATTGAGGTTTTTCTCCAACCAATCTTAATAATTAACATGAATTTTAAAAAACTACATAAATGATTACAGACTTATATAGGGTTTCCAGTATAAAACCGGACACTCTGCGGCTGGCAGAGTGAAATGCGGACGAGGAGAGAGCGCAGCCTGACGGGTGAAACCCCGTGAGGCGTGTCCGGTTTTGTATTGGAAGCCCTGTATATTATTATCAGTTTGTAATACACTTTCACAAATTCCCTTTAATTAAAGTTCTCCATCGTTCTCTGTCCTCTGTCTTGAATCGTTACACCAAATTTCCTCGGTGAATGTTATTCTTCCAGGTTGTTCTTGGTCTTCTTTTTCTGCTCCTTCTTTCAATTTTCCATGTATGGACGGTCTTTTGTAGTTTTCAACCATGCCATCTTCTTACATTTTCTTACCATATTAGCCTTCTGTGTTCAATATCATTCATTTTACTTCTTTCTACATTCATCCATTTCCTAATTTATGTACTTCTAATTATTTCCAGTCGAGATTTTCTGGCAGCTCTTCTCCAAAAATCCATTTCAACTGCAGTTATTCTATTGGTATGTTGTGTCATTGTCTAATTTCCGATCCACATAACATTATACTTTCTACTACAACAACAACAATAATAATAATAATAATAATAATAATAATAATAATAATAATATGTAATAATAATAATAATAATAATAAATGTTTATTCGTAAAAGAAGGAATTCCTTTGGCTATTGAGAAACTTAGGGCTGCGTACATGCAGGAAACATATATGTGGCACGAACACTTCATGAATTCATTCTTCGTACTCACTGCCATAAATCCGGGACTTCTCATTTTCGAGCTCTTGTTACCGGTACAAGAAACTCTCATGGTCGCACTCCTTTTCAGCCGCTCTCTCTTATGAGAGCGAGCTGGAATAAAACAGTGATTTACCGCCTTTGGTTCCATCTAAAAGAATCTCACAGACTATTTAACTCATGCCACAAATGCTAGTCAATGACCACCAATCACGTTTCAATGAATGTTGTTTTACAACCAATGACAGTCGTGTTTCACCTCGCTCTTTATCTATTTCTCTTTATCAGCTCCTGCTTTTGTAATAAAGAAAGCTTCTCCTTTTAATGTTCTGAACAGGTCAAAGCATTATTTTTCTCCAACAAATACATTGAATATAGCAAATAATGAAAAGATGCCTTGATTTTACAGAGTTGTTTATTAAAAAAATAAATGAATAACCCGTAATGTTGATTATGATATATAGTTTGATGTGTTTCATTATCTCTCCACTTGGGTGCACTTTTACAATATTGCGATCTTATTTGGCAATAAATAATATGATCAAGCAGCAGTGAATAAACATAACCTCACATTTCTGATTTGTTTTCAAACATCGCCGTTTATATTAAATACATAAATATTTTAAAATAACTATAGTTAAACAATGATTTGTGAGTAAACAGCTTAATTTTATTCGTTATATAGTCCTAACAAATGCCACTCTTGATTCCCAAATTCTCTAGATAAATTCACTCCTCACTTCGTGTCTAGCATTAATTTATCGATAATTTGGAAATCACTCGTGGCATTACTTATGATAATTGTTTCTTATACCCTTATTCGAAGGAGGTATTCAATTATCTAAACGTACTTTCAATATTACCGGAACATTAATACTTATGATGAATTTTAAGAGATCAAGAAAATAAATTAGTGTCAAAGAGAGAGAGAGAGAGAGTGAGAGATAGAGTAAGAGAGAGAGTGTGTGTGTGAGAGAGAGAGAGAGAGAGAGAGAGAGAGAGGAGAGAGAGAGAGAGAGAGAGAAAGAAAGAGTTGGGGAAGGAGATTCACTGACAACCAATAACGTGTATTTAAACAGGGATAGGATTCAAAAATATTTTAACACCTTGCAGTTCCCAGCCCCGATGTTCGCAAGGAATTTATCTAGACAACAGGTAACTTGCCACGTGTACAGTACACGCCTTAGAAAGCAGGGTGGCTTCCAATGTTTGTATATATTTCTTGATTCCAGACAGTATGCGCCCTTAAAACTAAACCCTCGAGACAAGGGGAAATTGTTTACTACCTGCATCCACTTCTACATCCCAACCACTTCTTCTGCTTTTTTTTCTATTGTATTTTTCTTATGACTCATCTCATTTTCTGACTTTTTCTCATATCTGTATTGTTTATATTTTATTATTTTTGTGTGTCTTATTTCCACATTTTTATGTCTCTCATATTCATGTTTTCTTATGAGACTTATTCTATTTTTCTTTCCTTGTATTGTATCGTATTTCTAGCACTTCCAGTGAATCTATTCCTGCATCTCTTGCAATTTATTTTACAAATTATGTATTTAATCCATGTTTTATGTTACTTAACTAATACATTTTAATGAATTACGAATATTTTAATGCTATATTTGCGCTATGCCATATACACCTTTTATTTTTTAGTCTTTTCGTATACATAAACTGTTTTTGTCTCCACATTTTATGAGATATATGGAAGGATATAAGAAATTTTATTTCGTATATAAAATGAATTACAGTGTCGTTAAATGGATTGCTCATTATCGGTCCCTAATCAGGGGAACTTTTCATAATAAACAAAATTTATTTTATTATGTATGGTGTATGCAACAATAAAATTAGATATAATAAACTATACATAGTGTTACAGGACCTTCTGATACACATTTGGGAAAAATAGATCACATATTTTATGTTAAGAAACATACACCCCAAAACATTTATGAGTTGTGCGCAATTATTGTCAAGGTGCAAGTAACTAAGTTTTAAATTAATTGTTATTCTGCGTCGTACGCCTTTACTCTGCCTTACCAGCAACACAGTTTTTTGTTGTCAGGGATTCGACCTTCAATAATATTATTGTTGTAAAATAAAATAAGTTAAAATATAACTTATTATGTAAGATCCGTCGTCCTCAACTTATCAAATTTGTATGCTTTATGCCTATACGCCTTTCAGAACATCCGTTCCATCTTCAGCAGGTATTTGTTCGCTACAATATATACCACCATGCTAGATATTGTAGCAAACAAAGACCAGCTGAAGATGGAACGGATGTTCTGAAAGGCTTACAAGCATAAAGAATACAAATTTTATAAGTTGAGGACGACGGATCTTACCTGAGGAGGTATATTTTAACTTATTTTATTTTATGACTCTCCACCTCAACGGTTTTAATAATGAATTTTATTAGTATTGTTGTTGTATCTAATTAACTTCTCAAATAGGAATGAGATACAGAAAGAAATTAAACACACGGTCAATTGTGCATTACAGGGATTCTCGTCGTCCCAACTTGTCTCAAAAATCGTTAAACTGAAAATATATAAAACTGTTATTCTCCCAATTATACGGATGCAAAACATAGACATTGCTTTAAGAGAGGAGTATATATTACATTATTTGAGAATAAAGTTGGGTCAAAGAGAGATGAACAGTTAAGCGAATGGAGAAGATTACATAAGGCACGATCTTTGTAGAAAACTAGATATAATAAAAACAGTATCGTAGACTGCGATTGGCAGGACATGTGGTACGAATGAGAAATGAAAGAGAGGCATGTAATCTTCTTGTAGGAAAGCCAGAGGGAAGGTGTCCAGTTGATAGACCAAGGTTGAGGTGGGAGAATAATATTAACCATTATTTGAGGGAAGTAGATGATACAGGGCATGATCGAAAAACATTAACTCAGGGTGATGAACTTATATCCGCGCGGTCATGAACCTACAGTGAGAGAATTAGTTTTTTACGCATTTATCTTCTTGTTGGATGAGGAATATAGTGATTATGGATCATTCCCAGAAGGACCTATATCGTTCACCTTACTTAATGCCCTTGATTTTTGATTTGGGAGCATGTCAAATGTACGGTGCATGAAACTCGAATTGCTTCCGCAGATTTCCTGAATCGATTATATGTTTCACGACATCAAACAGAATCCAGCCAAGATACAAGTTTTATGAGTGCAATAAAGAATTATGGACATCTAAAAAATTCATAATATCGTTCGAAATACTATAAGAATAAAATATAGAAGTTGCTAGACGTCTGTTGGTGGCAAAGTACCAAGCATGTCATGAGGCAAACGCCAGATTGTTTGAACACAAACTGTAAAGTGTCAAAAAACGCCATTTGATTGAAAGTATTTTCATAAATATTTATTGTATTCAACATACATAACAGCTGTTTCCATACACTATCTTCATCAGACTAATGTCATAAATACAATTAGATGTTATATTTATGAGTACAGACAACAATTCAAACAAAATAATGCAACCAAGTAATACAATATAAACAAAAGGTAAACAATTTTATAGCAAAGCATAAAATACATATTTTTGTGCGATAGTGCGTTTAGTCGTACTTACAGCAATGGTGACCTTGATTGAAAGTTCAATTTCCTAAATTTCAGGGTTGCCAACTTAAACAACTATACTTCAATATTACATATTACCTACCTCGTGCGGGAAGTAAAACCACTGCCCTCTATATATACTACGTACAATGTATATACGAAAGTATATCCAAAAGGTAGTGTTAATATACATTATACGAAACAAATAAACGAACTGAACTTTATTTGAAACAATATAAAACAATAAATTGATATTTAATACACAAGTGATCTTCTTGGTGATATAATATTAAAATATATATGTAGTCAATATGCCCATTTCACCAATTAATGTTTTAAAATGGTCATTTTAAAACATTAATTGGTGAAATGGGCATATTGACTACATATATATTTAATAAATTGATACTTGCCGCCATTGTATGACTGATTAGTGTCATGGCCTTCTGTAGTCTCAATTAAATTATTTTCGGCATGTACCGTATGAACTTGGGATACTGTTAACGTTAGTCAGTTGTTTAAATGAACGCAAATATATCCAACAAATATGTTATTATTTTATTATTATTTATTATTTTGAAATCAACATCGTGCAAAAAATAATGTACAACGCACGTTTGTGAAGTGTTCTACAGATATCCTCGCTTCTGTAAAAACCATTTCCCAATCTCGCATTGTAATATACTATTTTTATAAATATAACAGAGGCGAATCATTTAGATCTAATTGGAAATTTAATGCCTTATTACTTTTCTTTAATTAATTTATTTATTTTGCATAGGCCAAACAGGCAGACTGTTTATTTGTCACGTAGAAGAACATATGTGGACATGTAATAGAAATCTCGATACTCAGAACTAAACTAATTACTTACTTCATTTAATGATTGTTTTAATTCAGATTTTAAAATTTTATATTTTTGTAGCAAAGAATAAGCACAGTTAAGTCTCGTAGACTGCGATGGGCAGGACATGTGGCACGAATGGGGAATGAAAGAGGTGCATGAAAGCTTCTTGTAGGAAAACCAGATGGAAAACGCACAGTTGGTAGACCAAGAATGAGGTGGGAGAATAACGTTAACTATGATTTGAGGGGAGTAGATTATACAGGGGATAATTGGAAAACATTTGCTCAGGATGCGGATGTATGAAGAGCTTATGTCCGCGCGGCCATGAACCTCCGGGTTCGATAGTGCCTGTGAGTTAGTTAGTTGTAGCAAAGGATTAGTTAATAAATTGAGAAAATTTTTAATGTGAGGCCAGCATGATTGGTTGATTAAAGAACCATGTACGCCTGGCACTCTATGGGGTTTAGTTAAATATCTAGTTTCATTGAATATATGCTTTAACATCTGAGTTTTATATAATATCTAGATACTTTTATTGTATACAGCAGGATGTGAATTCCTTTATCATGTTATCATTACTGATTTTTTACTCATATATACTGAAATATAGTTATTATGCAATAAGCATCTGCATCCAAATGAACCTCATTTAGAAATAAATTGTTTATTTCCCTAAAACAATATTCATTTCGTGATTTCGAAATTATGTATTACAATCACACTTCACTTTTTCTCGCTGTTTCTAACTTCACTGTTTTGTTTTCCACGTGTAAAACCACATTCGGAGCTCCATATCGCCAATATATTGTATCCAAACATTTAACATTAATTTTTTTCGCTTGTTATAGGTTGTAAGTTCGCAATTGAAAAACAGTTGTATACAGCTCTCATGTAACAGCTATGAAAAACTCGTGTCTCTTGTTCTTCTTCATAATTTGTAGGATTTTCATCCTGTTTTTTCTAAAATCACTCCTCGGAGGAAGACGTATTGGATGTGCATTCACTGTCTATCCATCTCTTGGCTGGTCTTCCTCTTATTCTTCTCCCGTCCATCTGCTCTTCTTGCAAGTCGATTTTCTTCCATTCTTTATATATGACCTTTTCGTCTATCTATAATAAATAGATCGATAGAAGTCCCAATTGATATTATTATATATGATTGTTGCATAAATAAATATTTTTCAAATGTGACTCAGCCGGCCCGGGTTCTATTCCCGGTTGGGACAAGTTTCCTGAGTCAGGTATTTTTCGGAATTTTTCCTCATCTGTAAGACAAATGTCAGGAAACTTTAATGCCCAGACAGTCCCCGACCACCATCTGGCCATCGTTATCACATTCGCCTCATTAAATTAAGGCTTCTCCAGGGGCATCATTACCATTATCATCACCTATAATATCATTGAAGCAGCGTAACCCCGTCTTCCAGGCGCCCCAACCTCAGAAATGTGTCACAATAAGCCAATGTCAGGATATAATATCAGAAATGTTGAAATAATAAACTGGAAGCATTGAATAAAACATATTTTTCAAATAAAAAATGTCGGAATGAGAAACTGGAAGCATTGAATAAAACATATTTTTTCAAATAAAAAAATGTCGAATTGACAAACTGGAAGCATTGAATAAAACATATTTTTCAAATAAAAAAATGTCGGAATGAGAAACTGGAAGCATTGAATAAAACATATTTTTTCAAATAAAAAAATGTCGAAATGACAAACTGGAAGCATTGAATAAAACATATTATTCAAATAAAAAATGTCGAAATGTCAAACTGGAAGCATTGAATAAAACATATTTTTCAAATAAAAAAAATGTCGGAATGAGAAACTGGAAGCATTGAATAAAACATATTTTTTCAAATAAAAAAAATGTCGAAATGACGGACTGGATGCATTGAATAAAACATATTATTCAAATAAAAAAATGTCGAAATGTCAAACTGGAAGCATTGAATAAAACATATTTTTCAAATAAAAAAAATGTCGGAATGAGGAACTGGAAGCATTGAATAAAACATATTATTCAAATAAAAAAATGTCGAAATGTCAAACTGGAAGCATTGAATAAAACATATTTTTCAAATAAAAAAAATGTCGGAATGAGAAACTGGAAGCATTGAATAAAACATATTTCTTCAAATAAAAACAATGTCGAAATGACAAACTGGAAACATTGAATAAAACATATTATTCAAATAAAAAAATGTCGAAATGTCAAACTGGAAGCATTGAATAAAACATATTTTTCAAATTAAAAAAATGTCGGAATGAGAAACTGGAAGCATTGAATAAAACATATTTTTCCAAATTAAAAAAAAATGTCGAAATGACGGACTGGAAGCATTGAATAAAACATATTATTCAAATGAAAAATGTCGAAATCTCAAACTGGAAGCATTGAATAAAACATATTTTTCAAATAAAAAAAATGTCGGAATGAGAAACTGGAAGCATCGAATAAAACATATTTTTCAAATAAAAAACTAACGTTAAAGCAACGCAAATGTAAAAAACTTGCTATCAGCTTATTTAGTAGAGACATTCAAAACGATTCAACCTGAACAGTCGCCAGACGCTAAAGCCACACGTTTAAACTCCAAATTTTTATGTTCGCGTTACCGGGATTCGAGAAAAAAACACTCGTACTGCCACAACGAGACAAAAATATAAATAGAGTAATTTTGTGAGTTGTTATTTTAAATGCCAATGCGAATATTGTGTTCAAAACATATTCTTGTCTTCTTGTAAGTCCATGTTTCCCTCAACACAGATTTAGGCGCTCTCTCCCTATAGGGAAGAATTTGAACCATACTAATTTAGTTACACTTGTTTTCGTGTAGATGTCAATTGAGTGGTCCGTGGTCAGCGTTCCGCCTCATACTGACATCTAGGAAACCAAAGTAGTACTAGGACGGAAAAATTCGGTAAATTTTGCTTTGAGGCCTTATCATTCAGGCTTAAGGATCTTTTACGAGCCTGAAAATCTTCAGACTCGGGACCCACGGCTTAAAGTCCCTCCCGGAGGACTTGCTCCTTGGATTTTTCCATACTAAAAAATCCATCGACCCTTGCCGGTTTTGAACCCTCGACCCTCGGTACCAGAGGCAAGGAGCATAACCACTAGTCCACCACGGCCGATGAAGACATACGTTTTATATTATTGCGTTTACCTTAATGTTTTATGTGAATTAATCTTAATGATATATGTATTTTTACGGCCCCTGCGCAAGGATGATATAAATATTATTAAACAAGATAAAGTAAAGTAAAGTATTCCCACTACAGGCCTCAGGAGGCGCTTGGAGTAATAGGAGGTTAAGGCTCCCACTTTTTCTAGACAATCGACACTTGATGTCAGCCGGGTTGTCAGCCCTGCGTGACATACAATAATAAAATATTCTGGATTCATTAATAACTTAGAAACTCACATAGGATTTATAGATTTGGATAAGGCCTTCGATCGAGTAAACAGACAAAAATTATGGGAAATATTACGAATGAAAGGATACCCGCTGTGCCTTTTTGAAACAATAAAGACATTATATGAAGACACAAATATAATTATAGATACCGGATTCAAAAGAATAGATATAATCAAAACAAATGCTGGATTACGACAAGGATGTAGTTTATCACCCACTTTTTTTAATATATATATATATAGACGATATTTTAAATAAATGGAAAGTTTTAGTGAATCCAGGAATAAGAATGGATAATAAAGTGTGCATACATAATCTTCTATTTGCTGACGATGTAATCATAATACAGAAAATGAAGACGACTTACAGAAATCAATGCATGCATTAAATGAAGTATGTAAATTATATGATCTAAAGATTTCTGTAAGGAAAACGAAGATCATGGCTTTTAGAGGAAGAGATCCAGTGAGATCCAAAATTATTTTAGAAAATCAAAGTATAGAACAAGTGTCTAGTTTCAAATATTTGGGCTGTGATGTTGGCTACAATGTGGAAAGAGATATTGACTCCAAAATAAATACATTTCAGACGGTGTGTGGAACTATACAGAGAACATTAAAAAATAAAATTAGAAAAGAAAGCAAGATAAACATGTATAATGTTATGGCGGTTCCCACAATATTGTATGGATGTGAACTTTGGGTTCCAGTGAAAAAACAGAAGGATAGAATACAGACGGCGGAGATGAGGTTCCTAAGACAAGTAAAAGGATGTACAAGACTTGATAGAATAAGAAATGAGGATAAAAAAGAAGAATTGAAAGTACAGCCTTTATTGGATAAGGTCACGAATAACAGACAGAAATGGATTGATCATATGGATGGAATGAGTAAGGAGAGATATCGATTGTTAGCAAGAAATTATCAAGCAAGAGGAAGACGTGATGTTGGAAGACCTAGAAGACGTTGGGCTGATGCATTATGAAGTCGGAACGGGCAATTGCCTAATCCCTGGAGTGATGATGGTGATGATGATAGATTCATTAAAGTCGCTGGATTAATAAATAATATTTTCAAGGTCTCACATGTTCAAAGATATACAAGGCTGAACGTCTGTAAATCACTTGCTCGAAAGGTTTTGACTGAAAACAGTGAGGAATGGACAATTAGGAAAACTGATGAAGGAATCATAACAACATCTAAAATTACGTTTATAAGAAGAACAGCCGGATGATGATTTCTTGAACATCGAAAAAATGAGGATATAGTAAAATAACTCTTATTGCTATCTCACCGGCACTATCGACCCCTCAGGTTCATGGTCGCGCGAACGTAAGCTCTCCGTACATCCGTACCCTCAGCTAATGTTTTCCAATCATCCTTTGTATAACTACTTCCCTCAAATCATGGTTAATGCTATTCTCCCACCTTATTCTTGGTATACCAACTGGGCGTTTTCCCTCTGGCTTCGCTAGAAGAAGCTTCCATGCCACTCTCATGCCTCATTTCCTGCCTATCACAGTGTATGAGATTTAACTGTTTTCATTATATCTGGTTTCCTATAAAGATCATGCAGCTCACTGTTACGCAGTCTTCTCCATTCGCCGGTCTGTTTATCTCCTTTTGGTTCAGACATTTTCCTGACAACTTTATTCTCAAATACTCGTTATATTTTCTCCTCTCAAACTAAGAGTCCATATTTCTCATCCATATAATATAACTGGGAGAATATCAGTTTTATATATTTTCAATTAACTTTTTTTAGAGAAGTTGGGATGATAAAATCCCTATAATACATAACTTAATAGCATGCATTTCCATAATTTCTTTATGCACCGCATTGCTGATTGTAATTATTGTTCCTTGGTATTTTAACTCAGCCACTTTTTCCAAATTAACATCTTTTGTCATTAATAATCCGTATCGTTCATTATATTCAGCAATGTAGATTAGAGTGAAAATAATATTTTCATATGATGGATACCACTACATCACCTATATGAATTCTTGCTTAAACACCAAAAGGACGAAGAAACTTGTAAATACCTAGGAGACTCTAAATGGTCCACCAGGGTCTAACATGTGAAGCATATTGTCACTTGATGACCGGAGGTTTGTCTTCACGAAGTTTTATCGTAAATAATCCACACAGATTATCGCTTAATATTCAACAAACACTTTATTTACTTCTATAAATTATCAGTAGAAATTTTGTCACAATTTGCACATATAATTAAACTTCTTATAATGTTTCTGTCACACAATCATTTTACAGTCTCTGATGATTCCACTCGCTACAATTTATTTTCTCCTCACACTTCGCATATCGCTGTCAGAAACACAACTGACTAGCTTCCTGCCTCGCCATAGATATACAGGCGGGAAGGAATCTAGGTTTATGGTCCGGACATTTCAAAACATGGAAGTTTCTAGTCACCGATCTTTCCCGAAAGGGAAAGGAGATGTTCGTTGAGGTCTCTGGAATGAGAGCCCAGACATTACGATGGTTTGCGCGGGTCTTTTTGGCTCTCAAGTTGGCGACTCGCAAATCTATTTCAACCAATGCGAGACCACTATTCTCGCCTTCGCCCGCGAAATTTCAACGTCATTAATACGACGCGTCACAATATGGTGATGATAAAACGGTATTATGAAATGATAGGTCTAAGTAGTCAAATGGTTCCCGGCCATGAAATTCAGACTCAGTCTTGGGGACTGAGGAAAATCAGAAATAAAAATTGGACAAGTTTCTTCGGGATCGAAACTGAACTTGGAACCATAGGAAATCGAGTATCAAACAATATCATCTTTGCCAATCCCTTGGTAAATCAATTCTTTCGCACAAGATTGAATAAAATTGTATCCAATTTTTTTTCAAACTGCTCTACCACATTCACTTTTGAGGTAAAAATTGTTTTGTTCTAAATAGTTGCTAGTTTAACCTAAAATTTTAGCACGTGCCTAGAAACGCTATATTGTTTTTTAACTAACTGACACTATCAAGTATACACCCCGTCTCCTGCGCTAATGTTTCCCAGTCATTGTCGTTTAATTAACCTCCATCAAAGCATGGTTAATACTAATCTCCCATCTCATTATTGGACTATCTACTGAGGCGCTTTCCCATTGGTTACCCTACAAGAAGTTTCAATACCCCTGTTCCATTCCCCATTCGTGCCACATGCCCTACCTATCGTAGTCTAAGGGACTTAATTATTTTTATTGCATCTAGTTACCCATAAAGATCATGAAGCTCACTGTTATGTAGGCCCCTAGTATCTTCCATTCACCTGTCTGTTCTCCTCTCTTTGGTCCAAACGTTTCACTAAACATCTCAAATGTTCATAATATTTTCCCCCATTCCATTAACATCGTTAAACCTCTCGCCTTAGGGTCAGTTTCACCAACAGAGGTAACTGTATTACGCCAGTTTTCCCCAAGTATAATGCATAGCTTAATCTGGCGTAATACACTTACCTCTGTTGGTGAAACCGACCCTTAAAGGTAGATTTTACATGCCTCACACCAGGCGGGCCTTACAGTAACAGGGTAGGAATTTTAAATAACGGATCACACACATACTTTTTTGACTATGTAAGGACTTGGAGAGCCTCCCTCAAGGTCGGGCCTCCTCCTAGACAAACCAATATGAAGACAAAACACACCATTCACACACATACACATTCATGGATGGATCGAGAGTGAAGTGAAAACATGAAACATTTTTGGTACAGTAAGGAAATTGTGGTATAACAGAATTCGAGATCAATGAAGATATGTGTATTATCAATATTAATAATCTCAATATGGTATGTTTTCGATCTTCAATTATATTACATAATAAGTTGAATAGCCTGATAGTGCATTTGATGTACGCCGGAACCGGGGGTGCGGGGTGCGCGCGTGTGTATGTGTGGTGTGTGTTTTTCTCTCTCTTTTTTAAATTTGTTTTGTAGCAATTTTTTAAATTATTAATATACAAAATGTGACTTTTTTATTAATATATATACACATGGTCTTTTCATGGATGAGTGTCGATGTGTATTATTGTGTATGTAGTGTAACCATGGATTATATATATATAGTCCACCGCTGTTGTCTCAAGATAGCGTGCTGCCTTGTCACGCAGCGGGCCCGAGTTCGATCCTCGGTCGGGGCAGTTTTTCTGGGTGAGGTTTTTCTCGGGGGTTTTCCTCACCTGTAAGTCAAATGTCAGGAAAACTTTAAGGCCCAAACGGTCCCCGAAATCATATGGTCATCGTCATCATCATAATCATCCTTATTATCATCTCGTCATCATCATCCTTATTATCATCTCATCATCATCATCATCATCCTTCACCGGTGTGCAAAGCAACGGGAAGCTACCACACCTACAATTCCCTAGTAAAGCTGCAAAGCATAGCATTAAAATGCTATGATTACAGTGAAAGACCTGCCCTCGGGCAGAATTACTATGGATGGATGGATATATATATATATATATATATATTTATTGTTTTTATTCATTTTTATGTAGCTGTGTAGCCATGTAGGTATTACTTTATATTATGTTTATTTTTGTTTTTTTTTTATTCACGAAACAATAATGCACGTACGGCCAAGCAGGCCTGTGCGCAATTTAAATGTAAATATATCTCCTTTCTATTAAAAAAAAAAAAGATAAATTCCATTCCAATTACTAAACATGGCGAATACTCATATCCTCCTCCTCCTTCTTCTTCTTCTTCTTCCTCTTCTTCTTCTTCTTCTTCTTGTCCTATTTGTTTTAGGTCCATGACCTGTTCCATCCAGCCTACTAAGAGTCCCTCCATCTCTTTTTTGGTTTTCCAGATGTCCTTCTACATTCCTCTGGTAACTTATCTTGCTATGCGTACAATTCTATCTGGTATCATGCGGGTTATAAGTTGATTCCATTCAGATTTTCTTTTTTCCGCCCATCCGCCTGTTGTCTGAATATTCAGCTGCTTTCTTATTTATTCATTTCTAATTTGATCTTTCCTTGATTTACGTACAATCTTCCGCAGAATATTCATTTTCTTTGTTTCTAAAGTTTGTTTTGTTTTAACAGTATCTGCTCTTGTTTCGGAGTCATAAGTCAATATATTATTTCATCTCTCTTAAAATTAGATATATTTTATATCCATATAAAACAACAACTGGAAGAATAACAATTTTATATATTTGTAGTTTTATTTTTTTATGAGATGATAGTCCTGTAATGCATAATAGCCAGCCTTTCTGGAGATTAGTCCATTTTTATTTCTATCTGCACTCACTCCTGTTTGTAATTATCGTGCCTAGATGCTTGAATTCAGCCACTATCTTCAACGTGTAGGCCTACCTTGTTTTTAGAGAGTAAAAAGTAAAAACAATAATTTTAAAAGTAATAAAGTAATATAGGGGTGTAAATTCGCTCATTCTAGTAATATAAATTAACAGAAATATCACAGAATTTTAACCAATTAAAAGCTTAATTTCATTATTACTTGATTATATCCTTTCTAACTGTAATTTACTTAACCCATTGGAGACTTTTAACGAGTCTCCCTCGTGAGCAGGTAGAAAGTCCAAACAGCCCCACAACGAGCTAGACTCGTTGTTGTGTTATAACCCCCACTGTAAGACGTTAGGTTTCTTTAGTGGTTTACATTTTCGGTTCACCATCAGTAAAATGTGTTGTTTGTTTATGTAAAGTAAATATGTATAGGCCTAGTGTATTGTATAGTTTATTTTAGTTATTATTTATAGAATAGTAGACTATAGTTGTAGGCATTTATTACGGTAAAATATAAGTGAATATAAATTCAGTGCTTATTTGTTAAAATTCATAGTTTTAAATTTAAATTTTTTTCTTGCAATATGTGCGTAAATAGGAGAGAACGTATTGCTTTTGAGAAACTAAGTGAAGTAGTGGATGAAATGTTATGTGACAGTGATTGTAGTGAATTATCATGGAACGAAGATTCGGACGATGAAATAATATACAGTGACAACGTAACCGTGCGTGTTATAGATGGTAGAAATATTAGGTGAGTTTCGTCCAGTTTTTATTTATAGTATTTTATAATTTACAGGTCGATATATAACTATGATAATTAAAGAATATACGAAGAACTTTTCCTGATTTTATAATGTATAGGTCTATGCTTATTTTATTTCATATATTAATTTTTATTATGTACAGTATTATATTGCGTTTGTTATTTTTTTCGGTCTTGTTTGAACATATGATTTGTGTTTACTTTCAAGGCAATGTCCGAGAACTTTTACAAAAAGATGGTTTTTGAATTGTTTGTCAACTTTCACAGCCTTGAAAATAACAAAACATAACGGTTTACAATGCACAAAAGAGGGTAGCAGGTAGGCCACATTCCTTTGCTATTCGTAAAAGTACAATATACTAAAAGAAATTCAGGGGTAAACAAAATATCTGAAATCATAAGTGATAGAACAGAGTATGTGTATTTAAAGTCCAGCGCAGCCGGAGTAGCGGTGAGGAGATTTAAATGGGTTCCCAGTGAACATGCTAGGCACTTTAAACGTGTCTCCAATGGGTTAAGATTAAAATATAAAATTATGGAATCTTCACCTGAAAGGTCCGTCTCCTCAACTTAATTAATAGTGTAACTGTAGCGCTTTCGAGACTTGTCCCATCATCGGCAGGATTCAAAACTGGTGTTTCACTGAAGATCTGGTAGAGGGGTTCGTTTTCGTTTATCAAACTGTTGTTGTTGTGAGCTGCAGCTCACATAACCCCCTCTACCAGATCTTCAGTGAAACACCAGTTTTGAATCCTGCCGATGATGGGACAAGTCCCGAAAGCGCTACAGTTAAACAAGTAATTAAGTTGAGGAGACGGACCTTTCAGGTGAATATTCCATAATTTTATATTTTAATTTTGAATAATACCTCAACGGAACACATCATGAATCTTATATAAGTTGAAATTACTTAAGATAAATGAGTTTAACTGCTCAATATATATTTATTTAGAAGTCAAGTGTATGTTAGCTTATCATTGTTCTGTAGACGATGTTTCTGTGGAACTAAGTAGGTGATGGTAGTTAAACATTTCAAGTGGTAGATTATTTTATTATTTCTGCGATCGTGCGTGAAAGATTAATGGTGTTCAAACATTACAAGGAGATATGCAGCCCGCACATCGGGTTGCTATAGATACGGTTAATTTAATTGCCTAGCCCTCTGGTAATGCTGAGATGGCACTTCTTATAACAGCCAACCAATTAATATCTCGAGACCAATACTACCGCATGACGTGTTCATTCCTTCATCTATTCCAGCAGTGTGCTCTCTTATCTTCTGTACAGAACACTACCTCAACTCGTAATTCAACATTGCTCTAGAAAAAAGACATGACAAAAAAGGTAATTACTACGGAAATATATTTCATAACTAGAGAGCGGTATTAGTTCCACAATATCGATGACTTACATTACTTGTACTGAAAATAAATTTGCAGTATTCATGAGGACATAAGTTAGTGACCTTGACTCGTCCTTAAAATGCCATTCTCAATGTTATTTCAAAGTCAAATTACTTTTTTCTTTAAATGGGATGGTGTGTTTTCTTATACGGAAATGGAAAGAGCATTCAATTTTGAGTATAAAATTATTACTAAATTTAGCCGCTAGGAGTGATAAGTGTTGTGATATTGGACAAATAAGCAGAAAACTGTAAGTGGTTTTATTTTTAGGGAAAATTCATTTTTAAATTTCAGGACTTTGATGTTAATCTAGGATTTAAAGAGAAATCAGAGTTTGCTTGGTTCAGGTTAGGGGCATGGAAATTTTTAAAAATTAGCGACGATTATGGTATGTGAATATGTCCAATGTGCGGGAGCTTTGAAGACGAGATACATATATTAGGAACATTTAACGATTTGGAATATTGGAGGCGTAAATTATTACCGGAAAGATTTCTAAATTCAAATCGTGAAAGATTGGCATGCTACGAGTTATTGGTAAGCCCAGAAAATTGGATAAAGGTGGGTAGATTTCTGGACAAAACGCGGAAAATAAAAACAACACTCATTCATGAATAAATAAATATGTTAACAAATTGCTATACCATTAATTCTTAATAATTCTACATAAATAAGTTAATTGATGATGTAATTGTATTGTTATCTAATTGTAATATTATTATGTTTTTTTGTTTTGTTTTAAGTATATTATTACGAAACATCAACCTATTGTAACGGACTGTCAACAGAACGTATGGCGTACTGCCCGTGCGATCCATATTTGTAAATAACATTGTATGTATCTCACTTTTAGTATAATAAAGTCCTTATATACTACTGTACTACTTGTTCTGCTATAGACTATACTGGAACGATCGGGAAGGTGTGGGATGATATGTATCACATGTTTGCATATATGTCGGGCGATTCTTCTTAATGTAAACATTGAGAAGCATAACACTGAATAATACAATAAAAATATATACTTACGTTATGAATTGCTTACAAGGTAATGGAACGTTTTAAGACAAACATTTGTTTTAATTTTGGGTTTCATTTCACTACAAGTAAGATCAGGTACGCGCAATATTAACTACCGATGTGCACTACAATAACTCCACATCAGAAGAAAGAAAATGCATATGCATTTACAATGCGCACGGGCCTGCTTGGCCATACGTGCATTATTTTGCCATGAATAAAAAATAAAACTAATCATAATATAAACAAATACCTACAAATACACCTGTATCAAAAACAATAACAGGCTACATATAAGTAAAATCTATGTCTACACTACATCACAATAAAACATATCTACACTCATCCATAATCCGTACACATCTTTACTAAAGGTAACGTTATTTACTGCGTCTGTCTTTCTACATGACAGAGCTTTCTTCATAACCCGGTAGGTACATCCCATCCCACCCCGTCGAGCGCTTTCACGTATAGTCTATACCAGCGATGTAAAACACGAGCTCCATGAGACGGTGCGCACCGATGTGCTCCAAGAGCGCTCCTCTGGACAGGTGACTTGGTTCAGTTTCACTCGTCAAACGCAGTGATGAGCATGACTACTTCCAGCATGGAGACCTTGCGAGAATCAAGCCTTCGTATTTGATTGGCACAGATTATGTCTCCGAATTTTGAAATGGTAAAATTATCTAATTCGATGAAGGAACGAGACAAAAACATAAAAATCGTCTTTAAAACTAATAAGAAACTCAACAACATCGTATCAAACAAAATTGAAGTAACAAATAAAGGCGATTATAAACTAAAGTAATAACAATAACGACAAGTTTTTACATCGGTAGAACAACAAGAAATTATAACACAAGATACACTGAACATTTTCAAAAATCTACTAATAACGAAGGAAAATCAAGTTTTGCCTACTAGAAACGCGTCATCAGTTCGTCAAAATCGATAATACTATGTCAATATTACACAGAAAGAATAACAACAATAAGATTAGCATCCTAGAAGACATAGCAATTTTAAACTGGAACGTGGTTCTTGATTCTTTTCGGGCCACGTTGCGGCGCCAATATTTGTAACGGTATTCTAGGGTAATGAATTTCTTTCATTAACTATTCCCTCGTTCGTTTATTTAGTTACACCGGCATGTATCTCTTTCTCAAGGGAGCTGTTACTTATCACAATTATGGCGAGTAATGTAATTTTGTTATTAAATAAAACATTCACTTCTTCTATAAATTATTTATTAAACAATATTTAGCAATAAACATGAAACTTCATACAGTTGTTTCGATCATTTAATCTGATGACTACTGATGACTAATCTTCGACTTATAGTGCTAGCCGTCGAGAAGAGCGGACGTGTTTTTGTTAGAGTGGTTGAAGTGTGCAGGGGACAAAGCATTATGGAAGAAGTTAGAAAGCTGATTGAAACATTGTCAACTGAAGTTAAAGAGGGGTTTGAAAAATTCAACGTGGGTGAAAAAATTCGTGATATTGAGACGAACATGCATCGGATGGAGGACAGATTGAAATGGCTGGAATCTAAATTAGACTATCTCGAAAACCAGAGTCGCCGTAATAATATTGTGTTATATGGTGTGCATGAAGAAGACCGGGAGAGCTGGGAGGAAACTGAACATACAGTTAAAAGAGTAGTGGCGCAAATCGGGATTGATTTGGTGGACAGTGATATTGAAAGAGCGCACAGAGTAGGTCGTTGGAATAGTGGAAAGAGACCGATTGTATGCAAATTATCACACTACAAAATAAAATGTTGGATCCTTAGAGACAGTAAATATCTTAAAGGAACCGGTATCAATATTGCCGAAGACTTTAGTGAGAAGGTGCGCCGCGAAAGGGACTTTCTTAAGCGACACATGCTCGAGGCGAGGAAGCAGGGGTGCCATGCAATCATGCAATTTAATAAATTGATTATAAATGGACGAATCTGGAGCAGAGAACAACTACAAAATATGGACAACTCTGAAAATGAATTGGAAGAGGTCATTGACAGCGAGTCCCCAAAACATACAGGGGACGCTTCAACAGCAGGTGGTCTCCGTACAGCAGAGGAGGGAGAAATTCTACACGAGAGAAAGAGAGAGGGAGCACTATGATTCCCAGGAATCCAATAAACATACAGCAAAAAACGGCCGAACGCAAAAAGCATCCTCTAAGAGGTGAACGACCGGCGGACACAAGAACTCCAACAAGAAAATCACTAAGACATCTGAATTTACCCCGCAGAAAAGGAACTATTGAGAGGGGGAAGTTCTAAAAATACAGGTAAGACTAATGACAAGGGAACACAATAGGGTTTGTTGACAGTCGGTTCATGGAATATCGAAGGGTTAAAACAAAAACTTTCAATGGACAGATGTGTAGAGTTTATTGAAACTTTTGATATATTAGCTCTAGGAGAAACATGGTTAAAAGCTAATGAATGCGTAAATCTATGTAATATGAAAGGTTATTTTAAGGGTAATGAAAATAGAGGAAAGAGAGGTAGATATCCAGGCGGTGTTGCCATTTTATATAAAGCTAACTTAGACCCATATATTAAAAAGGTAAATATTACTTTAAAAGAGGCAATTTGTATATATTACCATACAGAAAGAGCAGAAATGTGTCTGTTGTCTATTTACCGCCAACCACTAAATTCCAGGTATGCCAATCCAAATTTTTCGTTGAATTGTCTGACTCGTTGGCAGAAATAAAAGATAGGTTTCCGGAAGCGGGAATAATAATTTTAGGGGACTTTAACTGTAGGATTGGGGAGGAAAATATCACTATAAAATCGGATGATAATGAAACACGAGGTGAGGGTAGGAGAAGCAAAGATAAGATTTTAAATTCAGAAGGAAACCAATTGTTAGCTTTTTGCGATGCATTTGAACTTGAAATTCTGAATGGGAAATGTGGGGAAGATAAAAATGGAGAACTGACATTTATTAATAAAAATGGAAGTAGCGTAATCGATTATTCAATATGCACACAAGACATGATTCCAGTCCTAAGTAAT
This sequence comes from Diploptera punctata, assembly GCA_030220185.1. Taxonomy (NCBI): domain Eukaryota; kingdom Metazoa; phylum Arthropoda; class Insecta; order Blattodea; family Blaberidae; genus Diploptera; species Diploptera punctata. The sequence goes on from JASPKZ010007914.1 coordinate 341,182, forward strand.
TTCTGTATAGTTTCCAGAATCGAATCACACTACTTCCCAAACAAACTTATTTTAAATATGAAAGGTATTAGTGAGACAGTTAATGATGAGGTGGCAACAATATTGCGGCCAATTACACGTTTCAGGTGGATCGAGGATCTGAGAGAAGAATTTATCTGGAGTTTGGAAACGCTAATACAGGATCTGCAATTAAATGATCTTAGCGGGGAGGAAATTATTAAAACTTTGACAGAATGTTTTCAAAAAGCAGGGGAAAAATTCAAGGTTAAATACGCAATGAACCAGAAGGACAAAGGGTGGTACAATAATGCATGTAGAAAGAAGAAGAAATTTGTCAAAAGTAGTTTTTTAAAGTTTAGAAAAGAAAGCACAGATGAAAGCAGAAAAAAATATGCGCAAGAGAGAAAGGAATATAAAGAATAAATGGCAGATACAAAACTAGCATGGCAAAATAAGAAATCCGAAGAAATGAGAGTCGCGACTGAAAGTGGGAACATTGCGGATATATGGAAAGCGTTAAGGGAACTCAAAGTAAAGTCCATAAATCGGACAAGAATAACGCCCGGGGAATGGAGAAGTTACTTTGATAGGGTGCTGGGAAATGAGAGGTTAAGATATAATCAAGGAAATATAGTTGAGATCCCTTGAACCGAAAGTGCCTTTCTGCGGTTCAGTATGGTATCTTTGTTCTCCTCCCTACTACAGAACATTTATGAAATATGCCAATGTCCTGTTTTCTTTGTGCCTACCCCTCCCCTTTTCATCCTTTCTCCCGCGCATCTCTACGGCGCATATACCCTCTACTTGCGAACCTTTATATACATTGTACTCTTACGGAACATTATCATTCGATCAGCCTAGCAACCGGCATTTGGTTATTTACAGACGGATTCAAAGGTGGAATCCAGTTCCAGCCCACCATGCGACTGGAAGGTTAATATGGTGGTCTATATAGACAAGTTGATTGAGGCCGAGAAGAGGTCTGTTTTGAGTTAGTCTAGCAATGTACGGAAGAAGTGATTCCTAAAGCTTGGACACGTGTGTGAGTGTGGTATTATGTTTGGTATGTTATTTATTCAGTTATTTTTACAGCTATGCTTGGTCGTTTGATCAAGAATCATCTTTTGTTATTAATTTATTGTTTTATTTAAAACCAACTTGTTTATATTAAAAGGTTATCTTTTTAAACAACGCCCCTCTGTTATTATTCAAGTATAAGTAGTTGTTCACTCTCCTATACAAAAATCACTCACTGTATGCTTTTGATAATCTGTATCTATATATGTATATATCTTCATCAGGGAAAGAAAGATGAATTAATAGCTGCCTTTCATGGGCCCGAGGCAAGCTGCTTTCTTACAGATAACTTCTTTGAATATCAGGACCACATTAATAAATACAGCAAATTACAAAGCCCGATCCCGGACAAGTGTTACGCTGAGCGTGGTTTGCTTCTCTAAACCCACTAATGGTAGTAGATGCGTGGTTTCGTAACCCCCCACAAAAGGTAGCAGTCAGCGTGGTTTTGGGTTTCGTAACCCCCACAAATGGTGTGCAGAGCGTGTGGTTTTGTATCTTTCAGCTTTGAAAGATATGCTGTACTCTATTAACAGTGGTTCTAGTAGTATCGATTTAAAATTTTCTACTCGAGTTTCGGAGTTTTGGTTTCAAGTGCCAAGACAAGGGTATAGACTCTGTATGGTCGTAAATGAAGTTTGGAATTAGAAAGTCGACATTTTTCAGAGATATTACCCTGCGGATAACTATTTGTTTTCGATACTTGGTATCTATGTTAAAGTTATTGAAAAGCATTTATTTACGCGTTTGTATTATTTCGCGTAAATGATATTGACTCATCTTTCTTTATACATAAACAGAGAGTGACTTATGCATTCTCAACTACGTTCGCTTATAGTTGTTTACATCTTTTGTTCATTGTACTTTGTAAACATGCCTAGTTGGATATATGTAATATCAAAAGACAATCTCGTCCGAGAGTTGAGCTTACTAGGTATTGAGGTTGAAGGCGATGTAAATATATTACGTCAGCGACTTAAAATTCATATGAATTCTCTCTCCCCGGCTGAACAAACATTAGTAAAGCGTAAGTTTATTGTAGACAGCGCAATTAAAGTAATTTACAATGTTGGAAATGTCAGCGTTTTGGACATCTCGCTAGAGAGTGTCGATCTTAGTTGTTTCTACGTAGTTTGTTTGTATATTTGTTTGGGATATTAAGAAAGCTACTTATGTATATTGGTATATGAGCTGATTGAGTCAACCTTTTGGTTGTGGAGCTACTAGAGTGAGTTTCAATATACGTGGTCCAGGTTTTGCTAATGAGACGCAGGCTAAATTCTAAAATGAGGGTAACTATAAGTTAGTAAGCGTCCATGGCCACGTTGTAAAAACAACATGTCAGTCAAGTTAAACTATGTTCTGTAATGAAGTGAATCCAAGCATGTTTGTTGTGAAAATATCTGTATGTTAAACTAGATGTTTATTACGAAAATATTTTGTATTATGTCACATGCTGAACTAGTATGTCTGAGGTTCCGTTTTCCTGTCTTCGCCTGTTTTTTTGTTTCAGTTTACCCTTCCTCAACATTGGCATTACGACGCAGCCTGGAATGTTCGGCAGTCGAGCGCTTGGTGGATCCGGCCGACCCCCGAGTGCCCAGCTGACCTACATGGTGGCTCTAGAACTACAGATTCCTGGATAGCGGTGGAGCGGGATTGCGATCCGGCAATCCAATTATGGTATCGTCACCCTGTTCTTCACCGGGAACACCGCAGAGTTGTACTAGGGCGACTGAATCCAGATGGAATTAATTTTCAGCGCCTGTATAGTCAACATGGAAGCGAGTGTGGTGATTGTGATTTTGGGGACTATGAAGATTTGTGTAGAAGTTTACCGCTGGAATCTGATAGTGTTGATGTGCCCCTCCCAACGTGGGATTGTTCTACCGGACATTATTTTGAAATTTATGGACTGTCTTCTTTTTACCCGGAGGGCGCAGGGGGAGTTATTGAACCGAAAGTGCCTTTCTGCGGTTCAGTATGGTATCTTTGTTCTCCTCCCTACTACAGAACATTTATGAAATATGCCAATGTCCTGTTTTCCTTGTGCCTACCCCTCCCCTTTTCATCCTTTCTCCCGCGCATCTCTACGGCGCATATCCCCTCTACTTGCGAACCTTTACATACATTGTACTCTTACCGAACATTATCATTTGATCAGCCTAGCAACCGGCGTTTGGTTATTTAAAGACGGATTCAAAGGTGGAATCCAGTTCCAGCCCACCATGCGACTGGAAGGTTAATATGGTGGTCTATATAGACAAGTTGATTGAGGCCGAGAAGAGGTCTGTTTTGAGTTAGTCCAGCAATGTACGGAAGAAGTGATTCCTAAAGCTTGGACACGTGTGTGAGTGTGGTATTATGTATGGTATGTTATTTATTCAGTTATTTTTACAGCTATGCTTGGTCGTTTGATCAAGAATCATCTTTTGTTATCAATTTATTGTTTTATTTAAAACCAACTTGTTTATATTAAAAGGTTATCTTTTTAAACAACGCCCCTCTGTTATTATTCAAGTATAAGTAGTTGTTCACTCTCCTATACAAAAATCACTCACTGTATGCTTTTAATAATCTGTATCTATATATGTATATATGTTCATCGGGGAAAGAAAGATGAATTAATAGCTGCCTTTCATGGGCCCGAGGCAAGCTGCTTTCTTACAGATAACTTCTTTGAATATCAGGACCACATTAATAAATACAGCAAATTACAAAGCCCGATCCCGGACAAGTGTTACGCTGAGCGTGGTTTGCTTTTCTAAACCCACTAATGGTAGTAGATGCGTGGTTTCGTAACCCCCACAAATGGTAGCAGTAGCGTAGTGTGGTTTACTTACCTACCTACACCCTGACCCAATTCATATTCAGTTACTGGATCAGGATATTTCGAAAAATGAAGTGGTTTCTTCCATTAAATGTTTAAAGAATCGTAAAGCACCTGGAATTGATGGAATACCAGCGGAATTCTTGAAAAATATGATATCATCCAATAAATTATTAGACGTTTTGAAAACTGCGTTCAACAAACTTTTTAATGGAGGAGATTATCCGGAAGCCTGGGCGACAGGTGTCATCCAACCGCTATACAAAGGGAAAGGTGGGGCACAGATACCAGAAAGTTACAGGGGAATTTGTCTCTTGTCAGTGTTCGGAAAAATATATTGTAAAGTACTTTACGAACGAATAAGACAATGGGCTAAAGAGAACAATAGGCTCTCAAAATATCAGGCAGGTTTTAGAGAAGGGTACTCCACGGTGGACAACGTATTTGTTCTGAGAACATTAATTGATGACAATCTGAAAATGAAGGGGGGTAAATTATTTTGTACATTCATTGATTTTAAGATGGCATTTGATACTGTGGACCGAAGCGCACTTTGGGAAAAATTAAATCGGAAAGGATTGTCTCATAAAATAATACATGCTTTAATGTCAATTTATAAATATGTTAAATTTTGTATAAAAGTAGACCAAGGGCACATTACAGAGAGCAGTGAAGCCAATCGGGGAGTGAGACAAGGTTGCATTTTATCACCAATGCTATTTAATCTATTCGTTGATGATATTGTAGACGTAATGCTAGAAGGAGAAATTGAGGCTCCGGAGATAGGAAATGTTAGAATCCCAGTCCTGTTGTATGTAGATGATTTAATTATCTGTTCCAAGACAATCAAGGGATTGCAAAGAGGTCTTGACCTACTGGAAATATACTGTAGGAATTGGGGATTGACTGTAAATGTTAGTAAGACAAAAACAATGACCTTTAAAAATGGGACGATTTATGGTAGAGCAGAGGAATGGAAATACAGAGATCAAGTACTTCAAAACGTGAAACATTTTGAATATCTTGGTACGACGTTGAAAATGAACGGAAAGTGGAAAAAACATATTGATATAGCATTATTTAAAGGGAGGGGATAACTTAACAGTGTACTCGGTATTCTGGGTCGAGTGCCTGATATTCCAGTCAGCACATTAGAAAAAATGTATGCAGCGATGGTCAGGCCAGTAATGCACTATGGTAGTGAGATTTGGGGTTTCCAAAGAACGGAAATACTAAATAAGGTATATACGCATTTTCTGGGTCGAGTGCCTGATATTCCAGTCAGCACATTAGAAAAAATGTATGCAGCGATGGTCAGGCCAGTAATGCACTATGGTAGTGAGATTTGGGGTTTCCAAAGAACGGAAATACTAAATAAGGTATATACGCATTTTCTAAAGTATATTACAGGACTTAGTAAGGCCGTTTCTAACTGTGGAATTTTATATGAATTCGGGTCATTCCAGGACGACATTAACTGTAAAATTCGTGTACTCAAATACTGGTTGCGAGTAATCCAAGGTGAACAAACAATGCTTAGAGCAATTTGTTACGACCACCAAATTAAAAACATAGATGTTAAATTTTGGGCAGACGAGGTTAGGAGAGAACTCCAAAAGATTGGGATGGGCTGGATATGGGAAAAAGGGACTGAAAATCGCAAGAACGTGTGGAGAAAAATAAGGAGGAGGTACTTAGATATAAACCAACAAGATACCTTCGCCGAATGTACAGGAAAACGCTCACTGTGTTTACAAAGAGACCTAAAACACGTCTGGGGAAAAGAATCGTATATACTCAACCTAGGATTTAAGGAGAGATCAGGGCTTGCTTGGTTTAGGCTAGGGGCATGGAAATTTATAAAAATTAGCGACGATCACGATATGCGAATATGTCCAATGTGCGGGAACTTTGAAGATGAGATACATATATTAGGAAAATGTAATGATTTAGAATATTGGAGACGTCAGTTATTACCGGAAAGATTTCTAAATTCAAATCGGGAAAGATTGGCATGCTACGAATTATTGGTAAATCCAGAAAATTGGATAAACCTCGGTAAATTTCTGGACAAAACGCGAAAAATAAGGACAACACTCATTCATGAATAAATATATGTTATCAAAATGCAATACCATTAATTATTAACAATTATATATAATTTAATTAGTGTATAATGCTGTTGTGTTATTATTTAATTGTAATATTAATGTGTTTTCTTTATGTAATTGTAATGTTAATGTTTTTTAGTGTATAATGCTATTGTGTTATTACTTAATTGTAATATTATTGTGTTTTCTTTATGTAATTGTAATGTTAATGTTTTTAGTGTATAATGCTATTGTGTTATTATTTAATTGTAATATTATTATTGTGTTTTCTTTATGTAATTGTAATGTTATTGCTGTCTTTGTTGTTTATTTTTCTTTACACTAGTACCAATTATTACTTTATTGTAACGGACTGTCAACAGCACGTACGGCTTACTGCCCGTGCGACCCATATTTGTAAATAATATTGTAAATATCTTACTTTTTGTCTAATAAAGTCCTACTACTACTACTACTACTACTACTACTGCTAAAAATTAATACTATTCACAATTTTAATTATTTAATTATATTAAACAATTTAAAATAAATCTTCTTTAATTATATAAGGATTTTTCTCACTTTAATATTTTTTATAATATTCAATTATTATTACGAATTACTTTAATAGTCATATATCAACTTTTTATGTTTTTATTTATTATAAATAAAATTACTCCGCTATTGAACTATTTCTTATATAAAATTAAGTTTAGTAGACTCACGTAATTTTAATTTTGTTTTTCTTCTATACATTTTAAGATAACTCAATAAATACAAAAGTTATATAAACTTTTATTTGGATAACATTCAATGGCGTCTATCTTTATAATATTTTTGTAGCCATCTATCCTTCTTCTTTGTTACAAATTATCATGTTGTCAGTTTCTGATTGGTAATGGCATCATCAAGAAAGAACACGGTACACTCGTCTTCGTTTCTCAATATCCAATCATATTTTTAATTTTCGGCCGACTTAAGCCCACATTATTTGAACATTCTTTTGTCGCAATCTTTTGTATGTGAATTCAGTATCTATTATTTACCATAACAATATATGTGACGTAATCGTTGTTACATTTTTCATCGATGTTACGAAAATCATCTATTATACTTAGCATTATAAAATAAGTATTTAGTTTCAAATTATTTAAATCATTATTTAATTTAAAAATTAAATAAAAAGGACCCCCAAATTATTATTAACATAAGGATAACTTTTCCAGTTATAATACGAAGCTGAGAATACACACTTGCTCATCAAGAACACGACCGCTGACCTGAACCCATTGTACAACTTATACAACATTAGAATCGGTTGAAATGCAGAAGATGAAACATGATTTTGAAAGGCCTTCATAATTTTAACTACTTGATGAAGTTTTCAAACAGAATTTTATTTTAGTTGTGGACGTGTGGTCTATTAGGTACTGATTTTATATTTTAATATTAAATTAGTAAAATAAAATAAAATAAATGCCAAGTGTCAAGTAAGAATGCCCGGGAAGTAGTGCCTTCAAAAGAGGTGATTTATTATCCTACAGTAGGAGCAATAAATTACCCACTTATTTTTTTCCTGTACCGAGAAATATTAAATCATGTTTGTTAAAACATATTCTCATCTTTTGTTTTGTTTGTACGTATAGGCCTGTTGGTTCTCAATGTTTTGTTCAGATCAACATTAAATTTTGCAGATTAAAATCTGTTGAAGTATTATTTAACACTGTACACCAGTTAATAATATTCATTAATAAATGCTTCACTACTGTTTGTGCATTGTTTTATATTTCGATTACTCCAGTTATAAGTATTCGTGACAATGGTACGCTTTCGTACAGGTCCTGCCGGAGAAGTAGGAAGGGGTACAAATACATGCTCCAGAGTTAGTATCGCGTTCCGCACAGAATTTGGAGCACTGAACTATGACATGGCAGGTCGATACCAATACAAATAAGTCTTCGACATTGTGCAGTAGGTTCCGCTCTCCGTTCGTAACTATACTACTGTTATCTAGCAATTTTGCAACTAAATATAACAAAATCAACATTAATAATATTCATAGTAATACTCCGTTGAGGTGTCAATCACAATTTTAAAATTATAAAAAAAAGTACATCCTTAGACAAAAAAACTTAGTCATCCGCAGATTCTATCAACCGATCGGGGAACTTCGTGAGCGCTCGTAGAAGCCGTATTCACATCAACACATTTTCAGTAATTCTACTGTTGTTTGCTAGTTAACGCACAACACACTCAAGCAATATGAGCTTGGCTTAGTGTGTTTCAGTGGTCGAGAGGTTTAACAGACATCATCTGCATTCGTAACATCACGGGTTCGATTCCCGTTCTATTTTTTAAACTGAATGTTAGAATAGCATTTCGCCTGTAATATAGTTTCATATTTAATTTGATATTTGAGTTTTATGGCTTTAATGCACACACAAAAAAACACACAAAACAAATTAAAACCTTCTTCTAATAAATAAATGAGAAAAGAAAATAATATCTTCTAAAATGAAAACTTTAACAAAAACAAAATCAATATTGGGTGTATGAACCCTCAACATCTATCACCGCCCTCAAACTGCGGGGCATTGAGACTGCCTTGTGCCCATGTCCTTGTGTGTGCGCTGTGCCGTGGTAAAACTCGATATGATTTATTTTAAAGAAACTTGTTAGAGGCTGTTGCTTTTGTGCTGAGGTCTGCGCATCATAATCTATTTAATGTAATACATTGAAATTTCCTAGAACAAACCCTGAATGTGGTAAATATAATTGTTACAATAGCGACATTAACATTGATTTAATTCATATGTCAATATAAAATATTGTATTTAATTCATAAAACATTTTAATACAATTGTCACGAAAAAACTGCATACTTGAGGACTCGAACCTGCGACCTTCATTAACAGAAACAAAGACTGCATGCTTTATCGCTGACCTAAGAGGACACGTAGGAGTGTCTTCAGTTCATGCCACATAAAACAATAGCTCAGGGACTCACTAGTTTCCTAGTTTGGACCCAGCGCTGTGCCGAGTACGACTTAGAAGAAATGTCTGTTTAAGAGATGACTTTTTTTGTCTAAGGGTGTACCTTATAGGTCCGTATACTCAAATTCTTAAAATATTAATCACTCTCCGTGACGCAGGAACTATGTAAACTAAGCGGATTCCTCAGTAAGTCAAATTCATGATTCGGTTTTGCTGGTTCACGGAATATATATTTATTTTATTTATTAAATTCTGTCAGTTTCTTTGAGTGAAAAACATGGCGGCCGCTAGAGCGATTTTAAAATTAAACTTTCAAATAAACCCTAATTTCTAATGGTTTGATTTCTCGTCTTATTTCAATAATATGTCCCGCGCCGTAGCCGAACGGTTAAGGTAGGAAGCCTTGGCGCAGAGCTACAGGACTTGCGCTGGTTCGAGTCTCCATGGGGGAAGAAATTTTCTCATGGTATTTCGGCCAGTATGGGACCTGTGCCCACCCAGCATCGTGAGGCAATTGGGTAGCTACAATAAGTAGCGGCTCCAGGTTGAGGAACCAGCTATAACGGCTGGGGGACTCGACATGCTAACCACATGTCACCCTTACACTGGCTGTTGATCATCTACCTCTGTGATTGACACATGTGGATGTGAAGGGCCAGCAGCCGGCTGGTAAAAGGGCAACCGCTGAAAAGTGGAAAGACCCTCAATCGGATTTCAATAATATACGCAGAGTTTCGTTGTGAAAATCGAACTGTTATTAAATTTTCGTTTTAGATTAATCCTCATTCATAATCGTCAGATATTGCTAGTAAAGACACTGACTGTTTTTTTAATTGGTTTTTACGGCACGTATCGAGTTTGGTTCTGAAAAAAATTGCGGATGCTAAAAGCGTTAACAGATACGCACATAATATGTAATTAATAGTTAATTATTTCTCATTTTTCTCTCATGTACATTTTATGTTTCATTTGTTAAATCTAGAGTAAATACAACATTGTTGTAAATAATAATTGTATTGTATATATACTATGTAATAATTTTGTTTATTATAATATAGATGTAACAGTAATTTTTGTATTTTTTTTTATCTATACTGGTTAAGTGGAAGACTAAACCTTAACTATGAAGGTACAATGAAGCTATAAAAATATATTCTTATTCTTCTTTTTCCTTCCAAGTATTAAGCCAAGGCCTGTTACGATCCTATAGAAAATTTTCCCTCCAGCGTTTCATAGGACGGCCCAGAGATCTTCGTCCTCTTGGTATATAATTAATTATAAACAACTTTGGGGATTCGATTTTAACTCATTCTTTCAAGATGGCGTTTCCAATTTAGTTGGTACTGTTTAATATATTCCAAAATTTGCGTAGTCTTCAATTCTTTTAAGATATCGGTGTTCCTTTTCCGATCCCATCTGGTGTAACCCGCTGTTCTGCGCATGAACCTCATTTCACAAGCCGTTATTCTGCTTTCATGTTGTCTTTTTAGAGTCCATGCTTCACTACCATAGGTCAACACTGGTCTAGCCAAAGTGTTATATAAACGTAATCTGGTGTTTTTTGTACGCTATAAAAATATTATTATTATAAACACACACACACACACATATTCATCCATAGTAATTTTGCTCTTCTTTGCAATCATAGCATTTTCATGCTATGCTTGCAGTTTTACTAGGGAATTGTAGGTGTTGTAGACTCCCGTTGCTTTCCACACCGGTGAAGGATGATGATGATGATGAAGGCCATATGATTTCGGGGACCGTTTGGGCTTTAAAGTTTTCCTGTCATTTGTCTTAAAGGTGAGGAAAAACCCCAATAAAAACCTCACCCAGAAAAACTGCCCCCACCGGGAATCGAACCCGGCCCGCTGCGTAACAAGGCAGCACGCTACGTCGAGACCACAGCGGTGGACTATATATATATATATATATATATATATATATATTATAATAGTCATTTTCGGTGTCTACTAAATAGGATCGATGAAATTCTGTAAAAAAAATCTAAAATCCTGTCACGAATACAAATTTAAAAGCTACATCCATTATTTCTTAATTCGCTAAAAAATAAGAGCTAGATAACATTAGTATATTTTCACAAAATATTTTCCATATCATATTTGGCTTTCTTGAGCTGTTGTTGTATGTCAATATTTCATAGAATTTTAATTCATTGTTTGTGGATTTTAAATAATATCTCTCGTCTAAACAAGTGGTCCTGATGAACCACTGATTACAAGTTTTGGGAGTTCAGATATATTTTTAGAATGTAAAAATCTGATTAGGAAGGGAACTAAGGCCATGGTTCACTTGTTGTAGAACCTCAAGCCTTAAAAAAAAAGGCCTTCAGAAAAAATGCAGGACCCCTTCACACCTAAACGTGAATTGGAAATCTAATTACCTTAGCTCTTAAAGAGCGTCGTAAAATAAAAATAATAACAGTGTATCAGTCTACGTAATGACAGAAATACAAAAATGTAAAGTTATACGCTACTACAATGTACACCACAACTCCGATTTTATTAAATGCACTTGAAAACCAAAGTAGGCCTACACGTCTTGAGAACAAAAGGATATGGATCATTTATGAATCTGCAACGCTGTTTATTTTGGTCTAGCTATGAAACCCGAAGCTTCTAGATTAGCCCCTATATTGCGTTTACTTTTAGCGATTGATAAAAACGGAATAGATATCATCTGTCACAAGTAAGACGTAAGTCATTGCCAGAAAACCTAATACACAGATATTAAAGAGTTCTACAAAACATTCTAAACATTTAATATGTATGTGTGTGTGGGCTGTAACAAAAGTAGTGGCAACACAGCTATAGAAGCAAAACCAAACGGAATTAATTGTTGTAACTTCTGTCACGCGTTAATATATGTCTGTCCTATCTTACAGTAAATGTACTCGTCTGTAAGTCTCAAAGCGCATGTGTTTTGGAGAGAAGAAGTTAGTCTCCTCTGAGTTACCGCTCTAAGCTGTTATGTTTCGCATGTTTACAAAGTAGGAACAGCGATCATGGTTGAAAATTCAATGTGCTCGTGGTCATAAAGCACGACAATGTCATGAAGGTCTTGTGGAAGCATGGGGGAGACGATATTGCCACACAAGACTGTTCGGGCGCACACGGCACATCCTGTAGCTGATCTGTACCATCACTGGAAATGAGAAGGTGCTTTTCCATCCACCACATTCACCGGACTTAAACCCCCTGCGATTATGATGGGTCCCTAAGATGAAGGAACCACTTCGCGACATTCGATTCCAGACTATTCCCGAGATTCTGCTGGCATTAAGGCGGTCAGTCAGAAACATCAACAGAATAGGAACTGCTACGGGGATGCTATGACTTCCATATTGCTGGCAACGAATTGTAGACAATGCTGGGTACTGTATTAAACGACTGTAGAAGTTTCTTATATATATAAGATTAATGGCACTACATTGAGCATTGTGTTAGTTAAGTTAAGTCTTTTCCATATTCATGTAATAATGTTGTTCTTTTGTTACACATCACGATATAGTAACGGCCACTGACTTGGTTGCAGAGTTCGCGAACACATGTGTCTCCGGGTCCTGTAATCTCTTGATTTCACATATTTTATTGTGAAATCCAAGTATGGGAGTTCATTACATTTAAATGTTTTACTGATATGTCATTATGTTAAAATGTAATATTTTAAGACCCATAATTGTCATTAAAAATCTTGTTTGTACTCGATAAGCCCAAACGGTATAACTTATTATTTTCATTATAAATATAACATTTATTTTAATTGAAGTGAATATATGTCACACCATAGAAGTAATGACAGAAGTTGAAGCATATAAATATTAAAGATATATAACATTTTGATTTTAAATGTCATGTATTGAAAAAGGTGCAGAGTTCAGGTAATAGAGCTGTGTGTACACTTGAAAGTTGTAACATTAAACGATGCACAATATGCTGTGTTTATACTGTTCATTTATTATCCAAACGTTGACCTGCTTCGCTTCACTTTTTACGTATTTTTTTAGAGAAGTTTAATTCCTACCTTATTTTTAATCTTAGGATGGGGGTAACATGTTTTGCGAACTATGTGGCGTGTCACCCCGTGCATACTCGCTTCACGTCAGTCTGAGTTTCAATTGATATTTGTATGTGGGAATACTAGCAATGATGAACTATGTAAGTTCTTCATTTGCTGTTTGTTCCTGACTATACATGGTTAGCATCTACGTCCGTGCGACGCAGCAACAGTGCTGCTATGACTAGCGATAAACGTTCTGTTGTGTCGTATAATACTACGACTGTAAGATCGACTTGCCTCGGTACTGGTGTGCATGAATTGTTTATTATTTCTTTCAGGGTAGTCAAAAATGGAGCAGAGGAAATAACTTAGTAATGATTTGAAGATGGTAATTATAAATTTGTTTTGAGAGGATTTCCTTTAATTGGTATTAAGTAGGCACCTTATTAAGCCACATTCAACTATTAAGTATATCGTTGAAAAATCGAAATATCGTGGTACTATCAAAAATTTGCCAAGACGAGCAAAGAAAAATAATTAATAAATTAATGGATGCAAAGCAAAATAAATTCCTAGTTCATTGAGTAAAATCAAATCCAAGATTAAAAGTACATGATACCCATGCAATTGCAAAAGTGTCTCAGGTAAACAAATCGAATCAAACTGCATGGCGAGTCTTATGGAAATAAGATTGTCATGGTCGAACGCCACGAAAAGGCCATTCAACAGTATAAAGAACAGAATGGCAAGATTTAAATTTGTAAAAATGCATCAAAACAAGTACCAAAAGTTTTGAAACCAGGTCACATTGTCTGATGAGACTCAAATAAAACTATTTTGTTCTGATGGTAACCATAAGTTTGTCGAAAAGCAAACGAAGCCGATAAAAATGAAAACATTATCCCAACCATTAAGCATGGAGGCGAATTCATAATGATTTGGGGCTGGAATTCGGCACATGGAGTGTGGAACATTCAATTTATGTACGGCAGTATGGACCAGTGGGTTTACTTCAGCATTCTGAAAGAAAAATAAATCAAAGTGCAACTAAAATGGGAATGTCTTGCACCCTCGTTGTTAAACAAATCAGGATCCAAAGCATAATATCTAATATTAATACAAAATTGGTCCTTTGAAATGTGCTTCACAGTGCAGCTAAATCTCCCTATTTTAACCTAATTGAGCGCATGTGGTCCATTCTCAAAAGAAGAGTCTATAAGAAGAGTCTCATTAGAATAGATTTAAAATAAAACCATGGGCTAGTGATCAACGTTTCTGACTACAGTTCATTAGATCCCGGGTTCGATTCCCGATCAAATCATAGGAATGTTTTCTTAAAGGGAAGTATTTATGTGGTTGTCCAAGGTCTGGAATTTAGGTTAAGAACTTCCTTGGCGCTTCATTATCATTTATCACCCACCATATCACCAGGGTAACGTTACTCCGTCTTCCAGTGTCTAAATCGAAGACACGGATTACAATTCCGTCATTGCCAGGGGAGAAATGTCATAGGAGACAATATGGTGTTATTAGACAAAAAAGTTCTAAAATAATGCGATGTAATTAATTCAGTAACTTGCCAAAACCTAGTTAATTAAATCAATAAAATGATGCAAAGCTATGTTGAAAACAAAAGGCTATGCAACATCGTACAGAAATAGTTAGAATATCTACAAATTGACATATTTTTGTCTTTTATTTTATATGTTTTATATTCTTGTATAAACAAGAATGTTATAAAAATGTGATATTTTTTTCTTTAAATTAATTTAAACAGCATTTATATATTTTTTTATTTTTTCTACGTTTAATACTTGTGTAAGAATTAATATACATTATGTATTAAAAAAGTCACCGCTATGGTCTCGAGGTAGCGTGCTGCCTTGTCACGCAGCGGGCCCGGGTTCGATCCCCGGTCGGGACAGTTTTTGTGAGTGAGGTTTTTATCGGGGTTTTTCCTCATCTGTAAGACAAATGTCAGGAAAACTTTAAGGCCCAAACGGTCCCCGAAAACATATGGCCATCATTATCATCATCATCATCCTTCACCGGTGTGGAAAGCAACGGGAAGCTACCACACCTACAATTCCCTAGTAAAGCTGCAAGCATAGCATGAAAATGCTATGATTGCAGTGAAGGACCTGCCTTCGGGCAGAATTACTATGGATGGATATATTAATAATAAACAATTTTTATAATACATTTAAAAAAACGTTCCTGAAAAATCCTGCATGAACAATCAAAAATGTTACACTGTGCGTGAGCAAACGAATAATGAAATTCACACTGACATTTAAATTGTATTTATATAATTTTGCATTTTTATTGATTGCTCGAATAGTAAGTAAATAAGACTCAAGGCATAGAGTAGAGGAGGTATGCAATATACGTAATTGTGTAATGATGTCAGTTCCAAGATGTTTAAATATACCCAAGTGTACCATTACATCAAGCAATGTTTCCTTCGATCCATTAAAATCACACTCAGATCAACAGTATTGAAACGTACCTAGGAAAGGACTCATATGCTAATCCCATTCTGTGAAATTCATAGCTCCAATTTATATTCCCAATCACAATCAGAAATTTAAATCAATCTAATAAAATTACAAATAATTCTTAACTTAAATATTATTATTGAAAAATATTTAGGAGACAACTATTTACTAAGATACAATAAACTTATGATATTATATGTCTCTATTTATATATAAACATTGCCATCAATATATATATATATATATATATATATATGATATGAAAAGAAAAAAGAATGCTTGAGTCGGGATTTGAACTCGAGTCTCTAAAGTCTGTACCTTTAGCGCTCTAACCAACTGAGCTACCCAAGAATTCCAAAACAAACATACAATTTTCTTATACATGTAGTATTCTCAATTCACACAAGAGGTAGCGGAAATATCATTCAACTACCATCTAGCGCTTGTGTACAAGCGTTACTGCTATAAAGTAAATATTCTCTTTAATAATTTGCTTAACTGTTAGGTTAGCCGCTAGATGGTAGTTGAATGATATTTCCGCTACCTCTTGTGTGAATTGAGAATACTACATGTATAAGAAAATTGTATGTTTGTTTTGGAATTCTTGGGTAGCTCAGTTGGTTAGAGCGCTAAAGGTACAGACTTTAGAGACTCGAGTTCAAATCCCGACTCAAGCATTCTTTTTTCTTTTCATATCATATTTGCCTTCATTGCCAAATGTCAAAAATATATTTATAATATCTATATATATATATATATATATTTATATATACACACCAATTATTTTGAAGACATGATAAGATCAAGGAAGCAAATGACGACTGGGGGAATTAACTTAGGAAATATAGTAATAAAAACAGTAGCCTTTGCAGGTGACCAGATTTTAATAGCAAAAACAAAAACAAAAAAGAATTACAAAGAATGCTATATAAACTAAATGAAGTATTAGAAAATACAACATGGAAACATCATCAGAAAAATAATAAAACAATGGCTTTCAAGGGCACCCATCCAGTTCAGACAAAGATAATATTAGAAAATAAAACAATATACCAAGTGGTAAGATATAGCTTCCTAGGTTGCGAAAGATCATACACAGTGGAAACAGATATAAATAACAAACTAAGTATATTTAATTATATAACAGGCGCACTAAAAAGTTTTTAAAAATAAAGCCAGGAAAGACTCTGTAATGAAATTATACAAGACAATGGCAGTTCCTATTATTATTTATGGATCCGAAACATGGACAGTGACAACACAACATTCTGCCAGAATACAACTTGCTGAAATGAAATTCCTCATACCAATAGCAGGATATCAAAAACAGACAAAAACCACAACACGGAAATAAAACAACTAAAAATAGAGGAATTAAACACAACAATAGTGAAATATAGAACAAACTGGAAAGAACATTTAGCAAGGCTGACTGAGAATAGAATACCAAAAGCAGCAGACAACTATTCACCACGAGGAAGAAGAAATTTGGGAAGACCAAAGAAAAGATGGAAAGAGCAGCAATTTTGAGCCGGAACAGGCTAGTAAATAAGATTAACCGTGACGAAGAACAAGTTGACAAATAATATAACCGAAGAACTTGAGGTATAGGTCTATGTTAACGCTAGTCTGGAGGTAATGACTGTAATATGGAACATTTTGGACCAGTGTTTTGCTTATAATGACATGAAATATAACAATATTTGTTATCATGTTTTATTCTTTATTCATAGACGCCTCAACGTGTAAGGCCACATCACATTTGGTTTCATGTAGCATGCTAGGAATTTATATTGGGTTTATCGTGCATTTTATGTAATGAGTTATTTTGACATTACAATATTCACACTATGATATGGCGAATATGATGAAAATCTAACCTAGAGTTAGGTGTAATGAGTGAGCCAAGATAAAAGTTAGGTCCTTTGGTAACCGCACTTTAAACTGGAGCTTGCAAATACGAATCATAAAATAAAGTAAACAAATTTATTTGTCCCGGCGATATAATAGTAATTTTACGTATATTTATTTTGCATAAAACGGAATCTGTCCAACACAGAAACGGAAGGATAAAGCGGAAAGACAGAGAAATAAATTAGTTTCCCCTTCATTCAATTTCCGTTAGGAAAATAAATAAATAAAAATAAGGAATGATTCCTACCGCCGGGTACGTGGAGATTCTACCTGTACATGAAATTTTAATTCAGCCTCACTGCACACTCGTTATGCGAAATATAGATACCCGTTTTACAGATAACCATTGGACTGTAACATCTTAAATTGGTTTAAGTTCTGAAACCGACCTTTCACAGGTAGCATTCTGAATTTACGGAATAAATATGGTTAAAACTCAAGTGTCATTATAATTAAAGCAAAAAGTGAAACTTATTGAAGATAAATTTACAAATTTCCGGACCGATGCTCCAAAGTCAAGCTCTAGTTGTTGCTAAATCCCAAAGGAATAACGATTTCAAGGCATATTTAGGTTGGCTGGACAGTTTTGAAAGATGACACAATGTAGTGCGAAATGAAATTTGCGGGGAATCAAAGGATGAGGACGAAACTGTAGTTAGTGAGCGGAAGCCGAAACTAGATACTTTAATTTCAGGATACGCGCCTAAGAGAGATTTTTAACGCTGACGAAACGGGACTGTATTTTCGCGCGTTATCGTCGAAGTCGCTCTTACATACAATACTTCACTTATCAAAGGCAGCGGAACTACAATTAATCCAAAGTATGTAAAAAATACATATACAGTACTCTATAATCCAAGATTATTAATAAGTTTTAGTTTTTTTACAATGCGAAATTTTGTGTAATGTGAAAAAAAATGGGCCCATGCGATTCCGCTTTAAGCAAATTTTACTATATTAGCGTCTGAGACAACTAGCTCGGTTTTACAATGTTGTTTACATACATCCCAAGTTAGATATATTGGAACTAGAATTTTCTTCCTCATACTAAAATATCAAGTGTTACATGTTTCGAATACGATCGTTATTTATCATTTCTAAGAAAAAAGTAAATACTCCTTTACTCCATTAGCGAAGACACGAAATTTCCCCATTAAATATAAATTTCCCTCCAAGAAAAAATTAAAATATCTGAAAGTGACGAAAAGTCTTTGTTGATGTAGTTGACAATCGCTTTATCATTTCAACTTTTTCTTTATTCTCATTTATGTTAGAAAACAACGAAGCATCAGTTTCAAGACGGCCTACCAACAATTTTCCACACAGTTTCACTTTTTTATATTTTTTGGTATCATTTCTTTTCAAACTATGGTTGTAGTGTTTTCATGTCTAAGAAAACAATATGTCCCTCTCTCTTTCTACATCAAGAGGGGAAAATGTCCATTAAAAATTTCACGCTTTCTTGAACACGGACAAAACAAACGTTTTAGACATAACCTCTCTTCACCCCATCATCACTCACATCTCTTTCTCACTCCCTATCATTTTTCCACCCTTGGATATCTTTCCCCTTATCACAAAAAAAGAGTGTTGGCTTGTTACGGTATAATTTGAAAACAAATGGACATACGTCACTTCTTGCAGTATAAGGAACAGTCTAGAAATATTTCTTTACTAAAATACAAGCATAAACGACGCTTTCACTAGTTTAACTATATTCATGTATCATTTTGATGTTTTTCTTTTGATGAAACGAGATTGTCAGGCTATTAGATAATGCTCCTCTAGAGGCGAGGAAAGAATATTAAATTGGCCTCCACAAAACGTCACTTGTTATTTTGATTAAATACCTTCTTCATAAAGTTCTTCTCCCGAACAAATGAGCCAGATATGCCACAATACGTCACCCAAGGGAATAAAGACTATCATTCCGTCAAGACATATCTAATAAAATATATTATGTTTAAAAGTTTTATTAACCGATGAGAAATGTGTTATGTTGAGCAGAAATTACAGAAAGATACTCATTCTACATTAAAACTAACTCACTAGCACTATCGAACCCGTAGGTTCATGACTGTGCGGATATAAGCTCTCCATACATCCCTATCCTGAGCTAATTTTTTCTAATCATTCCCTGTGTAATCTACTTCCTTCAAATCAGAGTTAATGTTATTCTCCCACCTCATTCTAGGTCTACCAATTGGGCGTTTTCTCTCTGTTTTTCCTAAAAGAAGAATCTTTCTATATTATACATATTATTTAGTAATTTTGAATCCGAGGTTTGCAGAAACTTTGAGAAATCTCCTTCTTCCGAGGATAAAGAAAAATTGTTTGGTCGTCTTACAAGCATCTTTGTGTGTACCACATTATATTTTGACATACAGTACAATACTTAAGTACGGGTTATTAATTTAACAGTGTACTAAAATGGGTGCCACCTGATAGAAGGAGTAGAAGAGGACGGCTAAAAATAACGTGGATTGATGATAATTTGAGCACCATGAGAGAAAAAGAGTAGACGACGGAGATTGGATGACAGAGAGATGTGGAAGAGAATGGCAGTAAATTAACTGGGCGCTGGAAGATGTTGTGAAACCTACTAAATAAATAAAATAAATTTAATACTAGTCGCCCGCGGTGGGGTAGTAGTTATGTTCCTCTAGCTCCGGGGGAGTCGGGTTCAAACCCGGCCGTGGTCGTTAGATTTTTAGGATTGAAAAATCCAAGGAACAAGTCCTCCGAAAGAAACTTTAAGCCGTGGATCCAAAGTCTGAAGATTTTCAGGATCGTAAAAGAACCACAAGCCTGAATAAAATGCCTATTTACAAAATTTACCAACCTTTCCCATCCATTAACACCTTAGTTACGCACTAGATGTCTCATCGAGCTGCTCGACTGACCCTCTATCACTCACTGACATCTATGGGTGAATAAGCATAACTAAATTAACTTGGTCAATATGCTCCCATTAGAGAGCGCCCCAATCCCGGCACAGGGATGAAAAGGGCTTAAGAAGAAGAAGGTGAATTCAATAATTATTTTATTAAAAAAATATTTAATCTAGGCTCTAAAATGTGTAAGCATCGTCTGTTACTCTCGTAATTAGGCTGAAAATAATAAAACAAATAATAGGAAGTCAATTATAAAATGGTTGATATTTTACAGAGGATATTAAATAATTAAAATTGTTTTTGAATAGACTATATTTGAAGAAAATTATTTATTATTCGTGTTCGTAAATATTTGTTACGTCTTACAGATACCAATGCTAATATCAGTTTACTTTATGTTCCTTCCATTTCTCTCTACTTCGCCATGACATACATCAGACTGTAAACTACCTATTTTTCTTCAATAAGCCAAGTTGTTATCGGAAATATATCTAAATTCAAATCGTTAAAGATTGGCATGCTACGAGTTAATGTTATTATAATATCCTCAACTCGTGTCCAACTCATGATCGGGTCGAGGAATGAGATGAGATGAAATGGAGCCCCTTATATAGAAGGCTGTGAACATGAATGAAAGGAAACAAAATGGATGAAGAAATGGTGGAATGAAATTGTGGCAGGGAAAACGGGAAAAAACCCCGAGAAAAACCTGTCCAAGCTCTGTTTCGTCCTCCATGAACCCACATGGAATGACCCCGAGACTTGACCTTGGGACCTCAGCGGTGAGAAGCGAGTGTCTAACCGCTTGCGCCACATAGCTGCCTACAAACCCAGGAAAATTGGATGAATATGGATACTTGACCTTGGGACCTCAGCGGTGAGAAGCGAGTGTCTAACCGCTTTGGCCACATAGCTGCCTACAAACCCAGGAAAATTGGATGAATATGGATACATTTCCGGACAAAACGCGGAATATAAGAACACACTCATTCGTGAATAAACAAATATGTAAGCAAAGTGCAATATGATTAATACTTACTTATTTTACGTAACCTAATTAACATATAATGTAATTATATTATTATGTATTGTGTTTTTTATCTATTTTAAATAATTACAAGGTATTACTTTATTGATACGGACTCTCTACAGCCCGTGCGACCCTGATTTGTACATAGCATTCTATGTATCTTACTTGAAGTCTAATAAAGTCCTTCTACTACTGCAATAAGTCAAGTAAATATATAAAACTATTTTAAAATAACAGTACAAAAGATCCTTTTTTGAATTGTGTTACTAATAGAAGCCACGCTTTAATGCAATGCTGTGTACGTGAGTTAGTTCTGACCGGAACTTGATGTATGGTTCTGGCAGTTCGGAATTTAGAGCTGTTGCAATTGGAGAAATGGGCTGTAATCCTTCCCCAAGCAGTTTAACACGTAGAGCGCTCTAGTGTCGGCCTAGCGAACTATAAATAAGTGAAGATGTCGTTATTTAGTTGCTGCGCCATCATGTATCAACCGGGGAATTCCCGCCTCCTGCCAATACAAACTATCCTGCAGTATAATAATAATAATAATAATAATAATAATAATAACAGTAATAAAACAATAAAATAATAGTAATAGTTATGGATACAATGATTTGGAAATAACCACAAGAATAGTTAAAGATCGATCTGCAACAGTAATGTTGAATCCAATTTTGTGGGATAAACAGATAATCAAATAAACAAAAATCCATATTTATAAATCAAAAGTAAGAAGTTCAATGATCTATGGAGCACAAACGTGGACTGTAGGCCTAAATGCAAAATTAAAGTCAAAATTACAATATATAGAAATTGATTTTTTAAGAAGATCTGCAAGATGTTCTGAATTAGACAGAATCAGTGATATCCGAGAAAAATGTGAACTTTAACGAACTATCATACAATTCGTTGGAAATAAACAATTACAATAGTTTGGACACGTGAAGAGGACAAATGAAGATAGATTGCAGACAGGAGTTTGCAGTGGGTTCCAAATGGGTAAAAACAAGAGGGAGACCTAAGAAGACGTGGATAGAAGGGATTATGAATTTTATGAAGGACAGGGGACTGGAGGATGGCGACTGTAAGGGTAGAGATGAATGGAGGAATAGAATCATAACGTAATATTGGACATAGGAAGACATTGCATGTATTTAAAATCTGTTAATAAAAATAAATTATAATCAATATTTTGATTGACATAGCTATTATATACACAGAAGAGAAAGAGAGAGAGTGATATTTAATTGTTGTCCCTTGGTAAATCAACCGGGCATTTCCGCCCCCTGCCAATGAAGTCTATCTGCAAAGTAATAAGCCCTGGATTATATAATAATAATAATAATAATAATAATAATAATAATAATAATAATAATCATAATAATAATGTCCACCGCTGTGGTCTCCAGGTAGTGTGCTGCCTTGTCACGCAGCGGGCCCGGGTACGATTCCCGGTCGGGATAGGCTCCTGGGTGAGGTTTTTTCGGCGTTTTTCCTCTCCTGTAAGATACATTTCAGGACTCTTAGGGCCCAACGGTCCCCGAAAATCATCCGGCCATCATCATCATCATCCTTATCAATATCATCATCCTTCACTGGTGTGGAAAGCAACGGGAAGTTACCACACCTATAATTCCATAGTAAAGCTGCAAATGCTATGATAGCGGTGAAAACCTGCCCTCGGGCATAATTACTATGGATGGAATAATAATAATAATAATAATCCATCGTAATTCTGCCCCAAGGCAGGTCCTTCACTGCAATCATAACATTTTTCATGCTATGCTTGCAGCTTTACTAGGGAATTGTAGGTGTGGTAGCTTCCCGTTGCTTTCCACACCGGTGAAGGATGGTGATGACGATGATAATAATGATAAGGATGATGATGATGACCATCGGGGACCGTTTGGGCCTTAGAGTTTTCCTGACATTTGTCTTACGAGTGAGGAAAAACCCCGATAAAAACCTCACCCAGAAAAACTGCCCCGACCGGGGATCGAACCCGGGCCCGCTGCGTGACAAGGCAGCACGCTACCTCGAGACCACAGCGGTGGACAATAATAATAATAATAATAGTAATAATAATAATAATAATGTTAATAATAAATATCACATTAAACAAAATAATAATAACACGTGCATTTATTAAAATAATGTAGCTATCCCATACCCACACATATACATGAAGAGAAAGAAAGAGAGAGAGAGAGAGAGAGAGAGAGAGAGAGAGAGAGAGAGAGAGAGAGAGAGAGAGAGAGAGAGAGACAGACGGACAGACGGACAGACGGACAGACGGACAGACAGACAGACAGACAGACAGACAGACAGACAGAGAGACAGACAGACAGACATACAGACAGACAGACAGACAGACAGACAGACAGACAGACAGACAGACAGACAGACAGACAGACAGACGGAAAGAAGATACATACTGTAGACTTAGTAACAAAACAAAGTACTCAATCAGTATATAGTTCTCAGCTCCACAACTATACACCTAATGCACTACAATTATACTGGTTGCGGCTAATCCAAGGTGAACAAACAATGCTCAGAGCAATTTGTTACGATCACCAAATTAGGTACACAAATGTGAAATTCTGGGCAGATGAGGTTAGGAGAGAACTTCAAAAGATTGCGATGGGTTGGATATGGGAAAAAGGGACTGAAAATCGCAAGAATGTGTGGAGAAAAATAAGGAGGAGGTACATAGATATAAACCGACAAAATATTTTGGCCGAATGTGCGGGAAAACGATCACTGTTTTTACAAAGAGACCTGAAACAAGTTTGGGGAAAAAATCTTATATACTCAATCTAGGACTTAAAGAGAGATCAGGGCTTGCTTGGTTCAGGTTAGGGGCATGGAAATTTTAAAAAATGAGCGACGATCACGATATGAGAATATGTCCAATGTGCGGGAGCTTTGAAGACGAGATACATATATTAGGAAAATGTAACGATTTGGAATATTGGAGGCGTCAGTTATTACCGGAAAGATTTCTAAATTCAAATCGTGAAAGATTGGCATGCTACGAGTTATTAGTAAGCCCAGAAAATTGGATAAACGTGGGTAGATTTCTGGACAAAATGCGGAAAATAAGAACAACACTGATTCATGAATAAATAAATATGTTAACAAATTGCAATACCATTACTTCTTAATAATTCTAGTTAACTAAGTTAATGTATAATGTAATTGTATTGTTATCTAATTGTAATATTATTGTGTTTTCTTTTTTGTTTTAAGTATATTATTATCTAACATCAACTTATTGTAACGGACTGTCAACAGCACGTATGGCTTACTGCCCGTGCGATTCATATTTGTAAATAACATTGTATGTATCTTAATTTTATTCTAATACAGTCCTTATGTACTGTAGTTTTCAGCTTAGGGTACGCGCACCGTCGGGGGTATGCGATGACTTAGTAAACAAATAATTACATTTTAAAATAAGAGTGCGCCTGCATGCTTCATAATCAATCCATAGTAATTCTGCCCGAGCGCAGGTATTTCACTGCAATCATAGCATTTTCATGCTATGCAGCTTTACTAGAGAATTACAGGTGTGGTAGCTCCTCGTAGCTTTCCACACCGGTGAAGGATGATGATGATGATAATGATACGGATGATGGTGATGGCCGGATGATTTTCGGGGACTGTTGGGCCCTAAGCTTCCTGACAATTATCTTACAGGCGAGAAAAAACTCCGAAAAAACCTCATCCAGGAGCCTGTCCCGAACGGGAATCGACAAGACAGCACGCTACCTCAAGACCACAGCGGTCGACATGCTTCATAAATGAACATAAATAATGGGAACATTTCTGCCAAACACAATTCCTATTGATATCTATTTTAGAGAATCTCTATCGATTTATGGGCCAAACATGATTTTCCTTTCCATCTTATACTACAACTGAGTTATTTAACGAGTGATAGATAAATATAGAATTTATTTTTAATCTAGTTACATGGTGCAAGTGGTTTGCATTTCGGTCACTCCGTAATGGGTCAATGGAGAATTTCTTCAGTAGTAAGTTTTCCTTTCTTTTATTAAATTTGTCAGTTTTCTTTTATTTCGTTTGCTTTTTTTATATACAACATTTACTACAGGGTCTTCATTTTATGACGCAAACCTAGCGCCTGGCAACAGCTCGTCGCATGGATCTCGTGAAGTAACCTCGACAAATAAATCTAAGTAGCTGTGAGAATGATTAGAGATTTCCATGGAATAAAATTGATGTTTGTGCTGTTTATTCCTTACCTTATGACAAAACATTTTCAAAATTATCTCCTTCAGCTTCAATACAACTTTCAAACCAGCAAAGGAGATTTTGAAACACCCTATGCAAATCCTGCCTTAAAATGTTAGAGTTCGCAATTCGAATATTTTCTTTAATGCTCGAGGATTTGAAATCGTGACTTTATTAGGGACTGGTGTTTTGGAGAATTGACCGCAAAATTTAGGGCGACAACTCATGTAAGATTTCTTCTTTGCTTTCCTCAAAAGTAAAAAAAATACCCTCTGTTCAGTGATATACACCACGTTAAACTGAAAATTCCAGTCACAAAAGAATACAAATTCACAAGTTGGTAAAAAAATAATTTCTGAAAACGCGTCTGTACCTTACAGTTACAGAAGTAACACTAAATAGGGGTAGAACGAATGTAAATGGAACCTGCTTTGCCGCCCGCCCGCCAAATCACTGATCAGGAAATAGGGGTGCTTTGACCGCTTGACTTGCGGTTGGTTGCCAGGCGCTTACACGGTTGCGACTTAAGCTGAAGGCATTGTACATTACTTATTCACGCTAAAATCATCATCATCATCATCATCTTCATGGTAGGCCCTCGGCCTGCTCCGCTCTCAGAATTCACGCTAAAATATTTTCCATTATATAAGGCACACATTGAAATATAACTTTATTTTTTCTCAACTAGTTGTGCAGAAGTGTGAACCAGGTAGCTGTCTTCTTTAGCAGTGCTTTCTACTGAGTTTCTCTGTGCTCCATAATATTTTCGAATGCCATACACTATACAGAGTGTAACTAAATTCCCATTACAGACTTTGAGGACGCGTAATGGGGGACCAAGACGGTTACGTTTAGCATAGGAACTCGTGTCCGGAAACGTACCGTTTTCCCGCTAAACGGATGCAAAATACTACAACACACGTTCAACTCTCCCGCATTTTAGGCACCTAATTCCCTGAACATATTCCCAACTTGACCCCGCTAGACTACAACCTTTGGGATAACATGAAATCCCTGATTTACGAGACTTCTATGACATCCGAGGAAGACCTACGGGCGCGGGTGAATGTTGCAGGACCAAGGATTGGTGATCGTGTGTACCAGAACATGTTACGGAGAAACTAACATATGTTGTGGTATTTTGCGTTTAACGGGGAAACAGTACGTTTCCGAACACGAGTTCATATGCCTAACATAACCGTCTTGGTCCCCACTATATGCCCTTAAAGTCTCCAATGGGAATTTATTTACACCCTGTATAATCGCGCATGCATTTAACAAAATAATCATAATACAAACGCTCGTAACACTGTAAAGATATTTCTGATATTTATTAGAATCAAGATTATAAAACTGATCCATCCATATAATTCTGCCCGACGGCAGGTCTTTCACTGCAATCATAGCATTTTCATGCCATATTTTGCAGCTTTGCTAGGGAAATGTAGATGTGGTAGCTTCCCGTTGCTTTCCACATCGGTGAACAATGATGATGATGATGATGATGGCCGGATGATTTTCGGGGACTGTTGGGCCCTAAGCTTCCTGACATTTGTCTTACAGGTTTGGAAAAACCCGGAAATAAACCTCACCCAATAGCCTGTCCCGACCGGGAATCGAACCCGGGCCCGCTGCGTGATAAGGCAGCACGCTATCTCGAGACCACAGCGGTGGAGATAAAACTGATACCTCTAAGTATTGGTAAATAACTATAATGATCAGATAATATTTGATTTTATCCACATGAGAGGGAGATTTTAAACCGCCATTGTGATTCAATAATTAACTAACTCACTGACAATATCGAAACCGGAGGAACCTGTCCGCTTGTATATAAACTCTTCGCACATCCCTATCCTGAGCTAATGTTTGCCAATCATTTCCTGTATAGTGTAGCTCACTCAAATTAAATATTTCCCCACCTCATTCTTGGCCTACTTACTTGGCGCTTTCTCTCTGGCCTATTTTCATTTGTTAAAACTGTGAATCATTAGAATATGTTTTTCCTCAGTGATATATTTACTTACAATATTTATAGCCTCGGATTTCTTTAAAAATATATGTTAATTTTTTTGGATCAATTGATGTCTATCTTTGCAAAGTGGAAAAACTTAAAGCCCTGGTAAATTTCTAGTTTCCACATGGCACTAACTGAATTAGAAATGAATCCGGGACGAACTTGCCAGAACTTCACCCCGGGGCAAAGGTTGTAAAATCATTAACACCAGCCATGTAATAAAGTGTCAAAGTTTTGTGTTCAATAAGATCAGGTCTCGTAGGGGATGTAAAATCTACACATATGTTGGGAGTATACTTCGTTGGTCCACAGGGACAAATATGAATTTAAATTTATGACAGCGTTTATAAAAATATCTCATCCCCATTACAAAGAAAACACGTGTTCGTATATCGGACTTAGCTCACATAAAACACTTTTTCATTGAAAGATCGAGACGATCTCAGGAAACAAAAAGTGTTCGTACCCTCATTTACAAATAAAGTTAAACTTACCTCACAAAAATACTTGTTTATATATTCATTAATTGAAAAGGTAAAACGTACAAAATACTTCAAAACGAACGATTCGGCAAGAAATTATAAATTCCAGAAACGTATTATTGTACGTCGCGGTGGACTAGTGGTTATGCCTAGTGCCTTGCCTCTGGTCCCGAGGGTCGCGAGTTTAAACACGGCCGGGGTCGATGGATTTTTTTAGGATGGAAAAATCCAAGGAGCAAGTCTTCCGGGAGGGACTTCAAGCCGTGGGTCCCGAATCTGAAGATTTTCAGGCTCGTAAAAGATCCTTAAGCCTGAATGAAAGGCAGGCCTCTAAGCAAAATTTATCGAATTTTCCCGTCCTAGTACTACCTTGGTTTCCTAGATGTCAGTATGAGGCGGAACGCTGACCACGGACCACTCAAATGACATCTGTACGAAAACAAGTGTAACTAAATAAGTATGGTTGAAATTCTTCCCTATAGGGGGAGAGTGCCTAAATTTCTGTTAAGGGAAACATGGACTTACAAGATACAAGAAGTGAAAGATTGAATTCATACAATTTAAAGCCGTGACTCCATTTGTTCTCAACTATTAAAACTTTGGTTAAAATACTTAGTCTTTGGTCTTTCGAACAAGTATCTCATGAAACAGCTGAAGATGGAGCTGTTCCGAAAGGCCTACAACGAAATTGTTTAATTACTTTTAAGTACTAATAAAATCCATAATAAAAGTTCATTTGAGGCATTAGTAACAATAGAATAATTATAATATAAAACAATAAAATTAGATAATCATAAACAACAATGAAGAAATACTGAGAATGTTTTAAAGGAACATCTTGAGGAAGACGCTGGGACCCACAAATGACCGTGGAGTATAGCGGAGAAGGTGTAACGATCAGACCCAGATATTGTAAATTTTATTAAAATTGTCAGACTGAGATGGGTGGGCCATACAATGAGAATGGAGAAAGCTTACACTACCGAGACCAGATGGAAGAAGAAGAAGAAGAGGAGGAGAAAGACCGAAGCTAAGATGGATGGATGGAGTATGGAAGACCTCCGAAATCTCGGGGTACGGAGATGGAGAAGGCGGGCGTTGGACAGGATTGCGTGAATGAATGTCTTAACAGCAGCCAGGGCCTATAAAGGGATGTAGAGCTAAATGAAGGAGAAGATGAATGTACCGAAAGTGCATTTTCGGTACGTAACATCTATGTCATGTTATCTTTCCTTTACAGTGAGATTCTTGAACAGTGCCAATTTCCTTCTCCATTGTGCTTTCTCCTACTTACATCCCCAGCCCCTTGCCTCTGCGCTGTGTATAATTGCGCAACTTCCCTTCTTCCTCGGAACACTCAAATACGTGATTCAAGTTACAAACAGTGTCATCATCATATTTATTATCGTCTGGATCACATCGGTTAGCTCGAGTGGAGCTGAGTTCTTTTGTTTTGGTCCTGTAAGCCAGGGTAGGGCTTCTGGGGTGTGGACCATAACCCTCGGCTGGACTAAGGAGTGCTTGTGTGCATGTATGGGTAATTATTATTTTTATCCTCATTATTTTGTTTTGTAATTCCACAAAAAGTGGAATTATTTTATGACCAAGATAATTAATTTATATTGTTTATATTATTTATGTATTCATATTTTCTTTAAATTCATATTATGGTCAAAAGTCATTTATGTTTAATTAATTTTGTATTTCAAGATCAGACTAATAATATAAACATTAAACTCAATTTTAATAAAAATAATGTTTAATTACTGTTTAATTAGATATGAAATTGCTGCTTCATATTTATTCCTATACAAAAGCTTTATCAAGTCATATTAGCTCCCCTTTTCCTTCTAGCTTTCATGATAGAAATATTATACAGAGTTAGATACGAACTATATAAATTACTACAGAGTATTTAAGATTTCTTGGTAATAGTTGATATATGTTATACAAACAACATAAGAAAGATGAATCGATCTTTGCATCTGATGGGTCCGGGCAAAGAAAGCACTGATATGTATGAACTTGGGGGCTACAAAATGGTAGCAGAACGTGTAAGCTAGCTACAAGAAGAAGAGTCACAAACAACTCAGTAGCAGTCTCCTGCTGACAATGACACTGGTGCCGAAAGGCTAGTGTTTTAAATGTTTTATCAGTTGATGAGAGAGCAATTCATTTTTATATTGAAGTTTTTAATATTTGAAGACGACTGAGAACCCAGACATGTATTTTACAATTTTAACCGTAAGCTCAACGATGGCTCAAAACGATTCAAAAGTTTTGATATTATACTTGCTCATCAAAGTAATTTAAGTGGCATAATAAACGTAATTTAAATTATGATATATTTCGTTTAATATGTACAGTTGCACAATGAAATTTAATTGGGGAAGTAGTAAATACTTCAGAGCCTCTGAAGAGTGATATAAAATGGAAAAAGATAAAAAAGGGTTGATAATAAGAGTTAACCAATTCTATTTAATCTTATTTTACTTTACATAACATGATCTTGATACCCTACATGTGGAAAAATCACTTTAATCAGCTATTGAAAGTAGGCCTACATGCATAACAGAATACTGAAGAGAATTATTTGCAGACAGCAGAGATATTAGTCACGAAACCAAGTGCATCAGAGGTTGAAATGGCGAGAGAAACATAAAAGAAATATAAAGCATCAGGATCACATGGGAATCCCAGCAGAACTGATAAAATCAGGGGGAGGAACATTGACGGACAAAATACGTCAGTTGCTTAGTATGATTTGGGAAAGAGAGACTCTTTTAAATGAATGAAAATAAATATATTATTGTACCAGTCTATAACAAAGAAGATAAAACTGAATGCAACAACTGCAGGGGCATCTCATTACTTTCAACTTGGTAAAAAATTCTAATAATATATTAGTATCCAGACTTACTTCCTAAATTCATGACGTAATAGGTAATCATCAATGTGGATTTAGAAGAAATAGGTCTACATTAGATCAAAGTTTTAGTATAAGACACATTTTAGAAAATAAATGGGAATATAATGCCACTGTGCTTCAACTTTACATAGACTTAAAAAGGTATACGACTCAATAAAGAGGGAGAAGTTATATAGTATATTTCTGGAGTTCCGAAATCCTAGTTTGGCTTATTCGAATGTGTCTAAATGGAACACAGAATGGCGTGCGTGTAGGCAAACATATTTCGAATTCTTTTGAAATTCACACTGGGTTAAAGCAAGGAAATGTACAATGTCCTCTTGTATTCAATTTTGTACTAGAGCATGTTTTCAAATCTTTAGATGAGAAAGATGGCCTACAACTCAATTGTGTTAATTACTATTAGTTTATGCTGATGATGTAGTATTATTATGCGATAGCGACGAAATACTAAGGGCCAACACACACTACTCTGCCAAGTAGAACTAAGGAATTGGGACAGCAGGTAAACGTCAATAAAACTAAATGTGTGGTTACGCATAGAAATACATTATATAATGGAAATGGACAGTCAATGAAAGATGAGGGAAATTTTGAATAAGTGACTGAATTAAAATACCTTGGAACAATAATTACAAACAAGAATGAGGTGCAGTAAAAAATTAAATATAGGCTTAATTCAGGAAATTCATGTTATTATGCATTACAAAGACTCTCTTCATCCCAACTTCTCTCAAAAAACATTAAACTGAAAATATATAAAATTGTTATTCTTCCAGTTATATAGATTGGAAACATTGACGCATACTTTAAGGCAGGAGAAAATATTTGAAGTATTTGATAATAAATTTCTTAGGAAAATGTTTGTACCAAAGAGAGATAAACAGACAGGCGAACGGAGAAGACTACATAACAGTGAACTACATGCTCTTTAATGATCTTTATCGCAAACCAGATATAATAAGAAGAGTTAAGCATCGTAAACTGCGATGAGCAGGACATGTGGCACGAATGGAGAATGGAGAATGAAAGAGAGGCAAACAAGAGGGAATGTGCCAAGAATGAGGTAGGAGAATAACATTAAACATGATTATAGGAAAGTTGACCATATAGGGGACGATTGGAAAGTATTAGCTCGAGATAGGGCTGTATAGAGAGTTTATGTCCGCACGGCCATGATATACAGGTTCGATAGTTCCAGCGAGTTAGCATACATTTATTTATATACCAAGTTAGGAGTACTCCACAGAAAACACCTTCACATGTTCACTTATTCACAAAGTCAATTTAGATAACGAACAAATTCCTTATACCGACGTCGTTAAGGGGGCTCATACACCCAGCACGAGGTACATATGCACACACATCATTACTTTACAATATAAAAAACTATAAAACATACAATTATGAAACTTTGCACACAGGTAGTACACACTATTGGCTTTCATTTGATATTAAAATTGTTATTATTGAAGCAATTTTTTTGTAATTGCAGGAAAATAAAATTTGCATAACTTTAGTTTCTTATATATCATATCATACATTATTACTTAAAAACTAATAACCTGATTAGTATAAACAATTTCTTAAAATAAATATAACACCCTAATAAATCTTGTGAACTATTAAGACGTGCCCCAGATTTATTGGTTTAGAGCAATTTTTTTATTAATAATTTTTTAAAATAATTTTTACACTATATATTCCCCATTACCTAACCTTAATATTCAAAAGATTTCAATGATTTTAGTATGCCAGATACAGACTAAGTAGATGAGTGTGTGTGTAAAATTTAATGAAAATTGAACCATTAGTTTTTGAGTTATTGCGTTTTATGTTCTTAAAATTTTAACTTTTGGGAAAACGATGTTAAAGTTTACACATGTTTCTACTTAAAGTCTGTACTAGAAAGCTCCTGCAGCGTATGTTGTGCCCTCCTTTTCACTTCTCCTGCCATGTTCCTCAAGTCTCCGTCGTCTTCTAGTTCTCCTGGACTCCTTCGAGGATTCTCATAGGCGTTTATCAGCAGATTTTATGCGCAGGACATCACGATGCCTAAAGCAGCATTGGCATATTTTCCTACATTCACTCCAAACTCTTATAAAACTTTTAATCTGCTTGTATCCCCATCATTGAATGTTGCTGCAGCATCAGCTGCTGCTATTTTGACAACTGTTTTCCCAGCATTACTTGTTTTAGGGCAAATTGTCCACACTTTATTATTATAGGACTCGTTTGAATTTTGAGTGCGGCCCTTCAAGCACCTTCTTAGAAGTTCTGTTTTTGAAAGGTCTTTGGAGGTAGGTCTTATGGCATTCATAACAGCCATTGGTATTGAATGTGGATGTTTATATACTGCTTCTCTACCCTCTGTCTGGGCTTGTCGATATCCACACCACGACGTTGCACGCAGTGGACACATATAGTGCTGGGGATTGGAGCGCACAACATTATATATCTCGACAAAAACAGAAGATATCATCACAAAATTTCAGAAATATGTACTTTAAAGTATGCTCTTTCAAATGAGAGCAAAAACAAAAAATTGAACATTTTGACCTATAATGGTGTATGAGCCCCTTAAAAACTTGGGACTTTACTTAGATCTAATTTAAATTG
The DNA here is from genome assembly GCA_030220185.1 of Diploptera punctata. Taxonomy (NCBI): domain Eukaryota; kingdom Metazoa; phylum Arthropoda; class Insecta; order Blattodea; family Blaberidae; genus Diploptera; species Diploptera punctata. The sequence continues at coordinate 374,836 of JASPKZ010007914.1, forward strand.
ACATGCCCAAGTAAAACAAACATCTAAAAAGATCTCCATAATGCATTCCCTAAAGCGTCTCAAAAATGTTCTTCCTACAGCTCTAAAAAGAATTTTAATTCAAACCTTAGAGATGCCGCATTTTGACTATTGTGACGTTCTACTAACTGACATAAGTGACGGATTGTCGGACAAATTGCAGCGTGTCCATAATATGTGTATCAGATTCATATTTAATGTTGGAAAATACGATCACATTTCTTCATTATTCCACGAATTGTCATGGCTACATCTAAAAAAGATGGTATCTTTACCTTGTCGTGGTGGAGTGGCTTGCGTGCTTAAATGAACCTGAGAGCTATGCCGGCGGTAGCATTGCTGCCGATAGGGTTACCCATGCCGGACTGGTCGAAGGTGATAAACCAGACGAGAAAAGTACCTTGGTCGAAAGAGTGACGATCTTTCACCGTAAAAATACAACCGTCAAGAAATGCGGACATGGGTTCAACTGGGGTAAAATTTTCCGGAGGTCAAATAGTCCCCCATTCGGTTCTCCGGGCGGGGACTACTTCAGGGAACCCATGCCAAAGTCTCAAACACAGGGACATGTTCCTAGGAACATGGAATGTTAGGACTTTATACAATAGCGGGGCACTAGAGATATTAACGTGGGAACTAGATAAATCGCCCTTGGATATAGTCGCTTTACAGGAAGGTGGCCAGGAGAATGTAGTCAGGAATCAGGAAGCTTTGCATTATACTACGGGTGTGCAGAAAGACCTGCATTTGGAACGGGTTTTTTAGTCAGAAGGAGGATCCTATCCGCTATCCGAGATATTAAGTTTGTTAGTGATAGGGTATCATACTTAATTCTAAAGGGTAAACAACATGATTTTATAATTGTAAATGTACATGCCCCCACAGAAGATAAAGATGACAAGATCAAGGATGAGTTCTATGAAGAATTAGAATGCTTATTTGATAGTCTCTCACGATATCATATGAAAATTGTCTTAGGAGATTTTAATGCAAAAGTGGGGCGGGAAGATTTATTCAAACCAACATCTAAAAAAGAGAAGAAAATCGCACTGTCTAAATCTCTTATTTAAGATCCTACACACCTCGATTCCCAATTATTTATCATCTCGTTTCCAGTATCTATCCTCAAACCATAACTTAAATACAAGATCACATCATAGTCTCTTGCTTAATATACCGCAACATAGGACATCACATCACTCCATGTCATATACTATCTTCACTTCTCGCAACTGGAATTCCCTACCACAAGAAATAAGGGGCTGCTGGACATTGGCATCTTTTAAAAGAAATCTAAATTTATATTTGCTCTAACCTCGACTTCATCTTTACCCAGTGTAAGGTACATATATTAATAAATTAGTGTTTCTCCTATAATTTATCATATTTATATTATTATTATTATCATTATTATATTATTATCGTAAATATTATTATTGTTATTATCGTATAAAATGTTGTTTGTACATGAAATTTACATTGCTACATTTAATATATCTTTAACTGTTTATAAGCAGTAAAGTGTATATCTATATTTGGCAAATACTTATTTGTATTTGTGCTGGTTGAGTGGAAGAGAAGGCCTTATGGCCTTAACTCTGCCGGAATAAATAACAAATTATTAATTATTATTATTATTATTATTATTATTATTATTATTATTATTATTATTATTATCAAAGTTGTATGTACCATACATTAAATACGTCCTACCATATTCATTTATTGACGGAATCCATCTCACAAAAAATATCATTCCGCCATTTGCGAATAGTACAATGTAGAATATTTTTATACATTTTTCCATAACAGGGAAATTCTGATAATTCATTGGTAGAACCATTTCAGCCAGTTGGCAATACAAACCAATTCCATTTTCAATCAGATACTTCTCATTCAAATTGGTTGCTGATGACGTCACAATCGCAGTTTGCCACTCTTTCCATTGTTGCTACCTTCATTTGTTACCAAATAAAAGGCATTCTACATTGTGCACTCATCTGCTTTTTTTTCTGACGCGCATTATAAGAAAAAGTAATTTTCTTAATTCAGTTAGGTAACAAAGAGCTAAACCCTTACAATGGAGTGCTTCGAGTCTAATCTTCAGTTTTCACGATTAAATTTCAATTTGCAGGATTCTCCATCCCCTTATCCATCATCCCCCTGACTTTCTTTTTTCTCGCCATGTCACCCTTTTACAGTGTTTGTATCAGACTGCCTCAGTGAGTTTTCCACAAGGTGTAACAAAACTTGTTTCTAATCAACGTTATTTTGGTTCTATTTGTGTTCTATTATCTTAATACAGACTATGCAAACTGTAAATGAACTATGATCCTTAATATGTTTACAAAAAGCAAGGATAATTATAATTTTTTGCCTAAAATATTAATACTTAATTCAATTAAGGTCGTATATCACCACCTTTTATGCCTAGAATTTAATGTGTCCTATTTACATAAATATACGATTATACAGGGACAATTTTAATTACACCGACAAACTGCAGAGACTGATTCCTGACTCGAAATGAAGGGAAAAAATTCCAATGAATAAGTGTTCATAATGCATCGTTGCCACGGTAGATGGCACTGACGAATGACATTATTCTCTCGGACCACTTTGCAGAATACTCATTCTGTTTTACTTGGGAATATGCTTTTGGCAATAAGACAGGTGATGTGATTTCTGCATGATGGAGTGCCACCCCACTTTCGCCTTATAGTTCGCCGACACCTCAACAAAATCTTCTCCAGACGTTGGATAGGACGCGGAGGCCCTGTTGCATGGTCTGCTAGATCACCAGACTTAAGCCTCCTGGATTGTTGTCTCTGGGGGGATCTGAAAAGCGCTGAACCAGTTCCTAATGTGCATACCCTTCAACATCGCCTGTGACGCTATTCGGAGAGAGGCCCAAATATATGAGAAAGAGTGAGGCATTCCATAATACGACGTGCAAACGCGTGCATTGTATCCCATGGTAGTCCTTCGCTGTGGCGTAGTCGGTAGAGTCCCTACCTTCCACTCCGGCGACCCGGGTTCGATTCCCGGCGGGGTAAGGATTTTAAATCTCCACCTTGGGTCTGGGTGTGTAGCCTGTCCTTGTGTCTATATGTTACAATAAAAGAAAGTTAACAAAAAAAAAGTAAAACAATAAGGTAAAATAGTGTAAACGAAAAAGAGGAGAAAAAAAAGACACGCTGAAAGAAAACAAACGGTAAAAAGAGTCCGTCGCCGTGGCGTAGTCGGTATAGTCTCTACCTTCCACTCCGGCGACCCGGGTTCGATTCCCGGCGGGGTGGGGGATTTTAAATCTCCACCTTGGGTCTGGATGGGTGTCCTGTCCTTATGTTTATATGTGAGAATAAAATAAAAAGTTAACAAAAAGGTAAAACGAAAAGGTAAAACAAGAGGGAAAACAGTGTAAACGAAAAGAGGAAATTAATAAAATGGAGGCCACTATGAACATTTGTTGTGGCGTGGATGTGATTATGCTATGTACTTTGTGCCGGAATGATTTGTTGTCGTTGCACGCACATCATTCATTTCAGGACACACGTTTATAGGACCTTTTTCTTTCATTTCCAGTCAGGAATCAGTCCTTGAAGTTTGTCGGTGTAATTACCATTCAACCTGCAGTGATGATTCAGGATCGATAGAGAGTACCCTAAAGCCATCCCTAATCTATTGTATAATGTGAAATAAGTATGCACAAAGTTGTACAATTGTTGCAATGTACAATAATTATTAATTCTACACTGCGTTTCACTCGACTTGTAGCCGTTAGCGGGAAAAGTGACTGCGGGCAGCTAGTCATAAACTCGCGCTGACCACGTAGAGCAACCGACGCCTGGCGGAGTGAGTCAGTCGTTCTGCATGCTTATAAGGTGAAACATTCCTTTTACTGCTATACTGTATTCTCGTGTTATAAAGTTTTGCATAGTGTTTTAAAGTAAAATTAAGCACTTAGTTAAGTTCTATAGTAGTCTTAGTTTATAATTATCATTATGTATCGATCTGTGTCCGCACTACAGCACTGACTATTTATGTAGACTATTAACTCATGCCCCAAATGGGAGTCAATAACCAATCACGTTACAAAGATTTTTTGATTTAAAACCAATCACAGTCGTGTTTCACCTCGCTCTTTATCGATTTCTCTTCATCAGCCCCTGCTTTTGTGATAAAGAAAGCTCCTCCTTTTTAATGTTCTGAACGGGTCAAAGCATTATTTTTCTCCAACAAGTACATTGAATATAGCAAATAATGAAAAGATTCCTTGATTTTACTGAGTTGCTTACTAAAAAAATAAATGAATAACCCGTAATGTTGGTTATGATATATAGTTTGATGTGTTTCATTATTTCTCCACTTGGGTGCACTCTTAGAATATTGCGATCTTATTTGGCAATAAATAATATGATCAAGCAGCAGTGAATAAACATAAACTCACATTTTTTATTTGTTTTCAAACATCGCCGTTTAATGTAAATATATAAATATTTTAAAATAACTACAGTTAAAAAATGATTTGTGAGTAAACAGCTTAATTTTATTCGTTAAATAGTCCTAACAAATGCCATTCTTCATTTCCAAATTCTCTAGATAATTTGGAAATCACTCGTGGCATTGCTTATGATAATTATATGAAAACAGAGCCTTCCAGAGAAGTTAGATAATCGAGAACACAATTTTCAGGTATAAATCCTCCAAATAGAGAGACCTTAAGGCGACTTGTAAACAAATTTAGAAAAAAAAGGTTATATGTTCGATAAGAAACCAAGCGTAACTAAACGTTTGCTGACTAAGGTTTAAATTAGACGAAATAGAAGGAAGATTAGAACAAACGCCAACAAAATTTCTAAGGCGACTTGGTGAAGAAACCGGTATTTTGAAGAGCATAGTATGGCGAGATACGAAACTGTTACATACTAAACCATATAGAATAACAATATTGTTTGAAGTTCGGCCACGTGATCCTGACGTGCGGGTACGTTTCTAGCATCTTCTGTCATAAGGTACGTAATTATTTTCTCCCTTTCAATTCACTCTAATTTTCATACACCAACAAAGTGAGAAAAGTACCGTGCAGTTGATATGCTTGCTCGGTGGGAGTTGATGACTCACTTCACGCTAGCGGCACATAGGGAAGTGAGACGATTGTAGTTCAGATTCAACATTATACTGATTTTAATTGATTTTTATACGTTGTGATTTGTTTCCTTAAAACATTTTCTTAACGACCACTTGACTCGAGTAATTGTGTTATAGGCTTGTAATCGGAACTTCCCGGGTTCAAACCCTGTGTCGACAAACTTCACTGATATTTTTTGTTTTCCTCATTCATCGAGGCAAAATTGTGTGTTAAAATTTAATTACGAAGACTCATTTAATAATTTCTGATGAAATTCATATTAAAATTCCGTTGAGGTAAATAGTTAGAAACAAAAACATTAAAATAGATATCTGGCAGGTGCCGTCCTCCACAACTGTGTTAAATGTTTTGGTTTTTGTAAAAAAGCTTTTTAGAATTGTAGGACTTTCGGAAACCGACTTCAGTCTCCAGCAGAAGGATATGCGCTATTAACTATTGTTGTTTTGCGACGCCTAACATCAGCCATTCAGTGTTGTCGGTAGCTACTAACTGCCCAAAGGCATACAGTTCTTAAAAGTTAAAGAAACAACTATTCGAGGACGACGGCACCTGTCTGTTTTAATATTATACTTTGTGACCATTTCATAATAATAATCAGTATATCATTATGAAAGAAATAATATAAATAAATAGATAGGATACGACTTTAGAAGTTATAGAGTCTATAAAATAATAATGCAAAAACTTCTAAATTAATTTCTTATATCATAAAGTTATTTTGTACAATACATTTTTGCATAATAATTTTTATCTGTTTACTAGCGAATACTTCGCGTGCGCTGCTACGCCTAAATAAATGAAAATTAATGTGCTTTTATGTTTAGTTGAATACGTAAAGGGGAAAATAATAATAAATTTATATTTCTTAGATATCCCGTGCTGATTACCCGGCGTTGTCCGGGAATCTGCTTATCCAGATCTTCTTGACATACATGAGCTGAAATACGAAAATTAATGTATTTTATGTTTAGTTACATAACTAAAAGGAAAAAAAATATATCGTAATTATTTTAAGATTCCCCGTGTTGATTACCCGGTGTTGCCCGGGAATATATTTACCTGGATCTTCTTGCCATAAATGAGCTAAAAGGAAAAATTCGTTATTGTGAGTTATCCGTAAAAGAATACCCGCCATGTGCTGCTATGCTTGCACAGAAATCTACGTACTTGTCTCGATCTTCTTGGCATCAATGAAAGACAAAAATGGTTATTGTGAGCTATAAACATATGCTGTCGCGGACTTTTTTGTAGAGCTTTTTAAGATATTCAATTCTGTGTACATTCATTTTGTGTATTTGCTGTGGTTTAGGTAGCGTAAGCCATTTAAGCGTCCAAAGAGCTACTTTTTCACGTTTTCCACTACAAAGGGCGATTTTTAAGGATATAGGAGTAGAATATCACAATTCTATTATAGCCTATGTTCATCCCGGGAATCTCCTGAACGTTTTGCGAAAAGCCTCATCACAATCGGATCAACAGTATGGCCGCGCATAAAGTACGAACAAACAAACATTCATTTTTATATATCATATAACGTATTATGTTCTTGAGGAAATCCACAAATGTTATGGAAACAATAGGGAATACAAAATATTTTATTATTTCTATACAAACGAAAACAACAGGAAGATGTATCATCTGGATTAGTATTAAAACCTTAAAGGAGGATGGTATACTTATACAATTTAATAGACGGATAAAATAAGAGAAATCCAAAATTCTATAATGAACATGAGGAAAAGTAGACATTTAACAGAAATAAAAGCATCAATTATATAATTAACGCTAAATACTTTATCCATTTTCCCTCCTATTTATCTATTCAATACAAATACACACTCCAACGATACCTCTTCCAGGCAAAGTTCCAGTTTTAATGTAAACAAACGAAATGTATGACTGCATTTTTATTGGTCAAATAATCGTTTTACCCTTCAAGTGTGTGAGAAAATGTAGTTCGCTCTCTAACAGTCGAAATAAAGGAAAGAAAAATAGTACAAATATTTATTATCTAGCACATGTCTATATAAGTTACATGGGAAAATATTAAAATATATAATAACAATTTTAATAGATAGTATTGTTATATTTTACGCAGACGCAATGCAGATTACGTTGGGAATTTTATTGTTTGAAAATAGCCGCTTTCTAGGGAATTTCTTAAAATATTGGAAAATAAAACCATTTGAAATGCGGAGAGAAACAAATTATTTAGAATTTTTTTCAAACAGTTTATTGAAAAATATCCTACATTAAGCATTGGGGATATGATGAAAATAACAGAATTTACAGGTGAGAGAGCATACAGCATATATTATTGAGGATGTGGTCAAAACAACAGCAGAATTTACAGGTGAGAGAGCATACAGCATATATTATTGAGCATGTGGTGAAAACAATAGCAGAATTTACAGGTGAGAGAGCATACAGCATATATTCTGCTGGTAATGAAGTTTGAAATAAAGGTTCTATCGACATCATGCAAAAAGGGTTACGTATGATTAGGTAGGCCCATATATAATTTTTGTCAAAATAAATAAGAAATGGAAATTCCTAATTGTTGATACCATCTTACCTTGTATTCAGTCTTATTTATCATAAAATATCAAGTTTGCTAAGAACAATTTTTGTATTGATGACAGTTCCTTACACAATTCAGTCATATGGCGGGTAAAAGTAGCATTACGATTCTCCCTATAGAGAGACAGCGGAGTGATACCTTATGCAAGTTTGTTTACAGTACAACTTGAATATAGCTCGGAATTAGTATAGCTTCAATATTATATTCTGCGTACAATCCAGTTCATCATCCTACATGTCTGAGGAAGTGGCGCGTAAACTAAAGATACTCTGGTGCTAACTATTTACCGTATACGGAACACAAAACGCGAGAAGTGGAATAGATTTGCAATAAACTTCTTTATCATCAAATGAATTGGCGTTTACTTGATGAAAATCCATAATCTATTTAATTAAATAAAAATAAACTTAAAGTTTTATGTGATTTTCATATTTATTAATATTAGTAACAGCTGTTACTAATTTATATTTTAATAAATATGAAAACCACATAAAACGTCAAGTTTTTTTTATTTTTATTTAATTAAATAAACTTTTTGGTTTCATTTTACGAACAATTCCAATTAAAATTGTTATAGTATTACAATAGCATAACATTGTTGCGGTTGTTATGCTGATCACGTGATGGTACTACAAGAGAACATCGCAAAACAAAATGTATTGTGTAATACTCAATTGAACAAAGTTTTGAAACCGATTATGGCGGAAAAAAACAACGATTTATTACCTTTTTGCGAAGAGTTATTTATAACATTTTTAGAGTGGGAATTGCTACAGACAATATAGAAGCGTGCAAATAGCCCCCCAGATAGCTCCACCGGATATCATTTTGTTGTAAACAAAGGAAGATAGCTTTAATTACATTGTTGAACGTATTTTATCCAACTAACATTACAGTTTACAGTAACAATGTTTAATCTCTAAAAGAATAAAGACTGGTTCCGTGTGTGCTGTTTTATGTAGGCTTACATCCTAACAGGAAATTTGCTGTTTTGAAAACACTAAATATAGGCTACATATATATTTTGTGTATTGGACTATAAACCTAAGGGCCAACACGCACACTATATTGAGTAACACTAAGAAATTGGGACTGGAAATAATCATCAATTAAACTATATAAATGTTCACACATGTAAATATAATATATAAAAATTAATGTTTGTTTGTTTGTTTAATTGTATGTTCGTACTTTATGCGCGGCCATACCGTTGATCCGATTGTAATGGGGCTTTTTGCAAAATGTTCAAGAGATTCCCGAGATGAACATACGTTATAAGCGAGTTGTGATACTCAACTCCTACACCCTTAAAAATCGCCCTTTGTAGTGAAAAATGTGAAAAAGTAGCTCTTTGGACGCTTAGATGGCTTACGCTGCAAATCCATAACAAATACACAAAAGTAATGTACACAGAATTGAATATCTCGAAAAGCTCTACAAAAAAATGTCCGCGACAGCATATGTTTATCTCTTACGGATAACTCACAATAACTATTTTTGTCTTTCATTGATGCCAAGATGATAGAGAAAAGTAATAGATTCCTGTGCATGCATAGCAGCACATGGCGGGTATTCTTTTACGGATAACACACAATAACGAATTTTGTCTTTTAGCTCATTTATGCCAAGGAGATCGGGATGAATAGATTCCCGGGCAACGTCGGTAAACACAGCACGAGGCATCTAAAAATAATTACGATATAAATTTTTTCCTCCTACTTATTTAAGTAAACATAAAACACACTAATTTAGATATTTCAACTCATTTATATCACGAAGATCGTGATAAGTAGATTCCCGGGCAACGCCGGATAATCAGCACGGAGTATCTAAAAACAAATTTATAATTATTTTTCCTTATACTTATTCAACTAAACAAAAAAAACACATTAATTTTTATTTATTTAGGTACAGCAGCGCACGCCGGGTATTAGCTTGTCTTATATAAAAACTAATCTATGTCTGTCTGTTAGTCCTTTATTGACTTCTAGACTGTTGAACCGATAATCGTGAAAATTTGTATATACATGTTTTCACATGCGGCGAGTGTTTAGCCGTTATCTATTTTCACCTGAAACAAAAAAATAAATAAAAATCGCTCTACCGATCGCAATTTTCGATGTTTCACAACAAAACTGGACATATCGTATTAAAATAAACCGAGGTATATAATATAAAAAAACAGTGAAATCCAACCGTTAGAAGTGGGAGTTTACCTGAAATCTGAAATTTAAAATTTACTCGAGCAAGCGCCATGTTTGGTTCGTCGCAGTGTATACCATATAGTTAATTATCCCTAAATATTTAATTTATTTACGCTTAGCTGCGCACGGCGGGTATTAGCTAGTATATTACATAATGGAAGTAGACAGCAAATGGCAATAGAAGGAAATTTTGTAGAAGTAGCTGAACTGAAATACATAGGAACAATAATTACAAATAGGAATGAGATGCACAAAGAAATTAAACATAGGCTCATTTCTGGAAATGCATGCTATTACGTTTTACTGGGACACTTGTCCCAACTACTTTCAGAAAATGTTAAACTGAAAATACATAAATCTGTTATTCTTCCAGTTATATTTCATGGACGCGAAACATGAACTCTTACATTAAGGGTGGAAAGAAGATTACTATTATTTGAGAATAAAACTCTCAGTAAAGTTCTATGACCGAAGGGGAAAACAATAAAAGTACATAACAGTAAGCTACATGGTCTTTATAGGAAGCCAGAAGTAATAAGAGTAGTTAAATCTCGTAGATTGCAATGGGCTGGACATGTGGCACAAATGGGGAATGAAATAGGAGCATGGAAGCTTGTTGTAGAGATTCATGAGGGAAAACGCTCAGTTGGTATACCAAGAATGAGGTGGGAGAATAACATTAACCATGATTCGAGACAAGTAAACTATACAGGGGATGATTACAAAACATTATCTCAGGATATGGATGTATGGAGAGCTCATGTCCGGCGGCCATGAGCCTACGGGTTAGATAGAGTCCGGTAGTTGGTTATTGACATTAAATGCCACATTAAAGTCAAAATTACAATCTACAGCATTTTTTTAAATCATCTGTTCGTTGCTCTAAATTATACAAGATCGGAAACAGTATTATCCGAGAAAAAATAACTTTAATGAAACAATTATATAATTTGGGGAAATAATTACAATTTCAATGATTTGGGACGTGAAGGGGATGAATGAACAAGATTGCCAGTAAGGAGTTTGGAGTGGATTCCCAACCGGAGGAAAAGAAGAGGGAGACCTAAGAAGTCATGGATAGAGATAATTAAGAATTTTGTGAAAACAGGGACTTTAAGATGGACAGAGATTAATGGAAGGAAGAGAATTAACAACTTAATATTGTTATGTATACATTTAAAACATCTTAAATAAAATATATTTCATGTGAGATATTTTAGATATTCGATACAGTCATATAAAAATTAGTTCGTCTGGAGGTTGGTAGATTTTTCAGATCGAAAAAATCTTGAGTTTGCCTTTTTTTGAAAGAATGTAAAACCATGGATACATTTTTATATATTTCAGTTATAGTATTTAAAATATTTCAAGCCTAAAATAAAGGACCTCTGAGCAAAATTTATTTCCATGCCACTGTAAAACTTTCTTTGTTATCCTATCGATAAGTCTCTTGTGCATCCATTTCTTGTCTAATATTTATGTATTTTTAATGTGTTGTAACCTGGATATTCTCATACTTCTCCGTACCATTTCTACCGCCAAGACTCTTTTCTGCATCCTTTCATTTATTGTCCAGCTCTCTGATCCACTTTCTATTACTGTTTGTATAATATCTTTTCTTGTTTTTCTATTCCATAAAATACCATTCAGGGATCTAATCGCCTTCCTTGCACAATTTACTCTGTTAATAATATATATTTCACAAGTATCAGAGGAAATTCAAAAGATCATTCAAATAGATAATACGGTACCTAATTAAATGTGTTGAAGAATTCAAATATCTTGATTCTATAATATATATATAGTAAAGCTGCAATCATAGCATGAAAATGCTATGATTGCAGTGAAGGACCTGCCTTCGGGCAGAATTTCTGTGGATGGATATAGGGGTTGGTCGTGTATTTTGGGCCACTTAACTTAAAATTCGAGTAACGCCTTTAATTCTATTTAGAAAAGTATAAATTTTATAAATGATGAATAGTACACAGTACTGATTGCTTTTGTGATAACTACGTCGTATAATAATTTCCAGAAAATTTTTAAAAACTATGTTTACATACATAATGATTCCGTGTAATTTGGGCCGAGGTCGTGTAATTTGGGCCGATGAATCGTGTAATTTCGGCCGATGTCTTAAAGGTTTTACATGCAATTATAATTACTCGTATTACTTTTTAAGTGATTTACTTTAAAAATATAAGAGAATACATTCTCTTTTCGGGATTTATAAATCTGTAGTACAGTCTGTCCTCATTTGTGTTTCTGAAACAATTATCGAAACACGAGAAATAAATACATGTAGATAAATAATGAACATATGTGATTTTTGAGATCACTTCTTGGATTCACAAGGTCAGATCATTAAAGAAATACATTAAAAAAATTGAAAGTCCAAAATATTTTAAATGATATAACCAATAATAAAAATAATAATAATAAATTAATAATAATAAAAAAACAGCAATAACAGTGAGTCATAGTTGAACTGACTTATTGTCGAACACAAAATTAACTAATTAATTAAAATAATCATAAGAGATTATTAACGTGCACTAAACAATATAAACGTTTTCTAATACTAAATTTAATAATGTAATAAATATTAGAAGTAATAAGTACTAAAATAATAAACATATTAGTAAAATAACCTTATGTCCGAGCGGCCATGAACCTACGGGTTCTATAGAGCCAGTGACTTAGTTGGTTGTAAAGTAATTCTAATAATAAAAATAAATATAATAAAATTATTTTAGTTATGTTCATTATTATAGTAGAAATAATTTGATTAATAATAATAATAATAATAATAATATTAATATTATAATAATAATAATAATAATAATAAATAATAATAATTAATAATAATAATAATATATAAACAACTAAACAACATTTAATGCTCTATCTCAGATACAGATTACGAACTCTAGACGAGGCCCAAATTACACACTCTCATGAGGCCCAAATTACACACCATGTATAATTTAATTCAAAAAATATGTATCATAAAAATTATAGTAAATACGATACTGAAATATTAATAAAACGTACTTTTAAATATTTGCAGCAGTTTAACTAAAAATACACACATTTGACTTAGCCAGTAGCTTCAAAAAACTGTTTCACTTTGAACTGAAACCTTTTAGTGAAAATGGACAAATATAATATTTTCTTCGTTGCCTCGAAATCCTGAGGGATACAATAAAACACGTTTCAGGGGGTGAAGTACTGCTAATTGCCTTGATAATCCCGTTACAATCAAGGGGTGAACAAACATGGAAATATCAGAATTTTAAAAAGCCCAAATTACACGTCGGCCCAAATTACACGGATCTACCCTATATATATATATATATATATATATATATATATATATATAATAGGTAATTAAATGTGTTGAATTCAAATATCTTGATTCTATAATATATATACACCAATTAATTTATATATAATTGTTAAGAATTAATGGTATTGCATTTTGATAACATATATTTATTCATGAATGAGTGTTGTCCTTATTTTCCGCGTTTTGTCCAGAAATTTACCGAGGTTTATCCAATTTTCTGAATTTACCAATAACTCGTAGCATGCCAATCTTTCCCGATTTGAATTTAGAAATCTTTCCGGTAATAACTGACGTCTCCAATATTCTAAATCATTACATTTTCCTAATATATGTATCTCATCTTCAAAGTTCCCGCACATTGGACATATTCGCATATCGTGATCGTCGCTAATTTTTAGAAATTTCCATGCCCCTAGCCTAAACCAAGCAAGCTTTGATCTCTCCTTAAATCCTAGGTTGAATATATACGATTCTTTTCCCCAGACGTGTTTTAGGTCTCTTTGTAAATACAGTGAGCGTTTTCCTGTACATTCGGCGAAAGTATCTTGTTGGTTTATATCTAAATACCTCCTCCTTATTTTTCTCCACACTTTCTTGCGATTTTCAGTCCCTTTTTTCCCATATCCAGCCCATCCCAATCTTTTGGAGTTCTCTCCTAACCTCGTCTGCACAAAATTTAACATCTATGTTTTTAATTTGGTGGTCGTAACAAATTTCTCTAAGCATAACAATGCTTACCTTGGATTACTCGCAACCAGTATTTGAGTACACGAATTTTACAGTTTATGTCGTCTTGGAATGGCCCGAATTCATATAAAATTCCACAGTTAGAAACGGCCTTACTAAGGGCCGGTTGTACGAACTTCAGGTTAAATCCCCGGTTAGTCATCTGACGCTTAGGCTACCTGGAGTACAAAGTCTATATGCGTTGTACCACCTGCTTTTAACGGCCAGTTGCTTATACCGGTTTTAACTCAACTTTTCAGTTATGTTGGTAATGAATTCCAATTTCCCTCCGTATTATGCTGACTGAATTGTGTATCCGCGCATCGTTTTTCTTGTTTTCTTATTTCCCATAGCAAAAATTCGTCTGCTTTCATTATTTATCCATACTGCACCAATGTTTTCAATTCTGATATAATTAATTTTATACTATATTATAGTTTATTTTCAGTATTATAAATTAGTGTAGATGTACGTAGTTTTAAATAAATTGGGTTAGTTTCCATTTTCGTGTTATTCACTTTAATATTATTTTTATTTGTTTGAAGTTTGTTTAATATTATAACAATTCAATGTAATTAGGCCTACACGTAGTAATAGTTTTGTGAAATATATGTACGGTATAATTCACGCACACACCAAAATTTAAAAAGTAATGCGATGTTTAATTATATGAAATTCAAACTTTCTCATATTTGTTATAAATAGAGTGAGGAATTTTATAAAATTTCATGTTTTAAACTATTTGTCAGAGAGCGCTGAGGTTAAGTATCTTTACATTTTATGATATGCAGAATCAAATAAAACCAACAAAAAACTTCATATTTCATAATATTTTAACAAAATGTTTTATATTTTAGTGAAAATTTCATACTCCTCCATATTTTTCAACTTTCAAATTCCGGTATTTTTTTTCAATAAAAGTTCTAGGAATTCATTAAAATATTTTTGAAATGAATGTATTTGTGTAATTTTTGACAATGTATTGTGGTAGACAAGTGAAAATTTTTCAGTATCTTTATAAAAGCAAATAATTGGATGATGAGTCACAGAGTGTCAAGTTCGATGGAGTTTTTTGTCCCCCAGAACAAGATCATGAGCCTAGATGAATAAGTAGAATAACAATATTGGAATTTTCTGTAGTCAGGTAGCTGTCAGTTCATTCTTGCTACCTGAGGACAGTCTTTACTTTGTGAACAGATTACAGAATTGAAATGTAAGAAACTTGAAGCAGTGCTTTGTGAAATTAGTAACGTTGATGTAGGTTAGGCCAGCATTTTTCTCACTTACATCAAACTATCAAATATAGCATGATACGAGTATCCTCCCATAACATCCTGTGATGTTGAGCATAATTTTTCATTCTGCAAAACAATTCTGACAGATAGGCTGTATAGTTTACTATCACAAAATATTTTTAAAAAATCCTATCTATGTATTATGAACAAAATTAATAATTGACAATTTGATTCTTCATAGCACAGGTAGACCAAGACTAGACACTATGCAAGACCTATTTCATATATACAAAAAAACTAACGTTAAAATAATTCTAACTACATTTCACCATGTTTATAGTTCAATATTAAATGTAACTGTAATTGCAAAGAGAGTTCTGAAACAATCCCTAGATTCTATTATGGACTAATAACTTTTAACATCTTGTCTCTCCAAATATGACATACTGGAATGGTTTACTTTTATTCTAAATCGTCCAATTTAATGTTATTGTTACATTTGCATCTACATGAATTTAATATCTTCATGCAATGTAAAGATAGCAATAACCCAAACTATACCGGTACCTACTCCAGTGCTATATTTCATGGAAACCTGTTAGTTTGGGTTGCAATGTTTTGTTTCTTGCATATGTTTAAATTTCATAATTAAATATCATTCAATACATTAATTAATTGTATTATATATAAACTCTCAGATTTGATTTATGAAGTAATTCCACTACAGTCTTGGGAGGCCTTTGGGGTAGTGGCATGTTGAATTTGCCATCTTTCTAGACAGTAGGCACTAGATGTCTACCGGGTTGTCGGATCTGCCTGATGGCCGCATTTGTGCCCAGAACATGCATCTAGTACTCACTTCCATTAGGATCTGAGTCGATCCCAGGTCTACAATGTCATCAGAAGGTCTGGTCCAGCTAAAAATCTTGACCATATCAAGACTCGAACTCACGACTTCCCTGTTTGTACCACGTTTCCTTATACAACTATGCTATGGTATGATCCATTAAAATTGTTTCAGATCATGAATGTGATATTTTATATTGGGTCAAAAATAATGAAAAATTATAATCAAAATACAGTGAACATTTTGATTTCTTGTGCTATAAAATAAGTTCTGTTTGTGCTGTATGTACACTTATAAGTCGTCGTGCGTCTATGCATGTAAATATATGTAAAAAGTTTAGAAAATAGTAGCTTCATTATATTTTCGTGTCATAATTTTCATATTTTGTCTTTACGATTTCATATTTTCTTATAATTTTATTCATATAATTCCTCGCTCTAGCTATAAATAGCTATTATAAGTACCAAGATTTGTTTTTTGATTAACTGAATTTTTAATTTAAGATAGTCATCAGATGACTGAAGGCAAGTAAATTGTCTTATGTTATATATAAACCTATTTGGTTATTTTGATATTTTTTTCTATGTAATCTATGCCTATTTTGTTGGAAATTGACCAATTATAAGAATCTCAATTTATTTTTACCTGTAGGCACACTAGAAATAAACTGCATAAAAATAGCCCAGTGTGAATTTCTGTTAATTTTAAGTTAGTATGATTTTTTTTGTATTATTGCATTTTTTCCAAAATGAAGTTGCTTTATTAAATTTTTGTCCATTCTGTGTTGAGATCTCTTTACTGTATTATAATATAGTGACATTTCTGCATACAACTACTCTTTGAAACCAATCACAATTACTTGGAAAGGATTATTCCTATGACTATATATTCTGATCCTCTGTAAGATGACTATCTCTCTCTTCCCAACCAACGCCGATGCTTTTGATAAGTTTATAAATGTCCTACTGCCTGTATTTGCTCATATTACGTAATAAACCTAATAAAGGCTATATTCTTGTCACTGTGTGCCAGAGGGGTAGAATAGTAGTTATTTAAATCCTGTATCCCATTGAAATCTAATATTACAACAATTGCGAATAAAAATATTAACATTTTTTTTTCCTATTTAGGCCTAACTATGCAAGACATTTGGTTTGTAAATTCAGAATCTTTCTATGATAGCTATTGATATATGAGTTTAGTCTTCAATTTGTACATATTTAAAGGATAGTTAAATTAGTAACAGTAACCTCTGCTCAAATAAATTATCTTACCTGAACTCAGTAGTATTAATGTGCTTGCAATAAATTATATTCAGATGTTGATATTTTCTTCACACCAATTTTTTTAGCATAGTTAATTTTTTTCCATAAAATGGGGAGCTGGGCCATTGTTATAACCCCCAACCTGGAGGACCAGATGATTTTTGTTCAAGGTTTCCTTCCTCTAGGCTTTGATGAACCAACATATCCTTACAAGGCAGCAGTTGCCATATCCTAGCAAGGAGCTGTCACAAAGTACTATTATCCAGGCCAGATTGAACCCTGGTTTTTTAAAGAGGTGTTATTCCTCCATCACTCCCCATTTCTCCTGGCTTGTGACAGGCAGAGTCTAGTTCTCAAAAATGAGTCTAGGTTGGCTGGAAATCCCTATACTATTGTATGGTGCAGAAACATGGATATTAAGCAGAGAGCAAGCACATAAACTATAGGAGACAGATGCAATTTTGGAGGAGGATTTCTAGAAATTCAAAAAGAGACAAAATTAGAAATGCTAAAATCACAGAAGTAATGGATGTTCAAAAATACATTCTACAAGTTATTGAAGAAGACTGAAATGGTTTGGTCACAAAGAGAATGTCAGATGACAGGATCCTAAGATGATATTAAATCTTGAAGCGGAGGGCAACAGAAGAAAATGGAGATCAAAAGAAAGTGAATTCAAGGAGTGCATAATAGGAGTATAGTGTCGAGAGGATAACAGAGTGTGATGCAGAGAATAGGGATTTATGGAGGAGTAAAATTTACAATGGGTTGTAGGAAAACTACTGTATTACGCCGTAGCGTAGTGGTTAAGGCACTGCGCTACAAGCCGGAAGGTCGAGGGTTCGAGTCCCGGTGGGGTCAGGATTTTTAAACTGACCCAAACCTTCTGGCGGCACTATGGCCCTGGGGTCGACTCAGCCTCTAACTGAAATGAGTACCAGACGCTTGTTCTGGGGTAAAGGCGGCCGTCACGCAGGGCTGACAACCCGGCTGACATCAAGTGCCGATTGTCAAGAAAAATTGGGAGCCTTAATCTCCTACTGCCCCAAAGGCCTCCTGAGGCCTGTAGTGGGATCACTTTACCTTTGGGGCACGCCGTAGCGTAGTGGTTAAGGCACTGAGCTACAAGCCGGAGGGTCGAGGGTTCAAGTCCCGTTGGGGTCAGGATTTTTAAACTGACCCAAACTCTCTGGCGGCACTATGGCCCTGGGGTCGACTCAGCCTCTAACTGAAATGAGTACCAGACGCTTGTTCTGGGGTAAAGGCGGCCGTCACGCAGGGCTGACAACCCGGCTGACATAAAGTGCCGATTGTCTAGAAAAAGTGGGAACCTTAACCTCCTGAGGCCTGTTGTGGGATCACTTTATTATAAAGAAACTCCTAATAAAGAAGAAGAATGTTAACATTTTCCAATTATGGTGTAAAGGTCCAGATTGTATTCAGGATGAGGAGATATCCAGATATCCCCTATTAGAAGACTGCTTTTAAAGTAAATTTTTGATGGTCGACTTAAAGACCATCACTGTACGTTTTCTCATTTGTATTTTATGATTGATTTATTTCACAATTTGAACTAACATAATGCAGATAAAACAAATTTGAACATTTATATGTTTTTAACATAATTATATCATCTCAAATGTTCTATCATATTTTTGACAAATTTGTTATTGATAGAAACTGTAGTCCTTTGTGAAACAACCAATCATAAGACAGTAGATTTCAGATTTTCTTTAGGGACAACCATCTGAGGAGTAATTTATTGGTACTAGTTATGTACATTTAATAAAAACATATTACTCATACATTACTTTATTATAAAAAATTATACAATGGATATTCAACATGCTTATATTATACACAATAAAAGTAAACATCACCTACATAAAATAAAAATAGACCACATTAAAGCTATTTTTCTACATAATATGATGAACCCAAAGCATGAAAAATGCACCAGGTGGCTTTGGAACACACACATATATTATACAGATCTTCTCTTCTCTATGTAATTTAACCTCATATCTTATAGGTTGGGAGAGGGAAACTTTGGATCACACAAGGTTACTGAGGACATCCAATCCAGGACCTGCCCCAAGACAACACAAATATTTTAGACAAGATGCACAATTCACTCACATTCATACTGAACCTGGCGAATATGATGATCACAGATTGTTTGGGCCTTAAGGTTTCCTAACATTTGTCGTACAGGTTCAGAGAAACCATCAATAAAACCATCATCCAGGAAATCTGTCATGACTGGGGATTAAACTCAGGCCCTCTGCAAACAAAGCAGCGATGCTAGCCTGAGACCATAGCCGTGGTCTACATTACAAATAAAACTTTAAATAAACACTTTCTTTGCAGATGTATAAATACATTTCAGATAATTTATATTCATTATAGGTGAATGAATGAATCTTTGGATTTCTGACTACAACAAATAAGTCAAGGCATAATAGTGGCTAGAAGGGAGGGTGCAGCACAGGCATGTGAGAATTTATAATGAATTTACAATATTTCTATTTGTACAGTAAAACTACACATAATTTGACCAATATCATGAGAGAAACATTTTATATATAGAATTACATCCTGCCTATTAGGATTGCATTTGTGAATATTATTAATGGCAGTTACCTGGAACATATTTACTTATTTTCTCACAAGGAAATTTAATTTGCAGTCATCTTTCTTTTTTGTGGCAGAAAGCTTAAAAAAACTTGAAGAGAAAAACATAAACTACTGAATTCTGCTTATATGATTCTAACAAAACGATTATAAAATAGTATATATCTCAATATCCGGTTTGTGATCTGGGGATTAAGTTGCTCATCCCAAGAGTCAAGGGTTAAACTCTGGCTGGGGTCGATATATTATTAGGATGGATGAATCCTAGAAAACAAAAAGTTTTCTGGGAGAAACTTAAAGCCATGGATTCCGAGTCTGAAGATTTCAGGCTCGTAACATAATCTCAGCCTACATTGGAGCAAAATTTAATGACCTTTCCCATCCAAGTAAAGGCTTTGTAAAGACTTAATGAAAATTAGCAGCAGAAAACATATTACAGTAATTAAGACATTTTGTCTGTACATTCTTACCTCTTAGGGTTGTTTTTGTCGAACATATGTTTCAAGGCTTCTGATTACAGTCTGTAATTGCTGACGATGGGGCTCAGAAGCCTTGAAACATATATTTGACAAAAACAACCATAAGAGGTAAGAATGTACAGACAAAATGTCTTAACTATTAAACAAACTTCTTAATGATACTTCCTATTGCATTTTAAAATACTATTACAGCTTCAAAAAATCTGTCTACATTGGTGAAAACTTAATTTCCTGATATACAAGATAATATATTAAATCAGTGGTTATGTACAGTTTATAAAATAATAATAGAAACTTTTATAAGGGTTGGGGAATCAAAATTGGACGTATATATCAGGGGATCCTGGCTCTTATGGACCATATGGTAATGATGATGCTTATGATTGACTCTCTACTCCATTTATACTAAAGAACATTTACTCCTTTTCAAACTGAGTCTTCAATGCACAATTGTTAAATATTGTCTAGTCATGTGTTAGATCTTCAATCTTTTCTAAAAACCAACAAAAATGAAAAGATTGAAGACTGCAAAAAATCGGGAATTTATCAAATTAATTGTAAAGATTGTGAAAAGATATACATAGGAAAAAAAAAGGAATTTAATACAAGATTAAAGGAACACCTCAGAAATGTTAAAAATGGAGAACAGAAAAATCTGCAATAGCTGTAGATGCCTGGTCAGAAAAACACAGAATAGAAACCAAAACAAAATTACTTAAACAATTGGAAAAACCGAAGGAACTCACAATTTGGGAAAAAATTTATATATGCAAGAATAAAAACACAACTATGAATTTTGAAATACCCGGTGATAAGGAGAGCGGATTGATTTGGAAGTTCGTCGGTCAGCCATCAGATGGCGCGGAGGTCAGTCTGCAGGATAGGAGGCCATTGGACATCAGTTGTGAATGTAATACAACATTGAGAATATCACAAATGAAGTGAAGAAACTCGAGTCTGCTTGGGAGTTAAGAAGTATGAGGTGAGTGAAGAAACAACTATACAATAATATCTAAAATGTTTAACTGCACATCATACGCTTTTATTCCTTGTATGTTCCTCAGTATTGGACTATCCTGGAGAACTGGTCTTTATATGCATGCAGTCTAAGTCTTCGGTGACATTCGAGAATGAAGCGATGTAATATCCCAGCAAGCGTTCTAGAAAAAAAAAGGAATGTTTATGATTTTATCAGATAATCAAAAGTGACTAATATTTATTCACCATCATATATAGACTATAGAACAAATGCATAATATTTTTAGTGGATTCTACTACTTTAATAACATTGTAATTTCTCAGACGTCATAAGCTAAGGGGCAAAATGTTTATTTTCTGCTATATTAAAAAAAGAATGTTCCAAGAAAAACATAATGTGTAGCAACAATTGATATGTTACATTACTTTATGCATTGTAATTTGATTCCCTTTCAGTTACTGGTACACATTATTTTATTCATGATTGCTGTATTAACAAGTTTCATTATTCTCATTATGGATGTATTGGATTACAACTCACCTCTAATTCTCATATAATGTTTTCACAGTTCATACCAGAACATGTTATACAAATACAAAATTTTGGACAATTGCATACAAACGTTAAGTTGCTATATTTATGGCATTTCTTATTAACTTGCTTTTAATTAAATTAGAGGTTTCTTTATGGGAAGCCATATTATCTAATAAACTAATTGGTGTACACAAACTTGCAGTGCACCATAAGGCAAATTTGGCTATTATGTTTGAACAGTGACTAATTCAGGTGGGTTAGAGGCATAGAATCTCCAAAACTGACTTATGCTGTAATAAAGGTCACCATTTATCAAATATACAATGAAAGTTGCTTAAATCTCTGATGGCTGTACTATAGTTTATGACCCACTATGCTATACCATACAACATTAATATGACACTGTTACACTATTTACTTTTTCCATTTCTACTGACATTTCCTACTATTTTAACATTTTGTAATGATTCTTAAAACATTTTTCTTTATATTTCTTATATATTTATCTATGTATACAAAATCTCTCAATCATTTCTTCTAAGTTCTACAGAGCTGTAGTGCATATGTGCATGCAAAATGTTTTGTCAATATATGGCAAGACTAACTGTGCTATTGTATGGCAATCTTTCACAATATAACTGCTATTTTATTTTGTTTGGTTAAGAAGGAAAAGTTATTGTACACCAAATTAGATTATCGAATAATAAATTATTTACTTCATTAGGTTATGAAATTACAAATTAATGTACATCCTTTCTTTAAAAGCATGTTTGGGAACTTATTGTGAAGATTGATTATTCCAATAGCAAGATACTCTTGTCATCTATCGAGTAAGTTCATAAGCTTTAAAATAATAAACTATAAAATTGTGTATATAAACTCTTAAAATAAAAATAGTGGCTAGTAAAATAATGTAGCCTATAATATTCGGTTTTATACCAGTCCGGTGAATTTTGTTTTCAAAAAATCCAAGTAAACGAAAGTTATACATTTTTAGTGTTCTTATTAAATACTAACGAATACGCGGCGTGCGCTGTTACGCCTAAATAAATTAAATATGTGTTATTTTCTGTTGAAAAGTTGTACCGAAATGAACATTTCGATACAGGAATTACGTCTTACTGCGCAAACTATACGTTATCGCGTCTCCATTTCGAGTGTCATCTTTATGAACAGTGCCAAATGCTTTCCTATCTATCCCTTCCCTTCCTAGTGCGCACCCTGTGCTATCGCGCATCCCCCCCTCTTCCTGTGAACTCTCATAAATAGCTGTGTTTTGTAACATCGAATCATCATCTACTTAGTCGCCATTGGAGTCTGGTCAGAGCAGTTCAGGAGAGCTGGTTTAGTTTGTTTAGTCCAGTAAGCCAGGGTGGGGACGCTAGGACAGTATTTCCCCCAACCCGAGGCTGGACTAGAGTGAGTGATAATGTATGTATGTATGTTGATTTATATCATATTTTCTTTTTGTATAGATGATCTACTATGATTTCTTTTCTTTGTAAATTGGATATTTATTTATTTATCTTTATATTATATCTGACTATATTTTGATTCGCATTAAAAGCTTTAGTTGTGCTTTTTACTTACTCTATGCCTATTCATTCAGTAGTTAGCATACGTCAGATATCAAAGTCAAATTCCAAAAGCTTGCTCAAGCGTGTGTTAGTTCCTTTATCCCAAAGCTTCCACGATTGTATTTTATAAGTCAGTAAACATTACATATTGGGAGAATTTAGTAAAGAAAGTTGAATTCCTCTTTGCCTCTATGGGCCCGGGCAAAGATGTCACAAATTTGAACGATCTATGCTTTCCAATCAAAATAGTGATCAACAATATATAACCCTGCGTGGGTGCAAAAATTATTTAGCAGAACGTGGTTAAATAATATTAAGACGCCACAAAAAGGTTTTGCAGAGCAAGGTTCAATACTGCACAAAGTTATACGAAAATTACGGGTTTATTAAATTGTCTGAAATACATAGTGTCGAACCAAGCATGGCGGTTGCTAGTGTCAATAGCCTATTTAATTCGGATTTCAGGTAAATTCCCACTTTTAATGACCATTTTTCACTGATGTTGGGCAATATCTACCTTTATGATCTTGAAGAAGATTTTCGGGATGTAGGCCGTGGTCGGACCAATCAGAAGGCAGATATAACTTACAAACACATCGCGGTGAACGTACAATAGGACAGACAGTTGACAGAATTGCCAGTCTCAAGACAACCCTTGAGGATGCCAGACGCAATCTCTGGCGAAACGTCGGGGAACTACAAGACTCACGACCACAGCCAACAGCCCGAAAATCTTCTTCAAGATCATCAGCAACTCCGGCCGTGAAACTCTATGTGAATACAATACCTACCTGGGTTTATTTCAATAGCATATATACTGAGTTTCTTTGTGAAACATAATTAATTTCGACCGCTAGCGGATTCAGTTAACTACATGGTCTTTATAGGAAACCAGACATAATAAGAAGAGTTAAGTCTCGTAGACTGCGATAAGCAGGGCATGTGGCACGAATGGGGAATGAAAGACGTGCATGGAAGCTTCTTGTAGGAAAACCAGAGGGAAAACGCCCAGTTGGTAGACCAAGAATTAGGTGGGAAAATAACATTAACCATGATTTGAGGGAAGTAGATTATACAGGGGATGATTGGAAAACAGTAGCTGAGGATAGGGATGTATGGATAGTTATGGGTTCGATAGTGCCAGTGAGTTAGAGTTAGTTAGTTAGAGGGATTTTTAAATGTTTATTTCAGGCGAAATGGTTTTAGAGAATAAATAGCGACTAAACACTCTCCGTACCTGATATCCTTTATTCTATATGTTCTTTATATTGTCCTATTATAATCTGGTAATTAGCGGATAATAAATTGTGCAGTAAATGTTCATTAATATTGATTCCCATTCCCGCACATCAGCAGTTCCCAACCTTTTTTGACTCGCGAACCCCTTCCACAACGATCTGAGTTTGGGTGAACCACTGACTTTTAAACATAATACAGTAGACATGCATAAAATTTAATTCCAAAGAAAATGTTTAATAACCTTAAATTAGCTTAACCCTTAACGGTTAAAACCCAAAGTTACACAACGTGTAGACCTACTTGTAGCAAAATCAAATGCATTCCTAACGTTGTTACATAACTGTAAAATTAGGCATTAGCGGTAAATATTAATTTATTGTGGAAATAATGTATTAAATTCCCGATGCTACACATAGCAACAAGGGAAATTATATTGTTAATTTAATTTAAAAATACTAATAATAATAATAATAATAATAATAATAATAATAATAACAATAATAATAATAAATAAGAATAATAATAATAAATGATCAAAGGCGAAGTGAGAATATACGAAGAGAACTGAATATTTTCAAACTATTAGATAGAATTACACAATACAGAAATGAATGGATGGACCACATCAATAGAATGGATAACAATAGAATTCCCAAACAGATTCATTACAAACCACTAGGACGAAGAAATGTTAGAAGATCCAGTAAAAGATGGATAGACCAATTCTAACATGAGATCGGAACTGACAATAATAACAAATAATAATAATGATAATTACAATGCTGCAGAAATGAAAGAAACAATACTAGACCTAACCTCGAAACCCACTGTACTCAAAAGACCGGCCTCCTGTTTTTATTTCGTTTATACTGGTTTTCCTTATTGTTTTACCTGTTTGTTAACTTTCTTTAATTCTTACATGGACACACACACCCAGTCCCAAGGTGGAGATTTAAAATCTCCTACCCAGCCAGGAATCGAACCCGGGTCGCCGGAGTGGAAGGTAGGGACTCTACCGACTACGCCACAGCGAAGGACAACCTAACAACCTAAACACTTCCTCAGATACTACAGCTCCACATCAACACCGTCACAGTGACGAACTTCATCAGCAACATCTTCCGCTCACTTCAAGAATAAACTCTTGAACAATCAAACTGCAGCAAGACAAAATGTAAATGTATGTAAATAACTGTAAATATTCCGTGATATGCCCATGGTGAAACGCGGGTTGAAATTATAATGTAATAAAATATTTAAAAAAATAAAAAACCTCGAAACCCGCCATTACGGAGAAGTTTTGGCGAACCCGTTGAAATATTTTGCGAACCCCCTGGGGGTTTTCGAATCACAGGTTGGGAAACGATACCCTACGTGATTTATTCCATTTTATCATTTTATCTTCTAAAATTATCTTGCACAATATCTTGAACATATTTTCATTACAATCGACCAACTACTTGTGCAGTTTTGCGAGCTCAAACATACGCAGCTGAACTTTTATCCCATAGGTCTAAATATTACCCGAGACCTCTGAGTTTAAATTACTGATTCATTTAGCTTGTGAGGATCGAGCGCTGCAAATACTCAGTTTCGTGCAAGCAATAAGTTCTCTGGTTCGAATCCCGGCACAATAAATGCTGACAATAAAAACATGAATCTGTAAACTAAGGATTGTCGTAAGCATGAGTCAAGGAGATATTAATCACTAACTAATACCCGGCGTGCGCTGCTACGCCTAAATAAATGAAAATTAATGTGTTTTTATGTTTAGCTGAATACTTAGAGGGGAAAATAATTATAAATTTATATTTTTTAGATACCCCGTGCTGTTTACCCGGCGTTGTGGGGGAATCTACTCCGTACTCATCTCGATCTTCTTGGCATAAATGAGCTGAAAGACAAAATCAACTTTTATAAGCTTCATCATGTGTTCTGTTGAGGTATTATTCAAAATTAAAATATGAAATTATGGAATATTCATCCTGCCGATGATGGGACAAGTCCCGAAAGCGCTACAGTTAAATAATTAATTAAGTTGACGAGACGGACCTTCAATTGAATATTCCATAATTTTATATTTTAAATTTGAAGAAAAAAAAATAATGTACTTCTTATGATTAGTTGAATAAGTAAAATGAAAAATAATTATAAATGTATATCGTAATTATTACGTGCTGATTACTCGGTGTTGCCTCGATCTTCTTGGCATAAATGAGTTAAAAGACAAAATTCGTTATTGTGAGTTATCCGTAAAAGAATACCCGCCATGTGCACAGGAATCTACATACTTGTTTCGATCTTCTTGGCACCAATGAAAGACAAAAATGGTTATCGTGAGTTATCCGTAAGAGATAAACATATGCTGTCGAGGACTTTTGTAGAGCTTTTTGAACTAATCATTTCTGTGTACATTAATTTTATGTATTTGTTATGATTTAGGCAGCGTAAGCCATTTAAGCGTCCAAAGAGCTACTTTTTTCACGTTTTCCACTACAAAGGGCGTAGGAGTTGAGTATCACAACTCTCTTATAATCTATGTTCATCCCGGGAATCTCCTGAACATTTTGCAAAAATACCCATCATCACAATCGGATCAACAGTATGGCCGCGCATAAAGTGCGACAAACAGACATTCATTTTTCATATATTAGATTAACAAGAGTAACTATAAAAAAAGAAACACTATACCTGTAACTAGATTTAAATTGTTAGATATCATACATATGTAAGTTGTTTTCAGTTTTCTTAATTAGACAAGTAATGTTTATGAATTGTGACTATCACAGTTTTAGTATTTGTCTTGCTATAAAATGTTCAAATTGCTGGTGGGGTTTGTTTCCTAGCGGCAAGATTGGATATGTTGAATTCATGAAGAGGAAGGGTTTATCCTCATTAATGTTTCACACCAAAGCGTTCAATGCTACCAGTGAATTCACACTTAGTTCGAGACCAGGCTGTAGAAATGCAAGGTGAAAACGAGTTATATCGACAAATTTAAGTGAAAGTTTCGGGAATATTTGCTAATTATTTTGACTATTTAACTCAGGTCCCAAATGGGAGTCAATGACCAATCACGTTTCAATGAATTTTGTTTTACACCGATCACAGTCGTGTATGACCTCGATAATTATCGAATTTCGATTACCAAAATAAAGAAAGCTCCTCATTTTAATATTCTGAACAGGTCAGAGCATTATTTTTCAGTGACTGACTCTCTAACAAATACGTTGAATATAGCAAATAATAAACAGATTCCTTCGGCCTACATATTTGATAATTCTGTGTTAAATAATTTTGTTTTTAAATACTGATTTTACTAGGTTGTTTCCGAAAAAAATGAATTAATAACCAGAGAGCGGGGTTTGAGCAAGTAAACAGACGCTTCATATTACCTGCCACACGGAGTATGTACTGCGCAGGACTCTTCCTCTACAACAGAGCGTTTCGTAGCGACTGTTTCATTTATTCGCTGCATAAAAAGTAGTAAATAACTGTGGAAATATGCCTAAAGTAAATTAGAGTAATATAACATAATCATCATCATCACAATTAGCATCGTTTGTAGAGGAATTTGGCACAAATGGCGA
The DNA here is from genome assembly GCA_030220185.1 of Diploptera punctata. NCBI lineage: Eukaryota > Metazoa > Arthropoda > Insecta > Blattodea > Blaberidae > Diploptera > Diploptera punctata. The sequence goes on from JASPKZ010007914.1 coordinate 403,242, forward strand.
AATGTAAGGTATGTCACATAGATCTCAAAGGAAGTTTTAAACATCATGTTAAACAACATTGTAATTCAAGAAAACACAAGGAAAATGTTGTATTATTAAAAAAAAAAAGTGTAGCTTTAACCTCCGCAGACCCAAACTACAGATCAGAATTTTTCGAGGATTTGTGTCATGCATTAATAAGAGCAATTATTCTTTTAAAATAAGTACAGCATCCTTGTTTCGTAGCTTTCTTAAATAAATATACTAACAGAAAAATGCCTTCAGAAACACTATTACGAAAAACATATCTACCAACAGCCTATGAAAAATGCCTAAATTACGTAAGGGATGAAGTAGCAGATAAAACGATGTTTATGTTTATAGACGAAACAATAGGTTCCGCTCATAGGTCAGTCGCTAATGTTATTGTAGGTACCATAACGCCTGATGGTCAGCTAAAATATTTCTATTCACATCCGAAGAGATGGAGGAAGTTAACCACTCTACAATTACTCGCTTGTATACCCTCCTGCGGCCTGCCGGTATTAAGAAAGAAAATACTTTATTTGTTTCATATATGAGAAAAGCTGCTACAACAATACAGCAATCATGTCCAAAATTAATAGATTTAAAATGTCTAGATCATTGTCTCCAGCGAGTTGCGGAAGAAATTGGAACCTGTTTTCCGGATGTTGATACATTTACAAACAACTTGAAAAAGATTTATCTCAAGGGACCATCAAGAATTAGAATATTTAAATAAATGCACCTGGAATTCCCCACCTCCACAGCCAATTGTAACTCGGTGGGGAACAGACTATAGGCTGCACTATACTATGCCCAGTTACGACAAAATTGTAAGTATAATTAATGTATTTGACGATACAAAAAATCTCGCTATACGTGCAGTGAAGCAAATAATTTCACCAGCTTTGTTTGAAGATATTTCTTATAATCCAAATAATTTCAGTAAAATTGCAACTGCAATACAAAATTTACAATAATCTAAACTAACAATGCCGGAAGCTCTCGAGACAATTGAGAAGTTTGAGAAACACTGAGTGAAGTATAAGTGGGAACTGTTAAAGAAAGAGTAGCAAATACACTTAAAAATGTTTTAAAGAAGAATACTGTGTACGCAGAAATGTGCTAAATGAGGGGCGTGTTGCTCAGTCAGGAAATCTCAAGAAACCCTGATACTTTGATTCTTTATTTGCTCCTATTTTGTTTGAAAAATATATTATTAACAGAGTAAATTGTGCAAGGAAGGCGATTAGATCCCTGAATGATATTTTATGGAATAGAAATTTGACCAGAAAAACAAAAAAAAAAGAGAGATTATACAGACAATAATAGAAAGTATAGTTACACATGGATCAGAAAGCTGGAAAATAAATGAAAGGATGCAGAAAAGAATCTTGGCGACAGAAATGGATGGATTACGGAGAAGTATGAGAATGTCCAGGCTACAACATATTCGAAATACATTTATCAGACAAGAAATGGATGCACAAGAAACTGTTATCGATAGGATAACAAAGAGAGCTCTACAGTGGTATGGACATGTACAACGGATGTCGGAATACCAGTGGCCTAAACAGGTGTTGGATTGGATGGTACCAGGCAGAAGAAGGAGGGGGAGAAGTAGAAGAGCATGGTATGAGGGAATATATGATGCTATGATGAAGAGGGGTATGGAAGATGGACAATGGGAAGATAGGAATCTCTGGAAAGCAGGAATCAAAGGCAAACTGCTGTAAAGTGGAAAGCCTGTATTAAGTATTAAGTAAGTATTTGCTCCTATTACGTCGTGCGACGTGGAACGTAGTTTTTCAAAATATAAAAATAGTCTACGTGCTAATCACATGAGATTTACTATCGTGCATTTCGGAAGTACATTGCAATAATTGTAATCATGATGTATAAGAAAATATTTCTGTATTTTAAACCCTTATTCAAATGAGGTAGTTTTATTGCACACTACAAATGACGAAACATACTATTATTTACTTCCTTCTATAATTCTTTATCCTGGTATAACTGCTTTTAAAGCAGGGTATAATGCCTTCCACCGAACATCATTTTGTTTATACTGAACACTGCAAGGTAACAGATACATCATCGCTACTTATATTCCGTGCATTTGTAACTTCATTGAATACTTACTAGAACCCCGCTCTCTGTTAATAACCTATAACGTTGGTCATAATATACAGTTTGATGAATTATATTTTTTCTCCACTAAGGTGCATTCTTACAATATTACGATCTTATTTGGCAATAAATAATATGATCAATATGCAGTGATGAACAAATGAAACACAATAAACGTTTCTAATTTGTTTTCAAACATCGCCGTTTACATTAAATATATACATATTTTAAAATAACTATATTTGAATAATGATTTGTGAGTAAACAACTTAATTTTATTCGTTAAATAGTCCTAACAAATGCCACTCTTGATTTCCAAATTCTCTAGATAAATCCACTCGTTACTTAGTGACATGGAGAATTTATCGATAATTTGGAAATATCTCGTGACATTACTTAGGATAAATTAATCTGAGATTTCCGGTACATTATCTGTATATATTGTTTCAAATCTTATTTCTTGCTACGGCGTTGTATAATAACTCGATAAAAGCGCGAAATAATCCGCGGAAACTACACTGAAAAAAGTACAATAATTAAAGTATAAAAATTAAAATATGCGGAATTATATAGTATATTGTGAAATATATAATATAGTACCAAATACGTAAAACAAATATGTCAATTAAAAGTTATGTACAACTTTCCCGCATGTTTTTCTCGTCAATAATTGTCATTTATTCGTGCGTAAATACAGTACTATTTTGCTGTCTCACTATATCTCTGTACCTCTGGAGAAAAAGTCCTAGAGAAAAATGTCTGCAATCAAATTAAGTTTAGAACTTGTGTTCAAGACCTCATTTATAAATGAAATTCTGCAAAACTAATGTCTAATTTTGTGTAACAGACAATTTTTTCATGAACTATATTTTAATTATTATTGTGCATATACATATTTTGCGTTTAGTCCAAGCTTCGTTGGCATACGCAAAATTGGGTGTCGACAGGGTTTTATAAAACTGTTTAAATAGCAATATAGTATATTTTTTATCCGCTTTCCTCAATTATAATTTATTTAATTCAAAACACTTCATTAAAACTTGAAGTCATTTAAAATATGTTTCATCTTCGGCATGCTAATTGGTACTGATGTCGGCGTATATTTTATATAATGGGTTTAGCTCTGTGGACGTGTTCTCATTTAGAATGTTTATATTCTCAGCTTCTATTAAAATATCCTTGTTTTCTAAGATGCTAATCTTGTTGCTGTTACTCTCTTTCTGTATGGTATCTTCGATTTTGTTAAACTAATGACCCGTTTGTAATATGTGTTTTGCAAAATTTGATTTTTCTTCGTTAGTAACAAAGTATTTTAAATGTTCATTGTATCCTGCGTTTAAAGTTTCTTGTAGTTTCTCCGATGTAACATTTGTCGCACTTATTATGTTTTAGTTTATAAACACCTTTATTTTAACATGTATTCGTTTCTTCTGTTTTATTTAATATGATGTCAAATTTTAAAGGCGATTTTTATATTTTTGTTGTGTTTTTGATTGAATTAGCTAATTTAACTGTTTCGTTTTCTGTATAAGCGAGTTAATCCAATTTTAGGTATTTATATTACCTTCTTTTGTCAATTTTGTTATATTTAAGTTGTTTCTCCTTTTTTTGTTTCCTGACCAATTTGTTAATCATTTCATTTTGTAAACAATTTATATAATTTAATTATTTGTTAGTTTGTTCTACCGGGTGCGGCAGAAACAATGACTCATTTTAAATTGCTCGCCATTATTGGACACGGCTTCCTAGAGAGTTGATATCGTTACCAATGCGCAGTGCAGTTCAAAGCATTGCCAGTCAGTATGGAGCGTTGGTCAAACGAACACCGTGGGTTTGCAATAGAAACAGTTTTCAAATGTGGTGACAGTGTCGTAAGGACACAGCGTTTGTTCCGACAACATTTTAAAATTGGTCGGAATGATCAAGTTCCGTCTTGGAAGTCGATTACGAGATCGGTTCAGCAGTTCAGAGCAACAGTATCTGCAGCAAGCAATAAGCCGTCTGGTAGGTCACGTACGATTCGCACCCCTGACAACATTGCAAGAGTAAGAGCTGTAATAGCAACGTCAACTGGCCACCCCGTTCGCCCGATTTATCGGCTTGTGATTTTTGTGTAGTGATTTATAATAATAATAATAATAATAACAATAATAATAATAATACTTTATTTATTCTGGCAGAGTTAAGGCCATAAGGCCCTCTCTTTCACTCAACCAGCACAAATACAAATAAATATTCGACAAATATAGATATACATTATACTAATTATAAACAGTTAAAGATACAATAAATGTAGCAATGTAAATGTCATGTACAAACAACATTTTATAGGGTAATAACAATAATGATTCGATAATAATAATAATAATAATAATAATAATAATAATAATAATATAAAATATGATACATTAAACGGGAAACACCAATTAATATATATATGTATATATATAGGCCTATATATATAATATATATATATATATATCTTACACTGGATAATAATGAAGTCGAGTTTAGAGCAAATATAAATTTAGATTTCTTTTAAAAGATGCCAATGTCCGGCAGCCCCTTATTTCTTGTGGTAGGGAATTCCAGTTGCGAGAAGTGGAGATGGTATATGACATGGAGTGATGTGATGTCCTATGTTGCGGTATATTAAGTAAGAGACTATGTTGTGATCTTGTGTTTAAGTTATGGTTTGAGGATAGATACTGGAAACGGGATGATAAATAATTGGGAATCGAGGTATGTAGGATCTTAAATAGGAGAATTAGACAGTGCGATTTTCTTCTCTCTTTTAGATGTAGCCATGACAATTCGTGGAATAATGGAGAAATGTGATCGTATTTTCGAACATTAAATATGAATCTGATACACATATTATGGACACGCTGCAGTTTGTCCGACAATCCGTCACTTATGTCAGTTAGTAGAACGTCACAGTAGTCAAAATGCGGCATCACTAAAGTTTGGATTAAAATTCTTTTAAGAGTTGTAGGAAGAAAATGTTTAAGTCGCTTTAGGGAATGCATTATGGAGAAGATCCTTTTAGATGTTTGTTTTACTTGCTCATGCCATTTTAAATTAGAATCTAAGTGAAATCCCAAGTTTTTAACGACGTCGGTATAAGGAATTTGTTCATTATCTAATATGACAGCCGGCATATTGCCATTGTTTATGAGGTGTAATAGCCTTGGATGTCCGATAATTATTGCTTGCGTTTTGTTTACATTTAGTTTCAGCCCATATTGTCTGGACCATAAAGATATATGCCTGAGGTCAGTGTTTACTTTGTCAATATATTCATTAATTTCGTCAGGCCTAAAGTGTGTGTAAATCTGTAGGTCGTCGGCGTAAAGATGATGCTTGCAGTTTTGTAGTTTCTTGGTCACGTCATTAATATAAATCGAGAAGAGAAGAGGAGCGAGGACGCCGCCTTGAGGTACCCCTTTCCTCACCAAGCGCCAGGAGAAATGCGATTATTAACAGAAACTGATTGCTGACGATTAGTGAGGTAAGATGCAAACCAATCAAGGCAGTTTTCCGACAGATGTAGTGTCTTTAGTCTCGCTAGCATTAAGTCTATATCTACTGTGTCAAAGGCTTTGCTGTAGTCGAGTAGGATTATTGCGGTGAGTTTGCTTTTGTCCATTGAGTCTCTTATGTCCTCTACAATGTCAAGTAGTGCAGTACTTGTGTGATGTCCTGTTCTAAAACCAGACTGATGTTCATCAAGTAAGTCGTGTGTGGTGAGGTAGTCTGTTAACTGTGAGTGTATTATGTGTTCCAGTGCTTTAGATAAACAGGGAAGAATACTAATTGGTCTATAATCATCGAGTGTTGTGGGAGTGTTTGATTTCGGTGTAGGACGAACTAGAGCCATTTTCCAGAGTCTGGGATAAGTCCCGGTCATTATAGAGGCATTAAAAATGTGGGTTATTGTTGGGAGAATAATGTCTATTATTTTTTGCAGGAGAGTTATTGTTATATTGTCTATTCCTTGTGCTTTAGATTTAATACGTAATACTGCTCTTTTGGCGTCATCAGGTGAGATATAGGAAAAAAGAATTTGTCTCGGGTAGGTTGGGAATATGACATTAGTTCATCTATTGTCTGTTGTTTGTGTTGTGAGGTGTTGTCAGAAGGGAGGCGGGTAAAATGGTCATTCAACTCATCTAGTGGTAGGTCAGCTGTTTCTACCTGTAGTTTATTTTGACAGAGGCCTATTGATTTTAAATTTTTCCACATGTCAGCTGAGTTGGACATAGATTGTGTAATAATAGTATGGGCATATCTTAGTTTTGCATTCCTTATAGTCTGGTTGACTTTATTCCTCAGATGTTTGTATGTCTGTAAGTCTGTCAGTTCTTTGTTCCTCCTGTATTTCCTGAATGTTACGTCTCTCTCTATCATAAGCAAGCGGATATTATCAGACATCCAGGGTGCAGGTGGTCTGTTTATACGTCTAGTCTTGATAGGTGCGTGTTTGTCATACAATTGTAAAATCATGTCATTAAAATTTTCAACTTTCTCGTCTACAGTTTTAAGTGTCCATATGTTGTTCCAAGGTAGTTTTGCAGCGTCATCAATTAATTGCGCATAATTTATATGTTTCAAGTCTCTGTATGTTACAAGTCTAGGTCTACGTTTAGAGCAAAGGAGTGAATATTCAATGTATATTAAGTCATGTGCAGAGATGCCTGGAGCTTCTATCTGTCCACTAGTTATAACTTTTTGAGGATTATTTGTTATAATTAAGTCTAGTAGTGTGTCAGAATACCTAGTATGATGGGTTGGTTCTGAAGGCAGTATTGTCATATTGCATGACTGGAACATTGTCTGTAGTTGTATAGTGTTGTAAGAATTTGTGGCTAATAGGTTAGTATTGAAGTCTCCTAGTACAATTACATGTTCATAAGATGGTATCAGATTTTGGAGAAACTGTTTCAATGTCATGCAGGTGACCGACATTTGGGGGCTTATAAACTACTCCTAATAAACATTTCTGCATTTTCACTCTAATTTCTATAAATAGGTATTCGGGTCGAAGACGAGTATTCACTAGGCGAATGGGATACAATTTTCGGTTGTAGATCGGAAAGTATATACATCGCCACGCCGCCTCCATTTTCCCGAATCTGTCATTCCTAATCAAGGTGTAATTTTGCATGCTTACAAGAGAAGAAGGAAGGGTATTTTTCAGCCATGTTTCAGAAATTAAAATGGCATGCAGATTTAGTGTTGAAAATATAGTTTGGAATTCTGAGAAGTGGGACAGGAGTGACTGTGCATTACAATGTGTTATTTTGAGTGTATTGCTGTTCAAAGAGAAACGTGATTTTAAAAGGTCTGAGGTGGAAGGGGTATGTTGAGATGGGGACAATGGAACTGTCAAAGACCGAAAAGGGGCTGCAGGTGCATTTCTTAAATCTATGGTTGAAATGTTACTAACTAAAACAAGAAACCCGTAAATATGAAATATCAATTGGTGTTTAGTATATGAAGTACAAAATTAAATTAATAAAAAAAATAGATTATACACGAAAAAATGAAGAAAAAATTTAACACAGTAAATAATTAAGTACTAATAGCAATAAATTACAAAACAGTAACGAGTTTCTGAGTTGATTATTACCACTCTGACCTGAGATCTGATATATGATTTATTCGCTTTTTTCTGTCTCCTACCTTAACAATGACAGAACCATCTTGGGTCCAGACATTGGTTACGCCATGAATATTTATAGCTTCGCGAAGTAACTGATGCCTAGCACTAGTAAGGTCTTCACGAATCGTAATTCCACTGCCTTTCAAATTCTTTTTATTTCGAAACACCTCACTTCGCTTACGGTAGGACACAAATTTAACAATGACAGCCCTAGGTCGTCCACAATCTGTTTTTCTACCTACACGATGACTACGGTCAATGTCACTGACCTGGAGACTAACACCAACTTTCTCTGCTACCTGCAAGGCGATGGCATCTGTGTCTTCATTTTCTTCCTCCGCAATGCCAAAAATACGCACACACTGACGCCTTTGGTATTGTTCTAAGCTATCAATCTTAGATTCCAAAGTCACTATCTTGTTATCACGGTCCTGAATAGATTTCTGGAGTTCACTGATTAAGGTGTGACTTTGCTCTAATGCCACTTTTAATTCTATAACCGCCACAACAACATCTCCTTTATTATATTGGCAACACTTGTCAGCATGGTAGCATCTAAAACACAAAGTGAATGCTAACAAGCTAACAACTCTTGAAGAGACTGAAAAACAACTTCCACGCCGAAATCGAGGCCATAAAACAGGTGACATTCTTCGTAAGGTCATGGAGAATGTGAGTATTCGTGCAGAAGATTGCATCGTCAACAACGGTGGACACCTAAAGGAAACAATTTACGAAAAGTGACATGTGTAATTAATGGTAGGATGTGTTCTTTCGAACAATGTACACTAATAATGTGTAGTTCTATTTCTTGATCACAAAATAACATGTTTAAAATGGGTCCCTTGCGGGGAAGTGTCTGCCGCAGCCTGTATTTAATGGTAACTTTAACGTTCAGTTTATTAGGCTGATAAAGATACTCATTTTCTGCTGTGTTGGGTGTCTTGATTTTGTTTTATGACTATTGTATTACTGGTTGGTTTTCTGTGTATACTTACGTCCTAAACTATTGGTAATTAGATATTTTAGAAATGGTTAAATCATCATCAGTTTAACATAATCGCAGGTACCATGACGATCATACACAAAGAGAACAGCAACAATAAGTTTAGCATCTTAGAAAACATGGAAATTGTAAGGAAACAAAAAATATGAACATACTTAACGAGAACACACCCATAGACCTAAACCCATCCTATAAGTTACACGCTGACATCAGTACCAATTAGCATGCCGAAGAGGAAACATTTTTTTGAAAGGCCTTCATGGTTTAATAATTTAACGAATTTTTAAATAAAAATCAATTATAATTGAGGAAGACGGATAAAAACTGTACTATATTATTATTTAAAACATTTTAATACATAACCTCAATTGTGATAACAATGGATATTAAAAATATTGATAAGGTTTTATAAGCCCTCATTCTTTTATACCTCTGCACTGCTCGTTTGAAAAAGTTTCCAACAGGTGTCGCGGATATTTTTTCAAGGCCGAACCAGACATCATGTACCTGAGCCAGCAGATGAAAGTGGATTATGTAATCACGTAATCCTGCCAATATACACAACGCTCTTTGACGATATATTTTGTTTTACTCGATGCCCCAGATTGTCATTTCGACATTTTTGGGTTTCTCTCCTGGCATTGGACTGAAGTCATAAAACTATTAAGCTAATCAAAATACTAATGCTCACTCTAACTTGATTTTTCCTATAAAACAGTTTAATCACATTCAGTATACAATATAGAAACATAAAAAATTGCTATTTATGTCTGGAAAATAATGATTATGAATGTATTTTGAAATTTGCAGAAGACGTGGAACTATTTCTTACGTTATACCTGTCGACAATTTTGAATTTTCATAGAATAACTATATTGGAGAGCTAGTTATTATACACGCACTTAAATTGTAATTAATACAACGAATGGTTGTAGAATTGAATATAAAGTTTAATATTAAAACACACATGGCGATTATTGACTTGAAGAAGGCATTTGAAAAAGTAAATGGAAACAAATTATTAGATATCCTCAAATATGATGGAACCCCAGACCAACTGATAAAAGCTATATACCTGTCGTATATTTATAAGGATAATTACGTCTAAGTTAAGACTGAAAATAAAATCTCTGAATGCAGACCAATTAATCAAGTTGTTAGACAAGGATGTGGTCTTTCACCAATGCTCTTCATAATACACATGAACTCACTTCTTGAAGAATGGAGACTACAACCAAATGACAGTATACCACTTAATAGATTATATAATATAGACACCTTATTATTTGCAGATGACATTGTGTTTATAGCGAATTCAAAAGATGACCTACAACGTTCAGTCCACTCTTTTCACTAAATTGCAATAAACTACAACATGAAAATCTCAACAGAAAATCTAAAGTCATGACTTTCCTAGGAAAAGACCCAGGTCGCAGTTAAATTATTATTAATAATAGAATATTAGAACAAACCAACACATTTAACTATCTCGGATACCAAGTTACATACGAAGAGGAAAAATATTTTATTCAAAAAATTATACAATTTAACAGAGTAACAGAAATTATAAATACTATTTTCAAGCCAAACACAGTGCAGCAACACACACGAATTAGAATTTATAAAACACTGGCCAGACCCATATTATGTAACGGCAGTGAGACCTGGACAATTCGCAGTGTAGATGAACAAAGACTAAGAGCGGTAGAAATGAAATTTATGAGACGTACTGCAGGTAACTCAAGAACAGACCATAAAAGGAATTCTCAGATTCTCAAAGAATCTGCCCGAGGGCAGATGGAATATGTGCAAAAATACAAAAACAACTGGCAATCTCACATAAGAAGAATGAGCAGAACAAGAATACCACGTCAAATCTTAAATTATCAGCCACCAGGCAAGAGATTATTGGAAAGACCCTTCAAACGATGGATTGAAATCGTAACAAACCGCTAGGTCTATCACATGAAAGGAAGAAGAATATAACGTGTTTTTAGGCCTAACATAACCTCAAAGCTAACCTAACGCAATTTAAGTAATCTAATCAGTAAAAGTAGGCCTATGTAGAATGCCATATAAAGCAACGCCCAAAAATAATGTAAATTGTCCATCCATAGTAATTCTGCCCGAGGGCAATTCTTTCACTGCAATCATTGCATTTTCATGCTATGCTTTGCAGCTTTACTAGGGAATTATAGGTGTGGTAGCTTTCCGTTGCTTTCCACACCGGTGAAGGATGATGATGATAATGATAAGGATAATGATGATGGCCGGATGATTTTCGGGGACCGTTGAGCCCTAAGCTTCCTGACATTTGTCTTACAGATGAGGAAAAACCCCGAAGAAAACTTCACCCAGGAGCCTGTCCCGACCGGGAATCGAATCCGGGCCCGCTGCGTGACAAGGCAGCACGCTAACTCGAGACCACAGTGGTGGACATGTAAATGGTAAGTTCTGAAATTCTGAACATGTTGGCTTCATTGGAACAAACAAATAAAATGGCTGAATAAACAGTATGAGTCCTTTATTAAACAATTTTGAACTGTTCAATATTCTATTAAAATCTAATCGAAAAACAATTAGAATACATTTAAAATAGGTTTTAAGTGGTTAAAATAAATAACCTGTGAAAGTACGAGTAGATCATAAAATTGTGTAATGTATTTTAGAATCTCCGACCCAAATTGAAACCTTGAGCCGAAAACTATATTAATGATTCTGGTGGACTTAGTCAAATGTAGGTGCATTCTTTACAACATGTGAAGCGAAAAATGTTTCTAAGTTCCAACCGTACACCATGCGCATGCGCCAACAAACACGAAGCGGTTTACACTATGGAAACAGGGGATGCAGCCAAATTATACACTATATATAACGTACCTAAAAGCTATCCGAATGCAATTTAAGTACTCTAACCTGTGAAAAACCAACCTAGATCTAACCTAACGCAATTTAAGCACTCTAACCTGTGAAAGAATTCAACGCCAAAAAATAAATAGGAAATTCTGAAATATATGTGTACAGTTAATTAGTACTTACTCTATGTTGGCTGCACTGGAACACGGCTTTGATTTTGCTTATAATATTCGTTAAAATAAATATGACTGCCACATTTTAACGCTACATATGAAGTTAAATATCATAGAAAAATATATTAAAATAATCGTTAGAAAAAATGTAAAAAGCATTGCAAATGGTGGAAAATCAGAAACAAAATGGAACCACCAAGAATATAATTTGACAGGAGTTTATGAAGGAATTAAAAAAAGTCGCTTCATAGGTTGAAAATATTAGCCTAATGTGTTTTAGCTGATATATCCACGTGTTTCATTATCACAGGTACTCGGTATCCTGAATATTTTAATCATGATAATTCAACAATGTTTGTTGTAGGCTACGTACAGGTTTCCTCTCTTATAATAGGTTCATGCACTTTCAAGCCTGTAATTTGTTTTAGTTGCAGAAATTTTCATGACATCCTCTTCTGCTAAGGAATGCAATTGAGAGGTAGACTCTCACAAACCAGTTAAATTACTTCGTCATCCGTAAATAATATCCAATATGTTGTATTTGTTATCCTTGACTTAAACTAAGAGACTGTTTTTCGCACCCATATAACACAACGGAAAGAATAGTCTATTTAAATGGTTTTTGTTAAACTATTTTTTTAAGAATTTAAGGTTAAAGTCTTGTACAACTTAACAACATGGCCTTATCTTCCACTCACCAGGACAAACATATATTACATCAGAATATAACAATCTCAATTAACTCTAATATTAAATACTAAGTAAAAATTTAATCAAAACGATAATATCTAATATATTACGATCTATAATGCAACCAGTTAATGTTAGTTAAAATTAAGACTAAAACTATTAAAAAAATGTATACAAGCAAGACATATTAAATTGTCCCTGTCTAGTGTATATAAAAAACAAAGGAAAATAATGAGATATAGAAAACTAATTTTACGATTATACAATATTTAAAACAAAACAAGTATTAATTATGGAAATTAAACATAGGCTGAATTCTGCAATATGGACTCTTGTCGCTCCAACTGCTAAAAAAAGCGTTAAATTAAAAATATATAAAGCTGTCATACTCCCAGTTGTATTATAAGGAAGTGAAACATGGATTCTTACTTTACGAGAGGAGAAAAGATTACGCGTATTTGAGAATAAAATTTTTAGGAATATTTTTGGACCAAACAGAACAGACAGGCGATTGGAAAAGACTACATAACAGTGAACTACGTGATATTTATGGGAAACCAGATGCAATAAGAACAGTTAAGTCTCATAAGATGCGATGGGTAGGACTTGTGACACGAATGGGGAATCAAAGAGGGGCATAGAAACTCCATGTAGGAAAAGGGAAAACTTCCAGTAGGTAGGCCTAGAATGGGATGGGAGAATAACATTAATCATTATTTGAACGAATTAGAATATACAGGACATGATTGATAAACATTAGCTCAGAATAGGGATGTATGGAGAGCTTACGTTCGCGCGGCTATGAATCTATTCGTTCAGGATAGTACCAGATGATTCTATTAGTTAGGTATTTTAATTTATTCATTTCTGTAAAATTTCCACATTTCAGTTAAACATCCATGCCTATTTGATACTGTATTTCTATGGGTGATCATATATGTATTTAATTATAATTATATATTCTGGGGAAGATTGTACATAAATTAAGGAAAGATAAAATTATAAATGAAAAAATAAGAAGGCAGCTGATTATTCAGGCAATAGGTGAATGAGTGGAGAAAAAAAAATTTTTTGCGCGATAGTGCGTTTTGTCGTACTTACAGCAATGGCGACCATGATTGAAAGTTCAACTTCCTACATTTCGGGGTTGCCAACCTAAATAACTATACTCTAATAAAATAACTATACTGTAAATTACATATTACAAAACGCGTGTGAGAAGTAAAACCACTGCCCTCTATGTATACTACATACAATGTATATACAAAACATATTCTAAAGGTAGTGTTAATATATATTATACGAAACAAATCGCTGCATTTTAAATGAACTGAACTTCATTTGAAACAATATAAAACAATAAATACGTTCTTGCCGCCATTTTATAAATAATAATGGTCTCAAGCCTGCTGAATTTTAAACAAATAAACATTGCCCACACTGTTAACATTAGTCAATTGTTTATAATGAACGCAAATGTTTTAATCAAAGAGGTTATTATTTTACTATTATTTATTATTTTTAAAACACCATCGCGGAAAAAATAATGTACAACTCACGTTTGTGAAGTGTTTTACATAATCTCGGAAATTAAAAACCTTGCCATCGCTCGGTTTTAAACATTTTCCTCGTTTTTGTAAAAACTACTTCCCAACCTCGCATCGTAGTATACTAAGAATGGAATCAACATATATCCCGCATGATGCCAGAATTGTAAGCATAGCAAGATATAAGTTAACGCAGGATGGGAGGACACCTGAAAGACCAAAAAAAGTGATGGAGGGACTCTTAATTCTGGATGGATCAGGTCATGGAACTAAAGTAATTGAAGATATTTTCTTGAAGCATTAGTTTCTTAATCTAAAAATACGAAATAAAGAATTGAGTAAATTAATTAAATAAAAATAACTTAGTTTTATTTGATTTTCATATTTATGTAAATTGTACAACCTATTGTTGATTAAAAGCAGATAGATTGAACAGAGTTTGCACAATTCTAATGTGAATCATAAAATTGCGAAATTTGAAAGCACTCTGTAGTGAGAGCGTATAAGCGAAATTTGTTATTACATTTTGTTTACCAAAGTATAGAACAGGTGTCTAGTTTCAGATATTTGGGCTGCGATATTAGCTTCAATATGGAAGGAGATATTGATTCCAAAATAAATACATTTTAGACGGTATGTGCAACAATACAGAGAACGTTCAAAAATAAAATTAAAAAAGAAACAGAAATAAAAATGTATAAAGTTATGGCAATTCCCACAACACTGTATGAATGTGAAACTTGGGCTGCAACGAAAAAACAGAAAGATAGAATACAGACGGCGGAGAAGAGGTTCCTCAGACAAGTTAAAAGATGTACAAAACCATGATCGAAGTAGAAATGAGGATACAAGAGTAGAATTAAAAGTGCAGCCTTCATTGGATTCATTCATAGTGTTCTGCTCAAGAGCCTGTCTTTCACTGCAAACTCAGCATTCTCCACTCTTTCCTTAACTCAGCTTTCCTTTTTGTATCTGCATACAAACCATTTACTTTAATATTGTCTATCATCTGATGTCTTTTTCTGCCTCTAACTTTCTTTCCGTTGACCATTCCTTCTAGGGCATCCTTCAGCAGGCAGTTTCTTCTTAGCCAGTGGCCAATCCAATTTCTTTTCTTCTTCTTTATGAGCTCCAGCATTGTTCTTTTTTCACCCACTCTTTCTAGAACATCTTTATTTCTTACTTTATCTGTCCATTTAATACGTTCCATTCTTCTCCATAACCACATCTCAAAAGCTTCCAGTCGCTTTTCCTCATTCCGTCGTAATGTCCAAGTCTTTGCATCATACAATGCTACACTCCACACACAGCACTTCACTAGCCTTTTTCGCAATTCTTTTGCCAAAGGTCCGTAGAAAATGCTTCTCTTCTTGTTGAAAGTTTCTTTTGCCATTGCTATCCTCTGCTTTACTTCTTGATCGCAGTTCATGTTACTACAGATAGTACAACCCAAGTATTTGAAGCTCTCCACTTGCTCGACGGCCTCATGTTTATCTTCCTTGGTTTCTTTCCTACAATCATGACCTTCGTCTTAGTTATATTTATCTTCATCTCATAATCCTCGCACTTATCATTTAGCTCCAACAGCATATTCCTCAGTGTCATTGCATCTTCTGCTAGCAAAGCCATATCATCAGCAAATCTTATGCACTTTATTCTTCTTCCTCCCATGTTCACACCTCCCGTATTGCTGAAGCAGTTCTTCATTAGGTCTTCCAGGTAGATGTTGAAAAGGGTGGGTGATAGAGGACATCCTTTCCTTACCCCCCTTCCAATTTATCTTCCCTCTGACATTTCTTCTCCTATCTTCACTTTTATTCGCTGTTTCATATAAAGACTACTTATGAGCCTCCTCTCCTTCCAGTTCACGCCAATTCTCTTCAAGATCTTCAGGAGTTTATCCCAATTTACTCTGTCAAAGGCCTTTTCCAGGTCAACAAATACTGCATAAACGTCTTTATCTGTTTCTATATATATTTCTCCTATTGTTCGTATAAATCCAATTGCATCTCTTATACCCTTTCCCTTCCTGAAGCCAAACTGTTCTTCTTCCAATTCGCTTTCCATCGTAGAACGTAAACGTCGATTCAGAATTCGCAGGAGAATCTTTGCAGAGTGCGATATAAAGTCAAGAATTATAGACAAAAGTGGACTGATCACTTGAATGGAATGAGTAAAGAGAGATATCCATTAATGTTACAAGATTCCGGGCTATGTGGCCGTGGTCTATAGCTGGTATTTCTTCCAGACGTTACAAAGTAACCTCACCTAGAAGCACTCGCCACTGAAGATGCCCTCCGCAGTTGAGGTAGAAACGTCTGGAAGAAATTCCAGTTATAGACCACGGCCACATAGCACGGAATCTTTTAACATTATGATTACCGGCCGTGAAACCCTGCATTCCACAAGATATCCATTGTTAGCAAGAAATTATCAAGCATTAGGAAGTCTGATGTTGGAAGACCTAGAAAACGTTGCACTGATGCATTATGAAGTCGGAACAGGCAATTGCCTAACTTTTGGAGTAACGATGATGATTTTATTTATTGGGATAATTCCCATGTGTTTTACTGGATGGGAAAATGAAGCTAGTGAAATGGGAATGTTTGTTTCCTGCGACTGTACGTTGTGAGGGATTAAATATGCCTAGAGAATAATAAGAAACAATTATAAGGCAGACTCCTCAACATTACCGGCTTTCATCTGCCAAGGCTTTGCCAACCAAATCCTCTTGAATTTGTTCCTCATACCAACCTACCCACGCTAACTTTCTCGCTTTAATATAAAGAAACAAACTTACCAATCAGCTTACAGCTTCACTTCCTTCGCCTGAAACAAAAGAAACACGCAACATTATTAATACACTTATACTATAACAATGTTACCAACAGTTGCTATTTGTGAGAGCATAAAGGAATTAGGTCCCACATTGTAATTATTTTCACAATTATTCCTCTATAAAGAATACAAGGCAATTGCAACTGATTCATCACATTTTAATCGGTTGTATAAATCAAACTATAATACGTAGGTCCACCCCGACTGTGGTCTCGAGGTAGCATGCTGTCTTGTCACGCAGTGTGCCCGGGTTCGATGCCCGGTCGGGACACGTTTCCTGGGTGAGGTTATTTTTCGGGGTTTTTCCTCAACTGTAAGATAAATGTCAGGAAACTTCATGGCCCAAACGGTCCCCGAACACCATCTGGCCATCATCATCATCAATATCATATTCGCCTAATTATATTAATTTAGTACACAATTGATCTTCTTGGTGATACAATATTAAAATATATATACAGTCAATATGCCCATTTCACCAATAAATGTTTAAAATGGTCAACTAGTTTCTACAGCCAAGCTGTCATTCTCAAGACCAGATATTGACAGTCAATATCTGGTCTTGAGAATGACAGCTTGGCTGTAGAAACTAGTTGACCATTTTAAACATTTATTGGTGAAATGGGCATATTGACTGTATATATATTTTAATTATATTAAGTTCAGTTTAAGGCCTCTCCTGGCGCATCATTACCATCATCATCAATCTCATAACATCGGGGCAGCGTAATCCCGCCTTCCAGGCGCCAATCTCAGACGTGGGTTACATGTAGGCTACACTATGTCAGACGAGAACACCAGAAATGTCGAAATGACAACCTGGGGCATTGGTAAAAAATAATACATATAACAATGAATGATTCATCAAATGAAAGAGAAACTCAGAACATTTACTTTTACTTTGAAAAGTGTTCTATGTGGCTACCTTCGGTTACACGGCACACGTCTAAGCGATACTGAAATTCGTTGTGGTGAAGGTGGCTTACCTGTGTTATTGTGGTCTCCTAGATCCCCCGGCCTCACGGTTTGTCACTTTTTTTCTTTGAGGGTACATAAAAGACAACGTGTACGTACCATCACTGCCAGCAACTTTGGTTGGGCTCAGGTAACCCATTACACATGCATTTACGACGATTACCAGGGATAAGCTACTCCGCACATGGACGAACTTCAATTTCACTTAGACGTGTGCCGTGTAACTAAGACTGACCACGTAGAACACTGTAAAAGTAAACTTTCAGAGTCTCTATTTCATTTGATGTATCATTCACTGTTACATGTATTATAGTTTGGTTTATAAATCCGATTAAAATCGTGATGAATCATTTGTAATTACCCTGTATAATGGAAATGGACAGTTAATGAAAAACGAATGGAATTTTGAAGAAGTGGCTGAATTCAAATACCTAGGAACTATAATTACAAAGAGGAATGAGATGCAAAAAGAAATTAAATATAGACTCAATTCTGCAAATGCGTGCTATTATGCTTTATAGTCTACCGCTGTGGTCTCGAGGTAGCGTGCTGCCTTGTCACGCAGCGGGCCTGGGTTCGATCCCCGGTCGGGGCAGTTTTTCTGGGTGAGGTTTTTATCGGGGTTTTTCCTCACCTGTAAGACAAATGTCAGGAAACCTTTAAGGCCCAAACGGCCCCCGAAATCATATGGCCATCATCATCATCCTTATCATTATCATAATCATCATCATCATCCTTCACCGGTGTGGAAAGTAACGGGAAGCTACCACACCTACAATTCCCTAGTAAAGCTGCAAGCATAGCATGAAAATGCTATGATTGTAGTGAAGGACCTGCCTTCGGGCAGAATTACTATGGATATGCTTTATAGAGACTCATGTCGTCCCAAGTTCTCTAAACAAACAAACTGAAAGTATAAAAAAACAGTTTTTCTCCCAGTTACATTATATTGATGCTACATGTGGACTCATTTTTTGGGAGGAGGAATAAATAATTCTAAAACTAATATTTTAAGCTTTTAAGCTAATATCGACAGAAATATTAGGTTTATTGCACTTTTACATAATACAGGATGTTCACAAAGTCCTGCTATCAAAACAATGTAACTTAGCTCGTAAACTATTTGAGATAGAGACATGTAGTTTTTTACAACGTATTTTACATCTCTCAAAGTTTTGTTTGTATTTGTTGTAGAATGTGATTTAAACGACAATGATGACACCTCAGTAAAAGACCCAATGTGTATAGTGATATGCTGAGTATGGTAAATCACCAATACCTCCATCTCCGAACGTTATGGCTGTTAACATGTCCAGAACAAAGAAAGTCGCTTCATCAGAGAACATCGCCCTCTGCAGGTACTCATTGTCTTCGTCAATTGCGTTCAGCGTGGAATCAGCAAATTCCGCACGCCGAGGGAAGTCAGTTGGCAGCAACGATTGCGTAATTTGAACTTTATAGGCCTGAAAATGTAGCCGTTAATGAAGGACTTATTAAAGGCTTATTTTGGTAAATGCAGTTCCCGTGAAGCACGAAGAACTGATTTTTTAGGGCTGCGTTAATATGCAAGTTGCACACTGTCGATAGTTTCTTGGCTCACACTTGGTCGTCCCTCCGTGGCAAGTCCATTACACTGGCAGTCGTTAGAAATTTCTCTGTCCATCTAATTATGGATGATTTGGATGGAGGAACTATTCCGTATTGCCGGCGGACAATTACTGGTGATTTACCAGACTCAGCATATGACCATATATATTGGGCCTTTTTCTGTGGCGCCGTCATTCTATTTAAATCACAGTCTACAACAAAATATAAACAAAACTTTGAGAGATGTAGAATACGTTGCAAAACTGCATGTCTCTATCTCAAATAGTTTACGAGCTAAGTTACATTTTTTTTGGTAGCAGGACTTTGTGGACAGTCGTACGTACAAGCACAAGTTTCATTGAATCAACTACCAATTCATTTTTCTTTTAAGACGTGGCATAATTTTCTTCTTCTTCTTCTTCTTCCGAATGCAGTATTGGGTGATGATGCCCGTTCTGCGACTACAAAAACTTATCTTTCCATCGGTTGAAGGGTCTTCCGAGGTCTCTTTTGCCTTTAGGGTTGAGGTGGTAAATCATCTTTGGTAAACGGGAATTTGACATTCTCTGGACGTGTTGGAACCATTTAATCTGATAATTGTGTATATGTTCAACCATTTCCCTACTATTCCACTGCATACTTATCTCATCACTTTTCATTCTATCCCTTAATGTTACTCCAGTTAGTGAGCGGAGGAATCTCATTTGTAAACTATTAATGCGGGATTTATCTTTTGCTCGAAGTGTCCAGCATTCACTTCCGTATAGTAGAGCAGGTTTGGCTATGGCATTATGAAATCTCAATTGGATTTCTTTCCTCATTTGTTTTCCAAAATTTCTCCTAATTATACCTGCTTATTTCTTGTAGTCTTTCGAGTATTTAAAGTTTTCCCCATTATAGGTTACCAGCCTATAGTTGGGTAAGTCCTGTGGTGGGGTTGCCACCTCAATGCCTCTTGGACAGGCATGCTTTTCTGTAGGGATGCTCCCTTAGCCTTTGAAGTTTCTTCTTCTCCGCAAGGCAGCGGTTCCTCTCTCTTTCCCTGAGTGAGGGTAGGGTGCCTCTTCCGCCAAATCTGCCGTATTAAGGGTATCCCTCTCCGCCTTCATTGCCGTTGAGGTCTTCACCGTTCCCTGGCAAGGGGCCCTCACATGGTACTATCAGCCGGGCCAGCTGAACCAAGGTTTTTTTACGAGGTGTTACTCCTCCCCCTCCTCGTTTCTCATCCGGGCTTGGGACCGGCAATGGCGGAGTTCGGCATAATTTTTATCGATGTAAATCTAAAGTTTATAATATGCTTCGTGGCTAATCGTGATGATAAAATTTGCTCCTACTCATAGAATGTCTTCTAGTAATACCCCCTTCTATATCGGAAGACTAATAACATTCTAAACATATTTGTTTCACTAAATAGGAACTCATGGTTTTTAATGTCCCCACAAAAGAAGCCTATTAGAATTTTCTTCTACCATGATAACAACACTCCTACATAACGGTAAAATAGTGTACAGGTGCGTCTGATGGCAGCTCATATGTTACATTAACGACGGTTTTTGGAATATGTTATGTAAGTCATATGTTTTAGTATTATGTAACAATGACTTTCAAAGGCGCTCAACCAGTTCGCAAAAAGATATTATTAGAAAAAAATACAATAGATTACATCAAGTGACAAAATATAACTTCCTAGGTTGATAAATATCATACACGACAGAAACAGGTATAAATAACAAACTAAATAAGTTAAATTATTATAAGAGAAACACTAAAAAGAACTTTGAAAAATAAAACTAAAAAATACTCTATAATGAATTAATACAAGACGATGGCAGTGCCTATTATTACTTATGGATTCGGCACTGACAACACAACAATCCGCCAGAATACAAGCTGCTGCAATGAAATTCAATAGCAAGATATAAAAAAACACAAAACAGAAATATGACAATAACTAAAAGTAGAGGGTCCCGGAAAGAAGCCTTGGTGCAGAGCTACGGGACTTCCGCTGGTGCGAGTCCCCATGGGGGAAGGAATTTTCTCATAGAATTTCGACCAGTATGGAACCGGTGCCAACCCAGCATCGTGAGGAATTTGGGTAGCTACAATAAGTAGCGACACCAAGTTGAGATGACCTGCTATTATTGCTGGGTGACCCGACATTCTGACCACATATCACCCCTATAGTGACTAGTTTATCGTCTACATCTATGATTAACACATCTGGATGTGAGACCAGCAGCCGGCAGGTAGAACAAGAGTCTTCCAGGCCTGTCGCGCTTGGAGTTTTTAAAGAGTAGAGAGGCATTTAACAAAACAATAGTGAAATGCAGAAGAATCTGGAAAGACACTCAGTAAGGATGATTGAGAATAGAATACCAAAAGCAGCATACTACTATTCACCACGAGAAAGAAGTAGTTCAGGAAGTCCAAAGAAAATATGGAAACAGCAGCAATTTGGAGCCGGAACAGCTAGTAAAAGACTAAATCGTGACGAAGAAGAAGAAGAACTAGTAGTAACGAGATGAGAATATGATGAGTGTGTTTTTAAGTGTTGATGTAGGTGTGTTGTAGGGAGAGTGAGTGCCTACTCTACTGAAGAATAAACCTAGTTACATCATTACTGCAACCAAGATCGGAACTAAAAAGGGTAGGTCTGAGGCACTAGTTCAGTACATATGAGTGAATTTTACTTTCTGTTAACCCCGTGGTAATACTAAACAGAAGTTCAACAACCTCAAATGAAGGTAAATTATATCAGTTACTGGAAGAATTTGGTAGAGATAATTTAATATTGAAAATTATTATTCTACCAATTATATTATATGGAAGCGAAACATGGATTCTTACTTTAAGGGATGAAAGAAGATTACAAGAATTTGAGAATAAAGTTCTTAGGAAAATGTGTGGAACAAAAAGAGATGAACAGACAGGTGAACGGAGAAGACTACTTAACAGTGAACTACATGGTATTTATAGAAAGCCAGATATAATAAGACTGCGATGGGCAGGACATGTGACACGAATGGGAAATGAAAGACGTGTATGGAAGCTTCTTGTAGGAAAGACAGAGGAAAACGCCCACTTGGTAGACCAAGAATGAGGTGGGAGAATAACATTAACTATAATTTGAAGGAAGTAGATTATACAGGGAACGATTGGCAAACATTAGCTCTGGATAGGGATGTATGGAGAGCTTATGTCCGCGCGGCCATAAACCTACGGGTTAGATAGTGAAAGTGAGTTTTTTAGAGTTAGTTTCATTTCATATTGAATAGCGAAGATAAAAAATGTAAGATATGCGTTTCACAACAGATTATAAGGAGGAGAGAGGAAAATTGTTCGTACAATTTTTTAAGTTTATCTTCATGTTAGTTTTGATCTTCTCTCTTTCCGTTGGATTTCATAGATCTTCTTCGCTAATCTCTCTTTCATCATCCTTTTCATATGTCAAATCTTGTGTTTTTTATACACTGCTCAAAAAAATTAGGGGATAATGTAGAATAACCTATTAAGACTATGTTTTTTGGAATAGTATTAGATGCAATCACTTTCTTTTATTCCAAGATAATGTAAATAAGAGTTTGAAGTTGTTACGTAACCTCGGTATCACACCAGAGGGCAGTCTGTACTGTTGATGTGAAAGGGTGGTGTGGGGGTGAATGTTTTGATGCTGTTTTTAAATCCAGTCCAGTTTTCAGTTAGTGAATGACTTGCCTTAGGGACAGTGATGCCTCGACAACGTGATTTACGTGAACCAATGGCTTGGAGGGCCATAGGAAGGATGGAAGCTGGACAGACACAACAAGAGGTGGCACAAGCCATTGGGGTGTCTCAAAGCGTGATTTCCAGTCTTTGGAATCATTTTCAAAGAACATACTGTTCACAGAAGAGCCGGACAAGGTCGACCAAGGGCAACAACAGCAAGGGATGACCGTTACCTCTTGTTAACAGCCCGTCGGAATAGACAGCAGAATGCAACTCAACTGCGAAGTACACTTCAAACAGCAACAGGACGCAGGGTGTCAACTCAAACTGTCCCTAATCGACTGCATGGAAGTGGTCTCTATGCCCGTAGGCCCATGGTGTGTACCAGGTTAACTCCACAACACCGTAGAGATCGCAGAAACTGGGCGGAGGAACATCGTGGGTGGAGGCATGCTGAATGGAGATCAGTTTTTTTTTCTGATGAGTCGCGATTCAACATGGAATGTGATAGTCGGCGTGTATTCATCTGGAGAGAAAAAGGGACACGAAACAATCCAGCTTTTGTATGTGAAAGATCCCCATATGGTGGCGGTGGATTGAGGGTGTAGGCAGGAGTCAGTAGTGGTGGACGTACGGATCTCTACGTTATCCAAGGTGGTACTTTGAGTGCGGTAAAGCATAGAGATGAGATTCTCCGACCTTTTTCGTGCCTTATGCTGATGCCATAGGTGATTCTTTTCTTTTTATGGACGATAATGCACGACCCCACAGAACTGGCTTGGTGGACGACATGCTGGAAGTGGAGGATATCGAGCGTATGCAATGGCCAGCTTCCTCCCCGGACTTAAATCTGATTGAGCATGTGTGGGATGCATTAGGCAGGTATATTTCAGGCAGACCAGCACCTCCCACAACTGTTCCAGAGCTCCACATTGCTCTTATGGAAGAGTGGCCACGTATCCCCCAAGAACTCATTGCTAACCTCATTGCATCTATGCCATACAGGTGTGAGGCAGTGCTGGCCGTTTGAGGAGACCATACACCATACTAAAGAAACATTTTCACCCATGTTAATGTTGCTTTGTTTGTTTGCCATATTCCTAATCAGGATCTCTTTGATATCTGGTGTGGTACAGAGGTTACGTAATGACTTCAAACTCTTGTTGACATTCTTTTGGAGTAATAGAAAGTGATTGCATCTAATACTGTTCCTAAAAACATAGTCTTAATAGGTTATTCTACAATATCCCCCAATTTTTTTGAGCAGTGTAGTTTCTAGAGGGACATGATAATAGTAAAGTAATAATAATATTAATAATTATATATATATATATATATATATATATATGGAGAGTATAATACATATATAAGAAAAATAAGTGTTTGAATTGGATTCGCCTGGTAGTGTAATGGATATCACGCTGAGGTACAGACTCAGAGATCCGGATTCGAATCCCGTCCAGGCATTTATTTTTCTTATCATACCATATATATATATAATTCTTCAGTACATATGTTTGTCACCGAACTTCTCCTAAATTACTGTACCGATTTTGATGCAATTCTTGTTTGTGTCTTATTGGGTCCCACGATGATTTATATTCACAATCGAACCCTCTAAAACCATTAAGTGTGTTCACCTGAAATTAAAATTGAAAAACCGCTCTTGCGGTCACATTTTTCGATGTTTCACAACAAAAACTGGGTATATCCTATTAAAATAAACAGAGGTAGATATTTTCCAAAAAATAGCGAAATCCGACAATTAGAAGTGGAGGTTTAATTGGAATCCGAAATTAAAAATCTACCTAAATGACTGGACCGATTTTCATGAAATGTTTTGTATGTTTTTGAGTGGGTCCCTGAATGGTTTAGATCCACAACAATTGGACTCGGTAGGTGACGCTGCGATAGGGTTATAGGATTTTTATGCCAGATGTGTAGTCATCTGCATTGACATATTCCGCGCGATACAATGTGACGTCATCATGCATGCTTCCTGAGCCTCAACAGATGGCTGTGAGAGGGTTTTCCGAACTTATTTAATAATATCTAATTACGTCTTAATTAGTGAATTTTATGGTAAAAAAGTAACTTATATTTTTATTGTCCGGCCGTGACATGAGAAATGAACGTTCGGTCAGGACAATGTCTGCCGGGTACGCTTGTTATTTATATATTACTACCCGTCAGACGTCCTGCTCGAACGTTCAGTTCTCATATCATGGGCGTACGATAAAAATATGTTACTCTTTTACCATAAAATTCAGAAATTATGACACAATTACTTATTAATAAATAAGTTCGCAAGAAAACCTCTTACAGCCTTCTGTTGTGGCTCAAGAAGTATGAATGATGACGTCACATAGTCATGCACATTAGAATTGTACCCTCCTTTGCAGATAAGTTAAGAACCGTCATATAACAATTATATTAGAGCGAAAAAAAAAAGATAAATTGATTAGAGTGAGTCAAAAAGTATTTTTTCCCCCCAGCTAGATTTCATTTCTGACCCATACTGGCCGACATTCCATAAGAAAAATTTCTTCCCTCTTAGAGATTCGAACCAGCGTAAGTCCATAGTTCTACACCAACACTTCTTGCTTTAACCACTCGGCTACGGCGCGAGACTCTCAGTATCAATGAAAGACAAAAATGGTTATTGTGAGTTATCCGTAAGAGATAAGGGACTCTTGGTATCAAAGACAAAAATGGTTTTTGTGAGTTATCCGTAAGAGATAAACATATGCTGTCGCGGGCTTTTTTGTAGAGCTTTTTGAGATATTCCATTGTGTGTACATTAATGTTGTGTATTTCTTATGGTTCAGGTAGCGTAAGCCATTTAAGCGTCCAAAGAGCTACTGTTTTCATGTTTTCCACTACAAAGGGTACAAAGGGCGATTTTTAAGGGTTTAGGAGTTGAGTATCAGAACTCTCTTAGAGCCTATGTTCATCCCGGAAATCTCCTGAACATTTTGCAAAAACCCCATCGCAATCGGATCAACGGTATGGCTGCGCATAAAGTACGAACAAACAAACAAATATACAAACAAACAAACATTAATTTTTGTATATAAGATTATTTATGTAAAAGATCGGAAGCAACTGAGATGAGTTTTAAGAAATATAGCAGGATACACTCTGCGGGATAAGAATTGAACTAAATATTTTGAGACTTACAAATCGAATAGTTAAATATAGGAACGCCTGAAAATAATACGTTGATAGAATGCCAGAAGAAATATTAAAACAATTATTGCTGAATTATAAACCGCAAGGAAGGAGAAACGTTGGACGCCCGCGCAGATGGTCTTAACAATTCTAGTTTTAATCAAAGCGGAACGAGCCAACAGGCTTAATTCCTGGATGACGAAGAAGCAGCTTAAAGCGGAACGAGCCAACAGGCTTAATCCCTGGATGACGAAGAAGCAGCTTAAAGCGGAACGAGCCAACAGGCTTAATCCCTGGATGACGAAGAAGCAGCTTAAAGCGGAACGAGCCAACAGGCTTAATCCCTGGATGACGAAGAAGCAGCTTAAAGCGGAACGAGCCAACAGGCTTAATCCCTGGATGACGAAGAAGCAGCTTAAAGCGGAACGAGCCAACAGGCTTAATCCCTGGATGACGAAGAAGCAGCTTAAAGCGGAACGAGCCAACAGGCTTAATCCCTGGATGACGAAGAAGCAGCTTAAAGCGGAACGAGCCAACAGGCTAATCCCTGGATGACGAAGAAGCAGCTTATTGTTTATTTACGTAGTAACAATTAGACCCTAGGGTATTTTCGTTCAATTCATCAGGGTTAAATTATTTAGATATTAGCAAATATAAATTAAACTATAGCCTAGGCCTAATTCAATTAATAACACATATTTGACAATTTATAGACAACTAGCTAATACCCGGCGTGCTTTGCTACGACTAAATAAATTAAATAGTTAGGGTTAATTAATTATATGGTACACACTGCGACGAATCAAACTTGGCGGTTGCTAAAAGTAAAATTTAATTAAAAATATCAGGTAAACCTCCACTTCTAAAGGTCGGATTTCGCTGATTTTTAGATAATACATAGCTCGGTTTATTTTAATGGGATAGGTTATTTCGAGTATTGTTGTGAAACATCCAAAGTTGCGATTGCTGGGGCGATTTTTAAATTTTCACTTCAGGTGAACTCCCACACTTAATTATTTTAGAAGATAATAGATAACAGCAAAACACTCACCGCATCTGAAAGCATGTATATAGAATTTTTTACGAAGATCAGTTGAATGGTTTAGAAGTCGAAAAAGGACAAACAGACATAAAAATTAATGTATTATATATATATATATATATATATATATATATACAAAATCAAATGGGTAGAGATTACTTATACTTGCATAAAATTACATAATGTACAATAATAACTTGGTCGAGGGTTCAAGTCTCGGTGGGGTCAGGATTTTTAAACTGATCCAAACCTTCTGGCGGCACTGTGGCCCTCGAGTCGACTCAGCCTCTAACGGAAATGAGTACCAGACGCTTGTTCTGGGGGTAAAGGCGGCCGTCATGCAAGGCTGACAACCCGGCTGACAACCCGGCTGACATCAAGTGCCGATTGTCCAAAAAAGTGGGAGCCTTAACCTCCCACTACCTGAAGGGCCTCCTGAGGCCTGTAATGGGATTACTTTACTTTCACAATAATAACTTAGAGTTTTACATGATGTTGCTTCCTTTGCGGTCCGGAACATTTAGTTAAGTGTCAGGATAAATTATTGTTTGGCCAAATAAAGGTTAGGGCATTGCATTAATATTAGTGCTGAATACGACTGTGATAGTGGTGTTAGAATTGATACTTACTATCAGCAAGACGCAAACAGTAAAAATTTACATTTCTTCAATAACTGATTAATTTATGGACTCCTGTTTAAATGGACTCTATAAACATAATAGGCTAATATCCAGGAAGAAATAACAAAATAATACAAAATGCTAAGAATAGTATATTACGATGCGCTCGGTTTTTAATTTCCAAAATTCTGTAAAACACTTCACAAACGTGAGTTGTACATTATTTTTTGTGCGATGGCGTTTTCAAAATAATAAGTAATAGTAAAATAATAACATTTTTGTTGGAATTATTTGCATTCATTATAAACAACTGACTAACGTTAACAGTGAGGGCAATGTTTATTAATTTAAACTGAGGAGGATCTGAGACCAATTAGTGATGAAATGGCGGCAAGTGCGTATTTCTTGTTTTATATTGTTTCAAATAAAGTTCAGTTAATTTAAAATGCAGTGATTTGTATCGTATAATGTATATAAATTGGCCCCGGTGGACTAGTGGTTATGCTCCTTGCCTCTGGTCCCGAGGGTCACGGGTTCAAACCCGGCCGGGGTCGATAGATTTTTAGGATGGAAAAATCCAAGGAGCGAGTCCTCGGGGAAGGACTTTAAGCCATGGGTCTCGAGTCTGAAGATTTTCAGGGTCGTAAAAGATCCTCAAGCCTCAATTAAAAGGCCTCTAAGCAAAATTCACCTGATTTTCCCGTCCTAGTACTACCTTGATCCCTCCATGGTATCTTTACCTCGTCGTGGTGGAGTGGCTTGCGTGCTTAAATGATCCCGAGAGCTATATCGGCGGTAGCATTGCTGCCGGACTGATCGAAGGTGATAAGCCAGACGAAAAAAGTACCTTGGTCGAAAGAGTGACGATCTTTCACCGTAAAAATGCACCCGTCAAGAAATGCGGACATTGGTTCAACTGGGGTAAATTTTCCGGAGGTCAAATAGTCCCCCATTCGGTTCTCCGGGCTCAAACACAGGGACATGTTCCTAGGAACATGGAATGTTAGGACTTAATACAATAGCGGGGCACTAGAGATATTAACACGAGAACTAGAATTAGATAAATCACCCTTGGATATAGTAGCTTTACAGGAAGTTAGAAGGCCAGCAGAAGGTAGTCAGTAATTCAGGAAGCTTTGCATTACCGTGTACTACGGGGGTGCAGCATGACCTGAATTTTGAACAGGCTTTTTTGTCCGAAGGAGGATCCTCTCCGCTATCCGAGATATTAAGTTCGTCAGCGATAGGATATCGTATATAATTCTAAAGGGTAAACAACATGATTTTGTAATCATAAATGTACATGGTCCCACAGAAGATAAGGATGACAAGATCAAAGATGATATTTATTAAGAATTCGAATACGTATTTGATAGTCCCTCGCGATATCATATGAAAATTGTCTTAGGAAATTTTAATGCAAAAATGGGGCAGGAAGATATATTCAGGACAACAATAGGCAAATTCAGTCTTCATAAAGATAGTAACGACAACGGGGTTAGAGTGGTCACCTTTGCCACATCAAATAATCTTATTGTTAAGAGCACAACACTCCAACATACGGTTATTCATAAATACATTTGGACGTCTCCAGATGGGAGAAGAAACTCGGAACCAGATAGATCATGTATTAGTGGACAAACGCTGGCACAGTAGCATCATCGATATTAGATCAGTTAGAGTGGCAGACTGCAATTCGGATCATCATCTGGACAGAGTGAAAATCAGATAATGGTTATCGCTCATGAGAGGAACAAAAGATAAAAATGATTCTGAAAAATGTGAATTGAAAAACTTTAGAAATGATGAACTATGGCAAGAATAACAAATTAAAATTGATACCGGTAATAGATTTGAAATACCGGAATGTTCAGATGAGAATGAGGCAATCGAAGAAGGAATTGATATAAATAAAGAATGTGAGGCTATAAGTGATACTATTAAATTGTCAGCATCAGAAAGTGTTGGTTATTCAAAAAAAAAAGGGGGGGGGAACAAGAAGTGGTTTGATGAGAAATGTGCCAATATTATAAAGAAAAGAATGCTATCAAAAATGAATTGGCTACACGAGCCAAATGAAATATATTTAGAAAAAATAGGTACTATTAGACGGGAAACCACCAGGTTATTAAAGAATAAAAAGATGGAATATTTGAGAGAGAAGATTAATAATCTTCAAATGAATGCAAAAAAAAAGGAACATCAGAGAATTATATTAGGGAATTAGGATAGAGAAGAAAGAGTTTCAGGCTAGAACAATATAATTAGGAACGAAAATAGAGATATTCTTGCAGATTCCAGGAGTATATAAAATAGCTGGAAGAGTTGCTTTAATCAAGTATTAAATGTACATACAGAACAGGATATTGAAGAGGATAATTTACAGACAGCAGAAATGCTAGTCACCGAACCAAGTGCATTTGAGGTTCAAATGGCAATAGAAAAATTCAAGATGTATAAAGCATCAGGTACTGATGGGATCCTGGTAGAACTTATAAAATCAGGGGGAGAAAAATTGATGGACAAGATACGTCGGTTAATTTGTATGATTTGGGAAAAAAATAAGCTCTTCCAAAAGAATGGAAAGAATCGCTTATCGTACCAATCTATAAGGAAGGATATAAAGCTGATTGCAACAACTACAGGGGCATCTCATTACTTTAAACTTCGTACATAATTATAACAAATACGTATATTAGTAAGCAGACTTACTCCCTATGTTGATGACATTCTAGGAGATCATCAATATGCATTTAGAAAAAACAGGTCTACAACAGTTCAGATATTTTGTATAAGACAAATTTTAAAAAAGAAATGGGAATATAATTGTACTGTACATCAACTATATGTAGACTTCAAAAAAGCATATGATTCAATTAAGAGGGGGAAGTTATACAGTACCATGCTGGAGTTCGGAATTCCTAAAAAGTTAGTTAGACTTATACGAATGTGTCTAAATGGCACAAAGAGTAGAGTGCGTGTAGGCAAACAGTTTTCGGACACCTTTGAAATCCAGAATGGGTTGAAGCAAGGAGATGCACTATCTAATTTTGTACTAGAGCATGCCATCAAATCTTTAGAGGATGAGGAAGGCCTACAACTCAATGGTATTAATAAGCTGCTGATGATGTAGTACTATTGGCCGATAGCGAGGAGATACTAAAGGACAACACGCACACACTACTGAGTAACATTAAGGAATTAGGACTTGAAGTAAATATAATAAAACTAAATATATGGTCACACGTAGAAATGCATTATATAATGGAAATGGACAGCTAATGACAAATGAAGGAAATTTTGACGAAGGTGCTGACTTCAAACACCTAGGAACAATAATCACAAATAGGAATGAGATGTACAAAGAAATGAAACATAGGCTCAATTCTGGAAATGCGTGCTATTATGCACTGCAGAGACTTTTGATGTCCCAACTCCTTAAAAAAAATGTTAAACTAAAATATATAAAACTATTATTCTACCAATATTCCTCTCTCAAGACACACAATTTTAGACACACTCTTATATGCAGATGATCAGGCTCTTTTCGGCAATAATGAATATGAATTACAATATTCCACTCATCATCTTAATATAATAGTCCAACGATTTAACATGGAAATAACAACAAAATGCAAAGTTATGGCCTTTCAAGGGAAATTCCCAGTAAGAAGTAAAATTTGTATTCAGAATTCAATATTAGAGCAAGTAAATTCATTTAAATACTTAGGATATAATCTAACTTATAATGAGGAATGTGATATATCCTTCAAAATACAAAACTATAATAAAACTTTAAGAATTATCAACCAAGTTTTTTAACCATCAAAAGTGCAGAGACACACAAGAATGAAAATCTATAAAGTTCTCGCTAGACCCATAATCTGTTATGGCAGTGAAGCTTGGACCATCAGAACTCAGGATGACCGTCATATTACAGCCACGGAGATGAAATTTCTGCGACGAACTGCAGGTTAGAGCCTTCTAGACCACCAAATAAATTCAACAATAGCCAGAGCGTTGAACATCGTACCTATATCTGAATACCTCCAAGAATATAGAAACAATAGGCTAGCCCATATTCAGCCTAAAAATTTGCAATTATTGATTAATTGCAAGTCAGATATATTCCAACCTAAATTCTACCCCCCCTTAAAGATAAAACTTTGCAAGAAATTTTAAGCCAACCGGAACCTTTATAGATATTATAATAAATATATCTATATTATAGGAACATTGTACGTTACCTTCCACAGAATACCAAAACAATTCTTCACTACATTCCTCGAGGCAAAAGATCTGTGGGTCGACCTTTTCGGAGATGGCGGGAGACTGTAATGGGCCTAATACTTGAAAGGCAGATGATGATGATTATTCAACCAGTTATATGGGTGCGAAACATGGACTTTTGCTTTAAGGGAGGAAATGAGATTACGAGTTTTTGAGAATAAAGTTTTTAGGAAAATTTTTGGACCAAAGAGAGATGAACAGTCAGGTGAATGGAGAAGACTACATAACAATGAACTACATGGTTTTTATAGGAAGCCAGATATAATAAGAACAGTTAAGTCTCGTAGACTGCGATGGGCAGGACATGTTGCGCGTATGGGGAATGAAAGACGTGCATGTAAGCTTCTTGTAGGAAAGCCAGAGGGAAAACGCCCAGTTGGTAGACCAAGAATGAGGCGGGAGAATAACATTAACTATGATTTGAGGGAAGTAGATTATACAGAGAATGATTGGAAAGCATTAGCTAAGGATATGGATGTATGGAGAGCTTATGTCCTCGCGGCCATGAAGCTACGGGTTCGATAGTGCCAGTGAGTAAGTAAGTAAGTAGGTAAGTAAGTAAGTAAGTACTACCTTGGTTTCCTAGATGTCAGTATGAGGCGGAACGCTGACCACGTACCACTCAAATGACATCTATACGAAAACAAGTGTAACTAAATTAGTATGGTGTAAATTCTTCCCTGTAGGGGATAGCGCCTAAATCTATGTTAAGGGAAACATGGGCTTAAAAGATACAAGAAGATAATATATATTAACACTAACTTTTGGATATTTTTTGTATATACATTTTATGTAGTATACATAGAGGACAGTGGTTTTACTTCCCACACGCGGTTTGTAATATGTAATATTACAGTATAGTTATTTAGGTTGGCAACCCCGAAATGTAGGAATTTGAGCTTTCAATCATGGTCGCTATTGCTGTAAATAGTAGTAGTAGGACTTTATTAGACCAAAAGTAAGCGACAAAACGCACTATCGTGCAAAAAATGCTATTCTTTAATAAATAAATTTAAAATATCCGACACGTGAAGCAAAAACCTGATTGTATAAAAAACTAGCTAATTCCC
Source organism: Diploptera punctata (assembly GCA_030220185.1). Taxonomy (NCBI): domain Eukaryota; kingdom Metazoa; phylum Arthropoda; class Insecta; order Blattodea; family Blaberidae; genus Diploptera; species Diploptera punctata. Next base: position 436,610 of record JASPKZ010007914.1, read on the forward strand.
AGCATGCGCTGCTACACCTAAGTAAATTTAAATGAATGTGTACTTATGGAAAAATATTCATGAATTTATATCCTAATTATTTTTAGATACCCAGTGCTGATTACCCGTCTTTGCCCGGGAATCTACTTACCCCGGTCTTCTAGGCATACATGAGCTGAAAGACGAAAATTAATATTGTGTTTTTATGTATAGTTAGTAAGTGAAAGGACAAAATGTATATCGTAATTATTTTGAGACATACCCTATGCTGATCACCCGGCGTTACCCAGGAATCTACTTATTCCGGTCTTCTTGGAATAAATAAGCTGAAAGACGAAAATTAATGCGTTTTTATGTTTAGTTGAATGATAGGAGGAAAAATTTATATCGTAATTATTTTTAGATACCCCATGCTGATTACCCAGCGTTGCCCGGGAATCTACTTAACCCGATCATATTGGCATAAATGAGCTGAAGGACGGAAATTAACGCTTTTTTATGTTAGTTGAATATATTCAAGGCAAAATTTACATTGTAATTATTTTAAGATGCCCAGTCCTGATTACCGTCGTTGCCCGGGAATCTGCTCATCCCGATCTACTTAGCACAAATGAGCTGCAAAACGAAAAATAATGTGTTTTTATGTACAGTTGAAAAAGTAAATGGAAAAATGTATATCGTAATTGTTGTATAACCCGTGCTGATTATCCGGTGTTGCCGGGAAATCTACTTATCCCGATATGCTTGGCATAAATGAGCTGAAAGACAAAATTCGTTATTTTGAGTTATGCATGTAAGAATTACCCGCCTTGCTCTGCTACGTTTGCCCGCGAATCTACCTATCTCGATCTTCTTGGCAAAAATGTTTATTGTGAGTTATCCGTAAAAGACAAAGATATGCTGTCGCGGACTTTTTTTTAGAGCTTGGAGACAATTAAATTCTGTGTACATTAATGTTTTATGGTTTAGGTAGTGTCTTCTTGTAAGCCCATGTTTCCCTTAACAGAGATTTAGGCGCTCTCCGACTACAGGGAAGAATATGAACCATACTAATTTACTTACACTTTTTTCGTATAGATGTCACTTGAGTGGTCCGTGGTCAGCGTTCCGCCTCATACTGACATCTAGGAAACCAAGGTAGTACTAGGACGGGAAAATTCGGTAAATTTTGCCTTGAGACCTTTTCATTCAGGCTTAAGGATCTTTTACGAGCCTGAAAATCTTCAGACTCGGGGCCCACGGCTTAAAGTCCCTACCGAGGACATGCTCCTTGGATTTTTCCATCCTAAAAAATCCATCGACCCCGGCCGGGTTTGAACCCGCGACCCTCGGGACCAGAGGCAAGGAACATAACCACTAGCCCACCGCTGAGTGTTAAAAAAAGCGACTTTACAAAGGTTGATTTTTTAAGAGTGTAGGTGTCGAATATTACAACTCTCTTATAGCCTATAACCATCTCGGGGAACTGCTGAACATTTTGAAAAAAGCCCGATCACAATCGGTTGAACGGTATGGCAGTGCATAAAAAACGAACAAACAATCTTCAGATTCGGGACCAACGGCTTAAAGTCCCTCCCGGAGGACTTCCTCTTGGATTTTATATCCTAAAAAATCCATCGACCCCGGCTGGGTTTGAACCCGCGACCCTCGGGTCCAGAGGCAAGGAGCTTAACCACTAGTTCACAGCGGCCGACACTTAATAAAGCGAATATAATATGGATGATTCTGATGGTAAGATGGTGTTAGGCGACTATACTAGCTATAAAGTTTCAAGACATTTTTGATAATAATAATAATAATAATAATAAATTATTATTATTATTATCATTATTATTAATATTAATTTAGCACGTTTCAGAAAGTTTCCTAACATGTTCCTGCGCCCAATTAATCAACTGGCATTCTCCTTCACATCTCTTTGTCATTCGAATCTTCATCATTCAATCCTTTTTCCCTCTTCCTGCTCAAGACAACATCAATCCACTTTATTTTTGGCCGTCCTCCTCTTCTTCTACCAAGTGTAAACTATTATATAAATCTACTTAGAATCTCCCGTCATTCCTTTTACATGACCATACCATTATGTTTTTTTTGTGAAATTGTAGTTTGAACAATCATATTTTGTATAATTACACTGTTTGTTACTTTATCGCTTCTAAAAAAAATAATAATAATAAAAATAATAATAATAATAATAATTGAACCAAAGAGCGATGAACAGATGGCGAATGGAGAAAACTACATAACAATGAGCTACATAATCTTTATAGGAAACCAGATATATTAAGAATAGTTAAGTCTCGTAGACTGCGATAGGCAGGACATGTGGCACGAATGGAGAAAGAAAGGGGATATGGAAGCTTCTTTTAGGAAAATCAAAGGGAAAATGCCCAGTTGGTATATCAAGAATGAGGTAGGAAAAATAGCTTAATCATGATTTTAAAAAGTAGATTATACGATTATACAGGAGAAGATTAGAAAACATTACCTCAGGATAGGGATGTGTGGAGAGCTTATGTTCGCGCGGCCATGAATAGTGGCAGAGAATTATTTAATTAATTAAATAATAATAATAATAATAATAATATTCTGAATAAACATTACTGAGAAAATTACAGAAGTAAGCAATATCCATCAATAGTAATTCTGCCCGAAGGCAGGTCCTTCACTGCAATCATAGCATTTTCATGCTATGCTTGCAGCTTTACTAGGGAATTGTAGGTGTGGTAGCTTCACGTTGCTTTCCACACCGGTGAAGGATGATGATGATGATAATGATGATGATGGCCATATGATTTCGGGGAACGATTGGGCCTTAACGTTTCCCTGAAATATATCTTATAGGCGAGGAAAAACCCCGATAAAAACCTCACCCAGAAAAACTGCCCCGACCGGGGATCAAACCCAGGCCCGCTACGTGACAAGGCAGCACGCTACCTCGAGACTACAGCGGTGGACTAAGCAATATAAGAATAATAAAAATAATCTTAGTATTTGAACATTTGCTATGAGTATATTATCTAAGGAAGTGTTCAAAAGTTTATCAGGAAATGTTTTTCTTAGTCTATTAACTCATGCCCCAAATGGCAGTCAATGACCAATCACGTTTCAATGAATTTTGATTTACAACCAATGACAGTTCTTTTTTATCTCCATTTTATCATCTCTATCTCACAAATGGCTCCCAGATCGTATATATAGTGCACGAATGTAAACAGATTCTGCTTTGAAGATATAATAGAAAAACATTCGTAGCAATTGATTATACCATAAGAAAAAGAAACCATTGTTTTCACTTTCTTAAACTATTATTTCCCAGGAATTAACGTCGAAGATAAATGTGATTGAGATATTTACATCATAGGACATCAGAAATAAATAAATTAATAACCTGTAATGATGTGTTTTCTTTCTCCACTAGGGTGCATTCTTACAATATTACTATTCTATTTGGAAATAAATATATGATTGCAGTGATGAATAAATGAAACATAATACATGTTTAATGTTGAGTGATTCCGGGCTATGTAGCCGTGTACTGGTGTTCCTACCTGACGTTTCTCCCTTAACTGTGGAGGGCATCTTCAGTGGCGATTACTTCTGGTAGCAACACCAGTAATGGACCACGGTCACACTCAACATTATGATTACCGGCTGTTAAACCTGCATTCAACTATAATAAATGTTTCTCATTTGTTTTCAAACTTCGCCGTTTACATTAAATATATAAAATATTTTAAAATAAGCATATTTAAATAATGATTTGTGAGCAAACAGCTTAATTTTATTTTTTAAATAGTTCTAACAAATGCCACTCTTGATTTCCAAATTGTCATAAGTAATGCCACGAGTGATTTCCAAATTTCCAGAGAATTTGGAAATCAAGAGTGGCATTTGTTAGGACTATTTAACGAATAAAATTAAGCTGTTTACTCACAAATCATTATTTAACTATAGTTATTTTAAAATATTTATATATTTAATGTAAACGGCGATGTTTGAAAACAAATGAGAAACGATTGGTACGCTTCATCTGCTTCTTTTGTTTATCACTGCAACCGGATCATACTATTTATTGCCAAAACGCAATATTGTATGAATGCTCTCTAGTGGAGAAAAAATGAAACACATCAAACTGTATATTACTTCATTTCTGATGTCGTATGATATAAATATGACAATTATATTTTTCTGGATTATTACAAGGGAAAAAATACATTTAAGAAAGTGTAAACAGTGGTTTCTTTTTTTTGGTGGTATAATCAATTGCTACAAATATTTTTATATTAACTCCTGTAAGCGCTATGTGTTGACATCCATGCACTATATATATATATACAATATGGTAGCCGTATTTCTTATAGTCAGTCACTGCAAAATAATGATCAGACCTGTTCAGAATATTAAAAAGGAGGAGCTTTCTTTAATATGGTAAATTTAATATTGATAAATATTTGGTGAAATACTACTGTGATTGGTTGTAAAACAGAAATCATTGAAACATGATTGGTCATTGACTCCCATTTGGGGCATGAGTTAAATAGTCTAGATAAATTGGAAATCACTCGTGGCATTACTTATGACAATTCTTAATATGTGGGCATGGAATTTCAGAGACAGGCGGGTAGCCGAAACCAGGAAAGATGAACGAATTAAATGTCCTACCATACCGAGTACGAAACCCGGAAGCACTGAATTTGTTAAGATCTAAGCAAACGTGGTTTCCTTTCTCAAAATAGATAATCTCTCTTGGAACGAAAAGTAACTCTACTACGTAGTACTGTACTGTGAAGGATGTATTCCAGTCAACCTAAGCAAAGATATTTCTCTTCGCGACACTCTCTGACGTAAAGATTATTGTTAATAGAGCTACCTTGCGTTGGGAAGGTGTTGATGTTGTTACGTCAGTTTGAAGGCTGGGTGTTGCATATAATGACACACACACATATAAACAAAGGCAGAGAGATTGATGGCTCCCCTGGTGCTTATGCATCACTCTTGTCACCTTGCCACGTGCTCCCTCGGTAATTAATTGTTTTCTTTATTACTCATCAGTCAACTCGGCCGCCTACTTCCCAGGGGCATTTTATGTATCATTATACTCTCATATACAAAATGTAAACGCTGTAAAGGCCCTAAACTTTATCGTTAACTTTTTATTTAAAAATTAATTATAAAGAATTTACAGATTTTTAAATTAAAAATAGATGCTACGATTTCAATGATTTTAGAATTTAAATGAAATGTATATTCATTGAGAAGCACAATATTAGGTCAAATTTTGGTCGTAAAAGGGGGGGAAACAATTGAAAATACATACGAAAAGGTGCAAAAAGAGGTACTGCTGAAACAATTGAATTAAGGTTTAACCAGTTTACATGAACTCTGTTTATTTCATATACATATCATTTTACACCAAATTTTTCTTCTTTATAGAGTCCATAAGAGGCAATTCAGAGTTCTTTATTTTATTGCAATACTTACTTCGCAGATGGAACATCGAAGAATGATGCCATCAGTTTCGATAAATTGCGTTTTGAATTTTGAAAGTACATACAACTTATCCTTCTTAACATTCGCCATGTTATTGTTGCGAAAACCCAGTTGTAATACTAATAAAAAAAAGTTGTGGTTCAGACTAATAAAACACAGTCGGTAGAAAGAAAACTGTTAAATTATTGCCAGTACTATCTGAACTTATTTTAAACTGTTACAGCAACACTGTTGAAATTTAAATTTGACTTTACAGCTGCAGATTTGCCATTGTTGCAGGGATATAAATTACTAGTGTTTTAGATAAATTAGAATTAAAATTTATTATCTACTATTATTGACTTCACACTGCAGATTGGTCATTGTTTCTGGGGTATAAATTACATAAATTATATTTTAATATTTATTTAATATTGTTGACTTGTGATTGAGATTTTAAAAAGCTGTTCAAGAAGAAAAATATACATTTTTTGTCCTATCTTTTAAAAACGCAGAGAAGAGAGGAAGAAAAAGTGGTGAATTATAAAAAAGAGGGAAAAAAGGCACAATGTAGTAATCTCAAGAAAAGGTGCAAAAAGTCCAACAAATTATGCTCATTTCACTTCATTTCATCCCCCAAATACATATTTTGAACTATTGGTATGAAAACAGCTACATTTTTGTAAATATCGTTTCCCTAATTATTATTATTATTATTATTATTGATAAAAATGGAATGTTGACATCCGAAAAGAGTTAAACGTTACAGCTATCATTGAAACCGAGATAACGTAAGGGTACTATCCCGGATACCCGAAGAGGATAACCTCAAAAACTGGTTACAAATTGACGGGAAGAGAGATCTTGAAAGGACGAAGAAGCGATGCAGCCTGTGGTGGAACAGGCAAGGAAGGCTACATCTTGATGTAATTATTATTTATTATTATTATTATTATTATTATTATTATTACTATTACTATTATTATTATTATTATTATTATTATTATTTTATTTCAGCCATATATGAGCCATATATGAACTGAAAGTTTAAATTTTATTTTGAGCGAGTCTGCTATTATCCATCCGTAGTAATTCTGCCCGAGGGCAGGTCTTTCACTGCAATCATAGCATTTGCATGCTATGCTTTGCAGCTTTACTAGGGAATTATAGGTGTGGTAGTTTCCCGTTACTTTCCACACCGGTGATGGATGATGATGATGATGATGGCGACCATTGCGCCCTAAGATTCCTAACATTTGTCTTACAGGTGAGAAAAAAAACTGAAAAAAATTCACCCAGGAGCCTGTCCTGACCGAGAATCGAACCCGGGCGCGCTGCGTGAGAAAGCAGCTCACTACCTCGCGACCACAGGGGTGGACTTTGCTATTATTATATTTTATATACTTTGAAAGTCTCAGTCCATATCAGAGTAACATATCGTCCTTGGAAATAGACAGTCACAGAATCGATTCTGGGCAAATTTTATTAAATTCTTTAAACGATAATGATTTAAAGACCTAAATTAGTATGGACAACAAGAATAGATGACGTCATAATATGCTTGTCGCAAAGATGTGGCACAATACAGAACACCGGGCAAAATTTCCTGATACAGAAATTCACTTCGAGTGTCGTGGTTAATGTCAAGGTAGAAAAACAAGAGATATTAAGCCATCAAACGATAGCAGTGGCAATAAATAAATATTATTTTATAATGTATTACTATAATTTATTTATTTAATGGTACTTTTTAACGGGTAAGGTCATTAGTAGAGCCGAAATTTGTATGTAGCATCACTTAGCAAAAAAATACATACATAAACATGTAATGAAAACAGTGAAGTATGTATAAAATAGCCTATGTACTCGTAATATCACATATTTAATACAAATTTATGTTTTTGTTATTTACAACACTCAAAACAAGTTTATATATTATATGTTATAGTCCAGTGATTAAATTTTTTTTCTGGGGACATTAGAATACGTTTATCGCTCAGAATGTTCTTATATGCAGAAAATATTCTTTCCACGTCACATGCCGTAAGTGGAGTAAATTTTAGAACAGAGATATTTCCTGGAGAAATATCCTTGGATGGATCAATTTCATCTCCATTTAGAATTTGGCACATGTTGAATGTTGAATGTGGAGGTTATATCTTCAATACTTTTTTACACTTACTCAATACACTTGCATCAGTTTCTCCACGCACAGCACGTGGTTATCAATAGCCTCTATGGCAGTAATAGGATATTACATAGGATATCTTCTTCTTCTTCCTTCCTTCCTTCCAAGTATTAGGCCAAGGCCTGTTACGATCCTATAGAAAATTTTCCCTCCAGCGTTTCATAGGACGGCCCAGTGATCTTCGTCCTCTTGGTATATAATTATAAACAGCTTTGGGGATCCGATTTGAACTCATTCTTTCAAGATGGTGTTTCCAATTTAGTTGGTACTGTTTAATATATTCCAAAATTGGCGTAGTCTTCAATTCTTTTAAGATATCGGTGTTCCTTTTCCGATCCCATCTGGTGTAACCCGCTGTTCTACGCATGAATCTCATTTCACAAGCCGTTATTCTGCTTTCATGTTGTTTTCTTAGTGTCCATGCTTCACTACCATAGGTCAACACTGGTCTAGCCAAAGTGTTATATAAACGTAATCTGGTGTTTTTTTGTACAAGGGATGGTTTCATAACTTGATTAATAATTCCTAAACTTTTATTATAACTAGTAACTTTTTCAGGGATATCCTTTTCATCCCAGATAGAGAGATAATATCCAAGATATTTAAATTGATTAGATCTCTCTAAAATTTTATTCTGGAGACAGATTTTACTTTGTATGGGGTCCTTCCCATGAAATGCCATAATTTTAGTTTTGTTAATTGATATTTCCATATTAAATTTGGCACCTATTTTTTGTAAATTATAAATTGATCGTTGGAAATCATTTTCGGAAAGTGCCAGAAGAGCTAAATCGTCTGCAAAAAGAATAGCATCGAGTTTGAGGTTCCTATTGATGGGTATATCTCCTCGTTGTGTTTTCCTCCATTCATTTATTAATTTATTCATGTATATAATGAAAAGCACCGGTGAAAGTCCACATCCCTGTCTTACTCCAGTGTTGATCTTTTCCCAAGAAGATAATTTGCCATCTTGTTTAACAGAGATTTCATTATCTTTATAGATGTTGAAGATATTAGTAATATATTGTTGTGGAACGTTATCATCAGCTAAAATTTGTAGTAATATATTTCTGTCTACTTTGTCAAAAGCCTTTGTGAAGTCAACGAAGGCGATATGAGTTTCTATATTGAATTCATTGTGCTTTTCTAATAGTAGTTTTAGAGTAAAGAATCCATCTGTACAAGATCTACCCTTTCTGAATCCATTCTGCTCTTCTCCAATTATATTTTCATAAATTTTCCTCAATTTATTCTTAACTATATTAGCATAAATTTTATATCCAGAGTTCAACAAGCTAATTCCACGATAGTTATCTTTGATTTGGCGACTTCCTTTTTTGAAAATTGGTATTACAATGGATTTGTTCCAGCTTTGTGGTGGTTCTTGTCCTTCCCATATCATATTAAGGAGAATAAGAAATCTGTCTAAAAAATTTTTAGTTGAAAATTTAAATAATTCTTGATTAATGTGGTCTTCTCCGGGAGCTTTGTTACTTTTTAATGATTTAACAACATCAGTTAATTCATCTATAGAAATTTGTTCCAAAGCAGTGTTATTAGAGATTGGTATTTGTAATAAATCATCCTTTTGTGTCCATAAATGATGAAAGTAGGTAAGCCAAGATTCTTTAGATATACAATTTAAATGTGCATTTTCTCTTGAATCATTATTTAAATTTTTTAAAACTTTATATATTTTTGGTTGAGGCCTAGTGATATCATTTTCCAAAAATGAGATAAATTGTTCCCAGCTTTGTCTATGTTTTTTGCGAACTTCAATTTTAGCTATGGCTCTCTTCCTATGAAACTCTACTTTATCTTCATCTTTTTTTGTAGACAGAAATTTTTTGTATGCTTCACGTTTATCATTATACTGACGTTTATTGGACGTTTGAAGTTTCTTTGAAACCAGAAGAAGTTGCCCGTAATTATGAGCAAATGATGAGACTACTTTGGGGCCATTAACTCTTAAATTGGCAATGTACCCTATAAGATAAATTGAGTCCACTGCTCTGGCCTCGATAGCGTGCTGCCTTGTCACGCAGTGGCCCCGGATTCGATCCCCGGTCGGGACAAGTTTCCTGGGTGAGGTTTTTTTCCGGGGTTTTTCCTCACGTAAGATAAATGTCAGGGAACTTTAAGGCCCAAAGGGTTCCCGAACACCATCTGGCCATCATTATCATCAATATCATATTTGCCTAATTAGCTTAAGTTTAGTTTAAGGCCTCTCCTGGCCATCACCATCAACTCTCATATCATCGGGACAGCGTAACCCCGACTTCCAGGCTCCCCAACCACAGAAATGGGTTATAAATACGCCATGCCAGGAGAGAATACCAGGAATGTCAAAATACCAACCTGGGCATTTGAAAAAAATGATTTAATTAATTTAACGTTGTTTACAAAAAACAGTAAATACAAAGCAGTATAAATTGCTTAAATTTGTGTCAAATTACACAATAATGTACGATAATTACTTAGAGTTTTGCTTTATTTTGTTTACTTTGCGGTCCGAAACATTTAAATAACTGACAGGGGAAATTGTTTCCCCGATTTAAGGGTTAAAGCATGGGTTAAAGGCATTAACCTGATTAGAAGAATTAGATTTCTAGGTTACTTTAAGGGAGAAAAGGAGATTACGAGTATTTGAGAATAAAGTTCTTAGGAAAATTTTTGGATCAAAGAGAGATGAACAGGTGAATGGAGAAGACTGCATAACAGTGAATTACATGGTCTTTATAGGAAGCCAGATATAATGAAAACAGTTAAGTCTCGTAGACTGCGATGGGCAGGACATGTGGCACGAATGGAGAATGAAAGACTTGCATGGAAGCTTCTCGTAGGAAAACCAGAGGGAAAACGCCCAGTTGTTAGACCAAGAATGAGGTAGAAGAATAAAGTTAACTATGATTTGAGGGAAGTATATTATACAGGGATGATAGAAAAACATTGGCTCAGGATAGGGATGTATGGAGAGCTTATATCCGCGAGGCCATCAATCTACGGGTTCGATAGTGCCAGTGAGTTAGTTATGATAAAATTAATTTACAACACACTTCACAGCATATATTTTCTCACTATAGGAGTTAACTGCTTCTATCCATGTTCCCCACATAGTTAACATTGAATCCGTGACGACGAAGAAGAGAAAGAAGATTGAGATTTGTAAGGTAACACTCCTTGTGGGGATTTTAGAAAACTTCTTTATTTTTGAAATTAATCTGTTCACTCGTGTAAACGTAGCTCTTAATGTCTTCGGCAACACAACGCATTTCATGGGCCAAGCACGTAAAATGGAGTAAATTGGGGTAACCCACTTCAAGAGCAGTTCCAGTTTTAAGCATAATGTTGCAGCATCGGAACACATAAGTAATACCTTCGCCTCTTGTATTGTAGGCCACAGAACGTTTAATCCATCATTCACATACCTCGCAATAGTTGAGTGATTTATTTAGAGTCCAGTTATTTACAGTAGATCAATAACGGCTTTGAGGAGATGTCAGGATCAGCTTCCCCAACACAAGATTTGTAATAAATCGACCGATATCATCTGCTTTTTTCATAACAAACAACCCACATGAAAGCATTTCCTTTCTTATGTTGTGATTGCCTCATCAGAGCAGAATTCAAGATAATTTTTTCGTAGCGTTGAAAGGTAAGGAACATGTTGCTTGCAAACATTTTTACAGGAAAGATGCGAATTCAGGCTCTGAAAATTATACCATGAAATTTTGGCTGGAATGATCGCAGTGCGCAGATCATTATAAAAAGGATTACTTGAAGATGAAAGATTCTTCATCTGTGTTAGAAGTGTTTGATTTTTCTGTACACCTAACTGTTGTTTTTTTATGGTGAGCGCTTCGTGAGTGTAGTTCAAGCTGGAATTTCATAGAGAATGCGATAAGTTTGTTGCATGCTTGAAAAATCAGTATTTTACCATCAATAGTGAAGCACTCATCAAATTCAAACCACGATTTTAGCTTTGACGCCAATGAGGACGCAGCTAATGCCATATTGACACTAGATAAACTGATGTTGAATGAACTGTTTCCTTCGACTGTATAAACGAAACTGAAATCTACTTTAGACATTCCAAAAGTAAAAATCCTTTAAAAATTAAGTAGGAAATTCCAAAGTAACAAAGTCACAAAAATGTATTTAGACAAATATTTCTGCACGTTTCAATATGCAGATTGCTAGAATAAACCCATCAGCCACAATAGAGGTGGAATATATACATATTTACATACAATGTATATATTTACTAATAACTTATTAATGTAAGGCATGAAATGAGAATTCCTAAACTAATTAGAAACTTTCGTAAAACCCATTTTAGAGTTTCTTTTCTTATTATATTGTGAAAAGAAAACTTAATGTCTGAACCAGGAACCGAACCGTGGACCTCTAGTTCTCCCGACTAGTGTGCAGCCCACTACACAATTCTAGACTTGGCACAAACATTTAACAATTCCATCCACATGTCTTGTAAGCCCATGTTTTCCTTACCAGATATTTAGTCGCTCTCCCCCTATACGGAAGAATTTGAACCATACTAATTTAGTTGCACATGTTTTCATATAGATGTCATTTGAGTAGTCCATGGTCAGCGTTCCGCCTCATACTGACATCTAGGAAACCAAGGACGAGAAAATTCGCTAAATTTTGGTTAGACGCCTTTTCATTCAGGCTTCAGGATCTTTTACGAGCCTGAAAATCTTCAGACTCGGGACCCAGGGCTTAAAGTCCCTCCCGGAGGACTTGCACCTAGGATTTTTCCATCCTAAAAAATCCATCGACCCCGGCCGGGTTTGAACCCGCGACCCTCGGAACCAGAGGCAAGGAGCATAACCACATGTCCACCGTGGCCGATTCCTTCCACATATACAAATCTATAATTCTGGTCTGGAGAACTAGAGGTCCACGGTTCGATTCCTGGTTCAGACTTTAATTTTTCCTTTCACAATATCATTATAATATTATAATATGATCCATTATTGAACTGTGTTAAAATAACAGTATTGGAAAATGTTAAATAATTTATTTTCTTGCAAGTCATCCTTTTGTATACCTACCACCTGTCCGTCATCTTAATGCACCTATTCTGGTAACAGAAAAATGATCCTATATTGAATTTCGAACTTCAACACAGCATTTAGTACTCATGTCGCTCTGTACTACTATTAAGGATGATACTATATTTCCTGCATGCTTATTTAAATAAAACATTTCTCAACATAATTTCATGCTTCAAATATTTGCATTTTTACAGATTATTATTATAACTAATATTACTATTTAATTAATTTGGTACTGAGTGTCTGCTCATACGTGCATTAATAATATCATAATTATAATTTTAATTAATTTAAGTTTTGTACAGTTAATATTATATATGTTTTTGTACATTGTACTTTTTTAGATAAATAAATAATAATTTAAAAAATGTGAATACGAAAATGCTAAAATATATGTTATTCTAGAGAATATCACTATGATAACGTGAAATAGCTAAAAACGTGTAAAAATATGTAAAATGCATCTATATGGACCGAACATACTAATTTGTGAATGGTCTAAATAGCAAGGGATAACATAATTATATCCATAGTATCCATTTTAATTCTGCCCGAGGTCAGGTCTTTCACTGCAATGATAACATCTTCACGATGTGCTTTTCAGCTTTACTAGAGAATTATAGGTATGGTAGCTTCCCGTTGCTTTCCACACCGGTGAAGAATGATGATGATGATGACCGGATGATTTATGGTAACCGTTGGGCCCTAAGCTTCCTGACATTTGTCTTACAGATGAGGAAAACTTCGAAAAAAAGTCACCCAGGAGCCGGTTCCGACCGGGAATCGAACCCGGGCCCCGTGCCAAGGCAGCACGTTACCTCGATACCACAGCGGTGGATGGATAAAATATATAATTACGTAAAAATAACAGCCCTAGTTGTTAGTGTCTCAATTGAAATCTTGGCCTGAAATGAAAGACAAACGTTGTACAGAGATTTTTTTTTGGTTCAATTTTGTTTTTTTTATTCTGTAAATGTATATACGGGGCACAGGCTATAGTTGCTTTTCGATGGAACCCATATTCATCATCCTTATTATATTACACGTATTGGTCTGTATATTTCTAGATTTACATCACGTGAACTGGAACAAGAGCCTACTTATTGGATTACGTTTTAAAAAATTATTTTATTGGGTTATAAATGAACTCTAATATCTAATAAATAGCTAAATTTCATTTGACATAAGCATTCAATACGAAATCTCCATTTTCTGTCTGAAAATATCCAGCAAAGTACAGTTTAATTTTATCATAACTGGTATTTTTATCTACAAAATATAAATTTCCTTTTAAATAAATGTCGCACAATCTAAGACTACATAGAAATACTAGCTTTTGGTCATACTAATAGAAGACGGAGATGAGGGTATGGATTTCGATAGAATTAAAGGATACTTTGTTAGACTGCGTCACTTTTTTAATGCCATTTTTGATGTAACAACTAATTCTCCTTTATCTAAGCAAACTGAAAATAGTAACAATGATTTGTCTTACCTTAAAATGCTAACACAAATTACTTGCCCTACCTGTTAACAGTCCACCGCTGTGCCTTGTCACGCAGCGGGCCCGGGTTCGATCCCCGATCGGGGCGGTTTTTATGGGTGAGGTTTTTATTGGGTTTTTTCCTCACCTGTAAGACAAATGTCAGGAAAACTTTAAGGCCCAAACGGTCCCCGAAATCATATGGCCGTCATCCTTATCATTACCATTATCATCATCATCCTTCACAGGTGTGGAAAGGAACGGGAAGCTACCACACCTACACAATTCCCTAGTAAAGCTGCAAGCATGGCATGAAAGTGCTATGATTGCGGTGAAGGACCTGCCTTCGGGCAGAATTACTATGGATGGACCTGTTAACATTTGATTTTGGCCTAAAGATGTGACGCATTCTCAGAGACAATAATTTAAAGTTCAAGTTCTTCTAGGATGAACGCTTCATTTCAATGAGACTATTCAATTCAGTTTCGTTATTTTTTAATTATAAAAAGATTCAGTTTTCCCCCTTTCAAATATAAATTACTGTTAACGACTGGCGAAATAACAGTAGCTTATGGTAGTGCGGTAAGGACTACTTAGCCGTCTCGGTGGTTGAGCGATTAACGCACGATGTGCCTCGATTTGGATCCCTGGTTCGAATCTTGGTGATTCAGGAGGGGTATTGGTGATGGGCCATAGGAATTCTTTCGGTCTTTCCTCGAGGTTCTCCCTTTTCCCGAATTTCATCCCACCTATACTCTCCGCTCTCCTTCCCTCCTCTATCCTTTCATTTCACCTTCATTCATTAATTTCATGTCACCCTTTACCTCATCTCATTTTAGGTAAAAGTAATCTGTTGTAATAAACCGCAGGCGTTTAAAATATATGGTTGAGGTGATCTAATGGATAACACACTACTGTAATTCCTCGTGACTTCGTGCCAAAATAAAAAATAGCGATATGACTCATGTGTGAATTCTTGATATATCATGAACAACACCACAGCAGACTACATAACATCGTAGAGTAGATTTCATTCCATTCTTCCAACAGATGAGAAAAGAGCAAATAGATATTTCAAGGCGCAGTTCTAAGACAATTTGCCCTCCCAGCTTAAAGAGAAGAGAAAAGAAAGACTATTTTTACGCGATAGTGTATTTTGTCGCACTTACAGCAATGGCGACCATGATTGAAAGTTCAACTTCCTACATTTCGGGATTGCCAACCTAAATAACTATACTGTATTATTACATATTACAAACACGCGTGCGGGAAGTAAAATCACTGCCCTCTATGTATATTACATACAATGTAGGCTATATATATATATATATATATATATATATATATATATATATATATAAAACATATCCAAAATACGAAACAAATAACTGCATTTTAAATTAACTGAACTTTGTTTGAAACAATATAAATCAATAAATACCGACTTGCCGCCATTTAATCACTAAATTGATCCCACGGCCTCCTGTTGTTTTAACTAATAAACATTGCCCACACTGCTAACATTAGGCAATTGTTTGTAATGAATATTTTCAACAAATATGTTATTATTTTACTATTATTTATTATTTTGAAAACACCATCCCGCAAAATATAATGTACAACGCACGTTTGTATAGTGTTTTACAGAATCTCGGAAATTAAAAGCCGAGCTATTGCTCGGGGTTTAAACATTTTCCTCGCTTCTGTAAAAACCACTTCCCAACCTCGCAGCGTAATATAGGCTACTATTTATCCAAGAGCGAGATGGTTAGCAGCCGAAAGAACTAATTCCTGCGAGTGAATAAAAAAGTTATTATTTAAGTCACAGATAATATACAACGTTTTTTTCAACAAATACACAAATAAAATTCCAACGCTACACTTTTCAGTAACTTGTTTGCCATTATACACTGTTAATAAAGGGATGTGTCAGACGAGTTGGAACGCGATGAGTTTTATTCATAAAAAATTCAATATCTGCTCCGCGAATGTTATTTGATGAAGCCAAAAGTGTTCTGTATGATTTATTAACTGGAAAAATCTAAACCAGTGTCTGAGAAGCAGAACGCATTACTCGCTCACTTAATGGAAGATATTTAAAAACATTTAAGGAGTAAATGAGAACGTTTCGTTGGCTAATTTATGGGAAAAGTTTAATAAGATTACGGGGAAAAGCCCTAGCATAGTTGGTTACGGCAATACGTTACAAACCGGAAGTTCGAGGATTCAAGTCCCGGTGGAGTCGGATTTTTAAACTGACCCAAACTTTCTGGTAACACCTGGTACTGGGATCGACTCAGCCATTAACAGAAATTAATACAAGACGCTTGTTTTGGGGGTAAAGACGGCCGTCACTCAGAGCTCATAACCCCGTGAATTAAATGCCGATTGTCCAGAAAAAGTGGGAGCCTTAACCTATTATCCCAAGGGTCTCCTATGGCATATGGTGCGGTCACTTTACCATTTTTATGAGATAAATATTTCAAGTTTGTGCACGTATTATTCCATGTTAAGAGTTACTTTATTGATATACTTTATTGATATATACTTTATTGATATTTTTTGATATTGATATTGATATTGATATTATTGATATTGATATATTGATATTTAAAAATATTTAAAAATGACTTCTTCGTATTTTGAGTAATCATTAATGTAAACAATTTAAAGAAGTAAACCTACATTTGTTAGATTGTTTCAATGTAGTATTTAAAATATATGTGAAAAATTACAATTAAAAATGAGTACTTCAATTACTAGTAAGACTTGAATAATAATACGAGAGGATCTGAAACGCTGTAACTCACACATTTTAGACCACACAAGGATATGGAGGGCTTCCCGGATGAGTAATTAGATCATTGCTTGACCACCTCCAAGACAACACGGACATTTAAGACACGACACAGCATTCTCTTATTCATTCATACAAAACAAGGCAAATATAATATGGGACTGTGATGGCCTGATGATATTCGGGAACCATTTTGACCTTAAAGGGATTGAGTAAGTTTCTTCCCCTAATACCTGTGAATCACTGTATTTTATATATTATCAAACTTATCATTTAAGAATGGTTTTGTCACTATGTTCATATTCATTTCTTGAATTAATTTTAATAGTCCTCTTGGAAATGTATTTTCTCTTAAAGGTTAGATTGTCTTTTAGTCGGACCGATCGAATGCTTTTGAAAAATCAATAAATCATAAATTATATAAATAGATTGGTAAGATATTGCTGGAATCTGTTGCAATGTATGGAAGTGAGGTATGGACAATCAAGAATAGACTGATAGCTCTAGAAATTGATTATTTACGCAGAAGTGCCAGAAAGTCAAAATTAGAACATGCCACAAATAAGGAAATTGGAAACATAATTGAAGCAGAAGAAAGCATAATTGAAAGAATTGAGGATACGGAATTAAACTGGTTAGGATATATTTTAAGATTGGAAGATGAGCGATGGCCGAAGCAACTATATTACTGGCAACCGACCAGAAAGAAGAAAAGAGGGAGACGAAAGTTAACATGGAAGGAAAATGTGAAGACAGTAATGCAAGCAAGAGGGCTAAGCATCGAAGATGTCCAAGATCGTAGGCTTTGGAGGTTTGGCACGGGAAGACGGCAGCAGCTGTAAAAACCCGAAGATAGAAATGAAGCAAAAATAAACTATATTCATTTTTTTTTTCCATTATCGATCGTAATATAAAAGTAGCAGCTATTGTAATATAAAAATAGCAGCTATTGTACTTCTTTTTTTTCTGAAATCTTGTTGCTATTCTTTTATTTAAATACAATCCTGAATCATTTTACTGAACAACTTTTGTACACATGATAATAAAGTGATCCTCTAAAATTATCTGTGTCTTATTTGTTTTTTAAATATCGGTATTGTAAAACTCGTTTTCCATTCCTGAGAAATTGCTACTTTTTTATAATCAAATTGAACATTTTAGTAATTTTCTCTATAACTCTTTTGCTTCCAAATAAAAAAATACAACGTTTATTTCAACGATTCCTGGCTCTTTCTTCCCTATTAGTTCTATTGTGCTTCTTCTAACCCTTCCTTTGCTATCAAGATGTCTTATTTTTCTGGTTCTATATTAACTTCTTCAATGTCATATTCATCTTTTTTGTGTTTATACACATTTATAAAATACTACTTCCATATTTATTCATTAATTATAATAATAATAATAATAATAATAATAGCTTTATTTAATAATAATAATAGCTTTATTTTACCTGGCAGAGTTAAGGCCTTAAGGCCTTGTCTACCACTCAACGAGGTTTAAAAAAAATACAAAAGAAAAGTCTTAAATCTAAATTACAATATATATATATATATATATAAACGATTACAAGTTATGAATACAATACAATTAATATTTATAATGTATTTTGATTTACTCTAAATTTAACGAATTAAATATAAAATATGTACAAGATATATAAAAAAAAACGAGGAAAAGATTAATGACATAGTATAAAATTAAATAAATAGAGAAAAATTAATTATTAGACAACAGGTAACTGTATAAGCGTGACTTAAAGGTGCCAAGTGTGCGGCAACCCCTGATATCTTGAGGAAGGAAATTCCAGGAGCGGGCGGAGGCTACTGTGAAGGAAGTAGAATAGGAGGAAGTGCTATGAAGAAGAATTGTTAGCAGACTGCTATCTTGTGACCTAGTGTCAATATTGTGGTAGGAGGATAACTTCTCAAATCTGGACGCCAGGTAAGTAGGAATGTAGGAATTCAGAAGCTTGAAAAGTAGCGAAAGAGAGTGCAATTTACGTCTGTCAGTAAGACGGAGCCAAGAGAGGTTATTAAAGTGTTCGGAAATATGGTCATAACGGCGGATATTGAAAATGAATCGAATGCAAGCATTATGAACACGCTGCAGTCTCTGCGACAAGGCATAGTTTAGATCATTATATATAATGTCACAATAATCGAAGTGTGGTAACACAAGATTCTGCACTAGGATTTGTTTTAACGAAACTGGGAGAAAATTCTTTAAACGTCTAAGATAATGTAAGATGGAGAAAGTCTTTTTACATATGTGTTTCACTTGTGTTTGCCAGGTTAAATTTGCGTCTAGATGTAGTCCAAGATCTATTACTGAAGAAGAATAAGGGATAATTATATTATTTATAGTAATGTTTGGAAGTGTAGATATGTCAAAGGTTGTAAGCAGTCTTTGTTGTCCCATTAGAATTACTTGTGACTTGTTAGGATTTAGATTTAGACCGATACTTGAAGACCAGTTAAAGATGGATATGAGATCGTCATTCATTTTCATCAAGCTGTTATAGAGAGAATGAGGAGGTGAATGTAGGTAAATTTGGAGATCATCAGCATAGAGGTGATAACGGCAGTGCTTTAGTACAGTTGGCAAATCATTTATGTAGATTGAGAAAAGAAGAGGTCCGAGAACACTGCCCTGGGGGACTCCAGCCGGCACGTTACGCCAAGTCGAAGATCTAGAGTTTAATGAAACGTATTGTTGACGACCGTGCAGGTATGAGTCGAACCAGGATACAGCGCTGTCAGACAAATGTAGGTGCTTGAGCTTTATCATAAGTAAGTCGTGGTCTACTGTGTCAAAAGCTTTGCTGAAGTCAAGTAAGGTTAAAGGAGTCAATTGACGTCTGTCCACGGCTTCACGAATATCTTCGGTAATTTTTAGCAAAGCTGTGGTTGTGCTATGACCAGATCTAAAGCCGGATTGATAAGGATCAAGGAGGTGATTTTCTTGGAGATAATCAGTCATTTGCTTATGTACAATATATTCCAGGGCTTTAGATAATGTCGGAAGGATGCTAATCGGTCGGAAGTCATTACAGTTAGTAGGTGTACTTATTTTTGGTATAGGCCGAACTCTAGACTGTTTCCATACAATAGGGAAGATAGAAGTTATAAGGGAAGCATTGAAAATATGAGTCACTGTGGGTAGAATAATGTCAATGATTTTATTTAGCATTAAAATGCTGATGTTATCTGTTCCTTGCGCATTGGATTTAATCCGCTTGAGTGCTTTTTTAACGTCTATAGGCGAAATGTCGTAAAAGTAAAATTTATCTCTTCCTATATGTGGGGATGGGGATAAGTCTTTAAGAATGTCTATTTTAGTCTTGTTGTCTGGAGGTGTCATGGGTATTGAGGTAAAATGTTCATTTAAGTCATCTACAGAAATGTCTATAGAGTCAGTTGAGGGATTCAACTGTCTAAGTCCCATTGCACGGAGCTTTCGCCAAGTGTCCCGTGCACTTATTTCAGGTCCGATTATACTGTGGGCGTGTCGTAGTTTGGCATTACGTATAGTTTGTGTAGTTGTGTTTCTAAGTTGTTTGTACAGTTGCCAGTTCTCGTCATTTTTATGTCGTCTGTATGTTCGGTATGCTTTGTCTCGTTTTGACATAAGTTCACGTATTGAATCATTCATCCAGGGAGCAGGGGAGCGGGAAAATCGTCGGGTTTTTACTGGTGCATGTCTGTCGTATAGTTGTAGTATCAGTGTATTAAATGTGTCTACTTTTTCATCAACTGATCTAAGATTCCATATTGAATACCAAGGTAGTTCTAAAGCGTCTGATTTTAGTTTAGTATCGTCTATGTTTTGTAAATTTCTGTACGTAATTAATTTAGAGCGTCTTTTAGGACATTGGAGTGAGTATTCTACGAATACAATGTCATGAGCAGATATGCCAGGAGCAGGAATTTGTCCATATGACAGTACTTTCTGTGGATGTGTAGTCACAATTAAGTCCAGTAGAGTGTCGGAAGTAGCAGTATGGTGTGTGGCAGAGAGAGGAACAATGGTCATATTAAAGCTTTGGAACATATTTTTAAGTTGTATGGCTGGTGAGTCAGTCTGAAGAAGATTTGTATTAAAATCGCCTGCGACAATAACGTGTTCATAATGAGGCAATGAATCGTTCAGAGCGTTTTCTAGATCCGAAAGGTGCCCAATTTTTGGAGGTTTGTATACAATGCATAAGAGACATTTTTTTAGACTGGCTTGAATTTCTACGAATAAGAACTCGGGGCGAGCGGAATATACAGAAGGGGACTTGTGGACAATTCTTGGATTAAGCTCATTTGATATAAAGGCACAAACTCCTCCACCTCTTTTATCTATTCTGTCATTTCTGAGCAGTGTATATCCGTCTAGGTGAACAAGGGACGAAGGTATGGATGGGGTGAGCCAGGTTTCCGAAATTAAAATGGCGCTCAGTCCAAGAGATGAAAATATGGTTTCAAACTCATCAAAGTGGGACAGAATGCTTTGTGAATTTACGTGAGCGATTTTAAGTGATGATTTATCAATAGAAAATGCATTCCTAAGTAGACTGGTAGTTGTTTTTGGAGGGGATGGTAGGGATTGAGGAATGTTGCTACCTGTGTTAAAAGCTGTCTGCACAATAAGAGGGTGATTGGAGAAGGTGAGTGAGTCAAGGGTTGCAAATAATTCATCATTTGTCAGCTCAATGTTGCCAATAGCAGAAAGTAAAAATAAACTATGTACTGTAATAACTCTAATAAAATTAAAATAATTTAGCTAAACAAATAACTTAAAAAATGAAAATAAAACAAGTAAGTTGTCCTAAATAAAAAATAATAAACTTAAAACTTACCTAAATTAGAAATAAATTAACAATATAATTGTTAGCAAAGAAAAGACAAATAAAGTAAACATATTTTACACTCAGGTCCTATCTAGTTGATATCCGTAGAAGATCTAATTTTGCGTTTTTCGCCATTTACTTTGGCTATGACGGCACCGTCCATTGTCCATACATTTTGAATACCGTATTTTTGTATACTGTCTTGTAGCAGGCGATAGCGACACTTCGTTAGGTCCTCGCGAACAGTGACCCCACTTCCTTTCAACTTTTTCTTGCTTAGAAAAACTTCACTGCGCTTGCGGTAACTAACAAATTTCACTATTATAGCCCGCGGTCTTTCTGCATTATTAACACCAACACGGTGACTTCTGTCAATTCTTATTGATTCAGTTTCAGCTTTTCTGTTTTTTAATAATTTTCATGTTTTCTTCTGAACTCCGTAAGAATATTTTCCAGTCCATGGTAAATATTTCAATAAGTCTCTTTTTCTAAATTATCAAAGGCCTAATAATTTCACTTCTAATTATTTTATACTCATCTCTAACTTCCTTTTGTGCGTGATTCTAAATTTCAGGTAAGGTTTCTTCTTCTTTTTTTATTTGTTTAACTTTTTGTGTAAACCATGGTAAAATATTATTTGGTCCTTTATTGCTCTTTATTGTATGTTTATCGACTGCTTCTGTGGCTGTATGAAACATATTTACTTGAATCTTACTCCATGCTGTTTCCACAGTATCAACTATGTGAATGTGATATTGTTCAATTTTCTGTTGTAAACGTTAAAAAAACAATGAATTTCATTATTTAATCATACACTGGTTTCTATATTAAATTTCTAAATGGGAGTTGTATTCTTTATTTTTTTTCCTTTTGTTGTCCCCCATAATTTTTCCAAGTAGAAGCATATGATCTGTTCTCGCATTTTCCTACTTCGGTGTGCTAATATCATCTATTTATTTGGGTGTAAACGTCCTGTTAGTTATTATATACTCTATTTGAAATCGTAGTTCCTGATCCTCGAAAAGTGTATTTGTATTGATGGTGATGATCAAAGAATATATTATTAATTGTCAAACTATTTCGACCAGAGAAATCTGTTAACACATAATAACTATCATTACTATATCTTCTTAAAACACTGAAGAAATCTTTGATTTTCCTGTCTGGCGTTAGGATCTTCTATTAATACCATAGAGTCATCATTGGGGATTTTATCTACCTGTTGCTGCAGTTCTCCATAAAATATGTTTCTCTATGTTTTTGATTTCCTAATATCAAGAGCAATTTCATTTACTATCGAGAAATTTTCCTTCGAAATTCAGTTTTAATCTCATTATTATTTCACTGATATAATCAACATTTTGTTCACATTTACTAAGTATTAATATACATATTCCAGAATTTTCTCTACTCCCTTTACTTTTAACTGCAATATACAATTTATTTTGATTCCACTATTGTTATATTCCTTTCTTCTTCGTTTCATAAATACAGCAAACATCAATATTGAAGTGCTGCACAAATATGACTAGTATTATAAAATTAGTTTGAGTCATGTTGGTTAGAATTTAAGTTCAGTTTTGATGTGAGTTAACTGTTCAGTGCATTCTCATAAGCTGGCTGCATTATTGTACTCACAAGAGAGCTGTCAACCATTCATGCTGAAAACTATCTTGAGATTTCTTCCAGATAAGCGTTATGATGTACCAAGGCCCGTGTCCGAAAAATTATCTACCTTTTTTAACTGCAAGATACTAAATTGCAACGCCAAATCTCTCATTTAAACTGTGGGGAAGTAATACAACTGCGGAATTGGTAGACTGGATAACTCGCACTACCTGCCATCTGCGCCGCATCCCACCTCAATCCATTCAGCTCTTCTCAAGCAAGGGGTCCATCTGCTCCGTACAATGGGTTGTCTTTACTGGATTCTAGCTTCGATTTCTGTTCCTTGTTGTTAAAAAGGCAGGTAACATTTTTGGATACGGCTTAAGAGAAATCTCAAGGTAGGTTTCATCATGTAATGGTTGACATTTTCCTTGTCAGAATTAATAGCTATCTTACAACAGCGTTATGGGTAGTTTATATCTTAAATTCTCATTAAATTTTCAGATTTTTTCCCCCGTAATTGCTTTGGAAAAGAATATTATGTATTGCTCAGGTCGTTATTCACATACTGCTATAATAATAATTTGAGCATTATAAAATACATTTCTTTGAATTGCTGAACACTATTATATCCATAATAATCCTCAAGTGTAGCTTTATTAACGAGATTTGAATTGTTAGATTACAACTTCATAAGTTATAACTGAAAAAAATAATTATACAAGTTAGATAATTTATCGTTGGTCATCGAAGAATAGTATCAATAACACAAAATCACAAAATTATATTAGAAATGACAATACTGTGACAACAGCTATAACAATATATGACTTATATTGCTTTTATGTCCTATTGGCGATAACTAAAATAAATCGGTATGTAACGGTTCTAAAAACACAATTTATACCGAGATATCTGTTAATGAATGTCCAATAAAATAACTGTTAGACAATGAATCGGAAACAATCGCTTGTTCCTCTTTTGTTAAATTCTTCCTGCAGAAAACAAATGAAAGTCATATTGATAACAGTTGAATACCTTAACTTCAACATGTGCACATAAACAAAAGCGCTTAGCACCGAGTAACTAGGTTAGCACCAGGAAACACACGTTATTGTTGTAGTCATTAATACTAACAGTGCAAAAAACATGCGCCCATAAAATAAATCTCTGCTCTAATGTTGTTTGTGGCCAGTTGTTATTCGTGAATTGTGGTTATGTACGGTTGGTAGCAATGATAGTTTGCGTTTCCCAACAACATGGTGGATATAATGTTTGTTAATTACCGTTTTTATTATTAGTCTGCTTAAAAAAAATAACTTGAACGTTCCAAGATTTGAGGAAAATAGGACTTGATTATATTTTAATTCACATAGATGTAATTAAGGGGCAATTTCAGAAGCAGAACATTAGAGTGGAATTTCAAATTAGTAAGATTTCATTTAACCACATTCTTTAACACTATATTTGAAGAGGAAATATAAGCCTAAATCGGGATTTGAACCCAATATCTCTGATTCTATGTTTAAATCGTGATGTCTAATAGCTTAAATCGTTAAAACACAGGTGTAGAGAACCAGATATATTAGGTTCAAATCCCGATTTAGGCATATATTTTTCTCTTCAAATTTAATTAAATCTATGTTCAAATCATGATGCCCAATAGCTTAAATCGTTAAAGCACAGGTGTAGAGAACCAGATATATTGGATTCAAATCCCGAGGCATATATTTTTCTCTTCAAATTTAATTTGTCATTAAGTGAGAAGTGATAAATTTAATATTAAAATATCGTATTCTTTAACATATTAGAACACTGGTGTCTAAATCCATAGATGGGTGTAAAAAGAGAACACACATTTTAATCTAATCTCTTTCTTCTTCTTCTTCCTCTTCTTCTTAAATGGCATTACAGCCAAAAAAAGACCTTCGCCTTCTCAATGAGCCTCCTCCAGACATCCCTATCAATAGAAACCCTTTCTTAATGGTTTATTTGACTTTTTTTAAGATCTTGGCACACACAATCGACCATCTATTCTTAGGTCTTCTTCTTAATCTAGTACCTTGAGGTTGTGAACAGAATAATTATTTCACCTTTCTATTATTTGGCATTCTATTAATATTTCCAATGATCGTACATGGCCAAGCCTTATGTTTCAGACAATATGGAGATATCCTAGCAATTGTTTTCTCTATTATATCTTCTATGAACGAGACACGTTTGCCCAGGAAGATATCAAACGCTAAGCTGGATGGAATGAAGGAGAAAAGTTGGGAGGCCTATGTTACGATGGATGGACGAAGTATAGGCGGATATAAGGAAAATTGGCATAACAAATTGGAGAAATAAGATCATTGACCGAAGAGAATGGACGGTTATTATGAGGCAGGATAAGGTTAAACTAAAAGGACCGTCACGCCAATGATGATGATTATATTTTCTTCTCCAGATGTTATCATAAGTAATGCCACGAGTGATTTCAAATTTATCTAGAGAATTTGGAAATCAAGAGTGGCATTTGTTAGAACTATTTAACGAATAAAATTAAGCTGTTTACTCACAAACCACTATTCAAATATAGTTATTTTAAAATATGTATATATTTAATGTAAACGGCGATATTTGAAAACAAATGAGAAACGATTGGTACTCTTCATCTGCTTCTTTTGTTCATCACTGCAACCAGATCATATTATTTATTGCCAAAGGAACGCAATATTGTCAGAATGCACTCTAGTGGAGAAAGAATGAAACACATCAAACCGTATATTAATTCATTTCTGATATCCTATGACAATTATATTTTTCTGGAATGTTATTACCTGGGAAAAAATACATTTAAGAAAGTGCAAAGAGTGGTTTCTATTTTTTTTTGGTGATATAATTAACTGCTACAAATGTTTTTATATTAACTCCCGCATGCGCTATGTGTTGACATTCATGTAATATATATACAATCTGGTAGCCGTATTTCTTGGAGAGTCAGTCACTGCAAAATAATGCTATGATCTATTCAGAATGTTAAAAATGAGGTGGTTTCTTTATTATGATAAACTTTAGTTGGTAAATTCTAGGCGAAACACGACAGAGATTGGTTGTAAATAAAAAATCATTGAAATGTGATTGGTCATTGACTCCCATTTGGGGCATGAGTTAAATAGTCCACGTAAACTGCTTCCAACATTCTTCTTAGTAGACCTATTTGTCTTTCAAAAATATTTAAATGATTACAGACATAAGAGTCAAGTATCCAAGTCTCAGACCTTAAGTAACAATTGGTCTAATCAACGTATCTTTTTTTCTGGCTTGGTGAAATTATTAGGGCGTAAATTTCTAGATATATTATCCTTCGGAATGGAAATAAAGCCTGAATCCATGCCCTGTTTTTATGAGATGTAAAAGAATCTCAAGCATGAAATAATAGCCCGCTGATAAAATGTTTCGTCTCTTTCACCTCCAGCTTTGAATTACGATACTAATTACACTGAGCAACAAAAAATAAACTTTTTTTTGTCTCAGAAAGAAAAATATGTGGTTCTCATAGTATTTTTTCTCCTCAATTCAAATATGATATCGGGTTTTCTCCATCACGCAAGGTTTCCGAGAGACGGAATTTATAATTTCAAACACTTTAATAATTCCTACATTCGTAACTACACAATATTCGAACATTCGAACTCACCTAGAAAGTAAGAAATGACGATATTTTGCTATATTTCGCTGTGGAGCATCCCTCTTGATGGTCCAATAATAATCGGCCAGCATACTAGGATTCCATTTGCCTTGATATCTCTTTTCCATAGCTGATATCTCCTGAGTTAGCTCATTACAATGGACAAATGGACGAAATAACGTTTATTAAAAAATAATTATTTAAATTCATTAATTGAAATTGAATTAAAAAACTGTGGGTAATGGAGAAATTCCCAATACATATTTGAAAACATGAAAACAAAACTGCATTATATACAACTATTGGTACTCATGAGACAAGAATCATGTTGACCAGTGTTATAAGAGAGAGGGACCACTACCTTAATAACTCCCAGAAACCCAATAAACATACAGCAAAAAACGGCCGAACTCAAACAGCATACCCCACCTCTAAGAGGTGAACGACCGGCGGACACAAGAACTCCAACAAGAAAATCACTAAGACTTCAGAATCTACCCGCAGAAAAGGAACTATTGAGAGGGGGAAGTTCGAAAAATACAGGTAAGACTAATGACAAGGGAACACAATAGGGTTTGTTGACAGTCGGTTCATGGAATATCGAAGGGTTAAAGCAAAAACTTTCAATGGACAGATGTGTAGAGTTTATTGAGACTTTTGATATATTAGCCCTAGGAGAAACATGGTTAAAAGCTAATGAATGCGTAAATCTATGTAATATGAAAGGTTATTTTAAGGGTAATCAAAAGAGAGGAAAGAGAGGTAGATATCCAGGCGGTGTTGTCATTTTATATAAAGCTAACTTAGACCCATATATTAAAAAGGTAAATATTACTTTAAAAGAGGCAATTTGTATATATTACCATACAGAAAGAGCAGAAATGTGTCTGTTGTCTATTTATCGCCAACCACTAAATTCCAGGTATGCCAATCCAAATTTTTTCGTTGAATTGTCTGACTCGTTGGCAGAAATAAAAGATAGGTTTCCGGAAGCGGGAATAATAATTTTAGGGGATTTTAACTGTAGGATTGGGGAGGAAAATATCACTATAAAATCGGATGATAATGAAACACGAGGTGAGGGTAGGAGAAGCAAAGATAAGATTTTAAATTCAGAAGGAAACCAATTGTTAGCTTTTTGCGATGCATTTGAACTTGAAATTCTGAATGGGAAATATTGGGAAGATAAAAATGGAGAACTCACATTTATTAATAAAAATGGAAGTAGCGTAATCGATTATTCAATATGCACACAAGACATGATTCCAGTCCTAAGTATTTCTGTATAGTTTCCAGAATCGAATCACACCACTTCCCAAACAAACTTATTTTAAATATGAAAGGTATTAGTGAGACAGTTAATGATGAGGTGGCAACAATATTGCGGCCAATTATCCGTTTCAGGTGGATCGAGGATCTGAGAGAAGAATTTAACAGGAGTTTGGAAACGCTAATACACGATCTGCAATTAAATGATCTTAGCGGGGAGGAAAATTATTAAAACTTTGACAGAATGTTTTCAAAAAGCAGGGGAAAAATTCAAGGTTAAATACGCAATGAACCAGAAGGACAAAGGGTGGTACAATAATGCATGTAGAAAGAAGAAAGAAATTTGTCGAAAGTAGTCTTTTAAAGTTTAGAAAAGAAAGCACAGATGAAAGCAGAAAAAATTATGCGCAAGAGAGAAAGGAATATAAAGACTTATTGGCAGAACAAAACTAGCATGGCAAAATAAGAAATCCGAAGAAATGAGAGTCGCGACTGAAAGTGGGAACATTGCGGACATATGGAAAGCGGATAAGGGAACTCAAAGTAAAGTCCATAAATCGGACAAGAATAACGCCCGGGGAATGGAGAAGTTACTTTGATAGGGTGCTGGGAAATGAGAGGTAGAAGATATAATCAAGGAAATATAGTTGAGATCCCTGACCCAATTCATATTCAATTACTGGATCAGGATATTTCGAAAAATGAAGTGGTTTCTTCCATTAAATGTTTAAAGAATGGTAAAGCACCTGGAATTGATGGAATACCAGGGGAATTCTTGAAAAATATGATATCATCCAATAAATTATTAGACGTTTTGAAAACTGCGTTCAACAAACTTTTTAATGGAGGAGATTATCCGGAAGCCTGGGCGACAGGTGTCATCCAACCGCTATACAAAGGGAAAGGTGGGGCACAGATACTAGAAAGTTATAGGGGAATTTGTCTCTTGTCAGTGTTCGGAAAAATATATTGTAAAGTACTTTACGAACGAATCAGACAATGGGCTAAAGAGAACAATAGGCTCTCAAAATATCAGGCAGGTTTTAGAGAAGGGTACTCCACGGTGGACAACCTATTTGTTCTGAGAACATTAATTGATGACAATCTGAAAATGAAGGGGGGTAAATTATTTTGTGCATTCATTGATTTTAAGATGGCATTTGATACTGTGGACCGAAGCGCACTTTGGGAAAAATTAAATCGGAAAGGATTGTCTCGTAAAATGATACATGCTTTAATGTCAATTTATAAATACGTTAAATTTTGTATAAAAGTAGACCAAGGGCACATTACAGAGAGCAGCGAAGCCAATCGGGGAGTGAGACAAGGTTGCATTTTATCACCAATGCTATTTAATCTATTCGTTGATGATATTGTAGACGTAATGCTAGAAGGAGAAATTGAGGCTCCGGAGATAGGAAATGTTAGAATCCCAGTCCTGTTGTATGCAGATGATTTAATTATCTGTTCCAAGACAATCAAGGGATTGCAAAGAGGTCTTGACCTACTGGAAATATACTGTAGGAATTGGGGATTGACTGTAAATGCTAGTAAGACAAAAACAATGACATTTAAAAATGGGACGGTTTATGGTAGAACAGAGGAATGGAAATACAGAGATCAAGTTCTTCAAAACGTGAAACATTTCGAATATCTTGGTACGACGTTGAAAATGAACGGAAAGTGGAAAAAACACATTGATATAGCATTATTTAAAGGGAGGGGACAACTTAACAGTGTACTCGGTATTCTGGGTCGAGTGCCTGATATTCCAGTCAGCACATTAGAAAAAATGTATGGAGCTATGGTCAGGCCAGTCATGCACTATAGTAGTGAGATTTGGGGTTTCCAAAGAACGGAAATACTAAATAAGGTATATACGCATTTTCTAAAATATATTACAGGACTTAGTAAGGCCGTTTCTAACTGTGGAATTTTATATGAATTCGGGTCATTCCAGGACGATATTAACTGTAAAATTCGTGTACTCAAATACTGGTTGCGGGTAATCCAAGGTGAACAAACAATGCTTAGAGCAATTTGTTACGACCACCAAATTAAAAACATAGATGTTAAATTTTGGGCAGACGAGGTTAGGAGAGAACTCCAAAAGATTGGGATGGGCTGGATATGGGAAAAAGGGACTGAAAATCGCAAGAACGTGTGGAGAAAAATAAGGAGGAGGTACTTAGATATAAACCAACAAGATACCTTCGCCGAATGTACAGGAAAACGCTCACTGTGTTTACAAAGAGACCTAAAACACGTCTGGGGAAAAGAATCGTATA
The DNA here is from genome assembly GCA_030220185.1 of Diploptera punctata. Lineage (NCBI taxonomy): Eukaryota > Metazoa > Arthropoda > Insecta > Blattodea > Blaberidae > Diploptera > Diploptera punctata. The sequence goes on from JASPKZ010007914.1 coordinate 467,279, forward strand.
TACTCAACCTAGGATTTAAGGAGAGATCAGGGCTTGCTTGGTTTAGGCTAGGGGCATGGAAATTTCTAAAAATTAGCGACGATCACGATATGCGAATATGTCCAATGTGCGGGAACTTTGAAGATGAGATACATATATTAGGAAAATGTAATGATTTAGAATATTGGAGACGTCAGTTATTACCGGAAAGATTTCTAAATTCAAATCGGGAAAGATTGGCATGCTACGAGTTATTGGTAAATCCAGAAAATTGGATAAACCTCGGTAAATTTCTGGACAAAACGCGAAAAATAAGGACAACACTCATTCATGAATAAATATATGTTATCAAAATGCAATACCATTAATTATTAACAATTATATATAAATTAATTAGTGTATAATGCTGTTGTGTTATTATTTAATTGAAATATTAATGTGTTTTCTTTATGTAATTGTAATGTTAATTTTTTTTTAGTGTATAATGCTATTGTGTTATTACTTAATTGTAATATTATTGTGTTTTCTTTTTGTAATTACAATGTTAATTTTTTTAGTGTATAATTTTATTGTTATTATTTAATTGTAATATTATTATTGTGTTTTCTTTATGTAATTGTAATGTTATTGCTATTGTGTTATTACTTAATTGTAATATTATTGTGTTTTCTTTATGTAATTGTAATGTTAATGTTTTTAGTGTATAATGCTATTGTGTTATTATTTAATGGTAATATTTTTATTGTGTTTTCTTTATGTAATTGTAATGTTATTGCTGTTTTTGTTTATTTTTCTTTACACTAGTACCAATTATTACTTTATTGTAACGGACCGTCAACAGCACGTACGGCATACTGTCCGTGCGACCCATATTTGTAAATAATATTGTAAATATCTTACTTTTTGTCTAATAAAGTCCTACTACTATATGGGATATCAAGCAGTTATAAGTAAAATGACAACTTCTGATGATACAAGTGTAGGACGTGAAACCACTAGAGTTATTGCTGCAGAGTCAAAACAAAGGGCGCACAGACAGGCCTCCTGCGTCTTGCCGATGACCGTGAAAAATGAATCACTAACACTATAACCACTTAGTTGCACATACGTGGGACATCCAATAAGCAATTCACGTAATTTTAGTTCTCGGTTGCCTTTCAATGGAAACGAATGAATGAGAATTAACTAAACGTATCTTTAATTCTTAATTTATGACATCACTAATTTTCATTGCTTTTACACAGATTGCTGTTATGTACTTTAGTTTTATATTAGCGGTTGCTCGTGAAACACATACAAAACAAGTAGGCGTATTTGTGATTGAAGATCGGGGGGATCTGATAGTCTTGCTTTACCTCATTCCACTTCTAATATTATGCTAACACAATACCTGACAGTACTCCTACCCATTGCTTGATTTCCGTAGACATTTCATAAGCGTCTGCGAATGCTTCAAATGATCTCCTGCTCCGCAGAAATAAATTAAATTACAGATTTCAGCTTTGTACGTGTTTCACGAGCAGTCGCCATTTTAAAACTAAATTACATTACAACCATCTGTCGGAAAATAATTAAACTTGGCGATGTTATAACGGAAGGATTAAATATACGTTTTGTTAAGTTTTGTTCATTTCCAACGAAAGTCAATCGAAAAATAAAATTAGGTGCATTACTCACTGTACGAGTTAGTATAATACACTGGTGCTATTAAATACATTCCTTGAGGATGTTTGCATTTTTTGACAATATATTTATGATATGAAAAGAAAATTAACGCCTGAACCGGGATTTGATACCGGAACCTCTAACTCCATACATTGGTTCGATACCGTCTTCGCTATTCAGGTTCCCAGCGTAAACAATTTTCCTTTCGTTGTATACAATTCTCTATCAAAAGAGACAGCGTGACATCGATCGCTGTGTTATATCGTGGCTTCTGTAACAAGAAAGCATTTTAAATGAGATTATTTTACTTTATAGCAGTGATGTTTTTTTTTATTCGAAGTTACCATTAAATTTTGAAGTTAGCAATGAAAGTCAAATATGACATGAAAACAAAAATAAAGCCTATTATATATATATATATATATATATATATATACACACACACATACACACACACACACACAGAACGGTCTCTAACATTCTCTATGGCACTTGGTGACCCCGATTTCAGCGCTTATCGTTCCGGTGAACGAAGTCCTCTACAGTCTCTGTAGTCAGGTATTAAACTTGCAGTATTCATATTGTTTACTAATATTAACTTCAGAGCATATAGGGTACAGAACATTAGCTTTAAGTTCCAATCTAACTATGAACTGCTGCGCCATTAAAGACAGCGACAAAGAAAGAAAGAGAAAGACTGACTGTAGCGTTTCCCGTTTACCGAGAACACCAAGCGCTGACGCTAGCTCACTTACCAACGAGTGCTATATATGCATTTAACTAACTCTATTGTGCTAGTAAGATCACATTCGCATCTGTTAATCATAGAATTTGGCAATCATCCAGCCGTTATACCGTTATTCTCTATCTGGAACCGCTACTTATTGTAGTTACCCAAATTCCTCACGACGCTGGGTGGGAAACGATCTCATACTGGCCGAAATTCCACCAGAAAAGTTCTTCCCCCATGGAAACTCGAACCAACGCTAGTCTCGTAGCTCTCCACGAAGGCATCATACCGTATTTTTTTTCAGCTACGACGCGGGATATATATATATATATTATATATATATATATATATACATATATATATGGTATGATAAGAAAAATAAATGCCTGGACGCGATTCGAACCCGGATCTCTGAGTCTGTACCTCAGCGTGATATCCATTACACTATCAGGCGAATCCAATTCAAACACTTATTTTTCTTATATATGTATTATACTCTCCATTATTACTAGATGTCGCGAGAACATTTAATTATAACATATATATATATATATATATATATATATATATATATATATTTATATATATCATTGTGGTCCTCATTTTCGACTTTTCACATTTGATTCCGCACACCCTCTATTTTTTTAACTTTATTGTAAGAAGCAATTTAACATCAATTTAGTTGAAATTTACGACGAGGAACCCGTGCCGCACTGAGCTAGAATAGGCGCGCAAAAAAATTCATTATGCTATGGTGGTCCTTATTATAGAGTGCAGTTAAAATTTCATCTGATTTTAACCTACACCCTCTAACGTTTTCCTCATTTGACTCGATGTAGTAGTGTATGAAAATTAATTACAATAAATTAACATTAATCTGTGCCGCACTCGATTTCAATTTATAAATATTTAAAAAAATACAACTAACTAACTTACTGGTACTATCGAACCCGTAGGTTCATGGCCGCGCGGACATAAGCTCTCCATACATCCCTATCCTGAGCTAATGTTTTCCAATCTTTCCCTGTTTAATCTACTTCCTACAAATCATAGTTAATATTATTCTCCTATTCCATTCTAGGTCTACCAACTGGGCGTTGTCCCTCTACAAGAAGCTTTCATGCACATCTTCCATTCACCATTCGTGCTATATGTCCTGCCCATCGAAGTCTACGGGACTTAACTGTTCGTATTATATCTGGCTTCCTATAAAGACCATGTAGTTCACTGTTATGTAATCTTCTCCATTCCCTGTCTGTTCATACCTCTTTGGTCCAAAAATGTTCTAAGAAGAATTTTATTCTCAAATACTCGTAATCTTCTTTCCTCCCTTAAAGTACGAGTCCATGTTTCGCATCCATATAAAATAACTGGTAGAATAATAGTTTTATACATATTCAGTTTAAAGTTTTTTGAAAGGAGTTGGGGGGGTCTTAAACAAGGGAAATAAATAAAATGCAGCTGTTTGAATTAAGTTAATAAATTGTTAAAATCATAAAATATTACCTTTTTATCGACATTTTTCTAAATGTTTACTTTTTATGCGTCTGTTAGAGCTCAATGCGGCACGGATTCCACAACTTGAATAAAAAAGACTTTAAATTACTGCTTATAAATTATAGAAACAAAAATAGAGGGTGTGCGGAATGAAATACGGAAAGTCGAAAAAATGGGCAACCCTTTTGTTACTCGAAGCTATCATTGCACATAAATACACAAAATATATAACAGCGTTGTATAAATAATAGTTGTATTAACTAATTCTCTGACAATATCGAACCCGGAGGTTCAGGGCCGCGCATATTTAAACTCTCCATACATCACTATCCAATTATTCCCTGTATAATTTACTTTACTCTAATCAAAGTTTATGTTATTTTTCCCATCTCATTCTTTCTTTACTTACTACGCGCTTTCCTTCTGATTTTCGGCAGTTTCCATGCCCCTCTTTCAGTCCCCATTCGTGTCACATTCCTATTGCTGTTCTTTCTGTATAAAACATGGAAATGGGAATAATGGATACCTTCTAATCGCATAATGTTACCTACTGATATTTTTACAACTTTATATCCAGTAGCTGTGTTATTTTTATTGGAAAACTCAGTTTAGCGTAATCGCAGAGTACGGGGATCTACATATGTATTAATAGCTCTAATTTAACTGCGCTTGGGGGTGAAAAAAATTATCACTAAAACATCACGTCTCACAGCGCTCTGTTTGATATCATTTACATTTAGCTTCCCTTCATTACCCACATATGTACAGTACACGCCAAAACAACTGACTTTTTAGATACGATTTTTTAACCCTTCAACTAGTTTATTTAAACGGGTTTGATCACAGTGATAACAACTATGTGTAACAAGATTTTGTATTTCATTGTTATATATAGACGCTTTAATACCTAACCAATTAACTCACTGTCACTGTCGAACCCGTAGGTATTGACTGGTCGTACATAAGTTCTCCATACATCCATATCCTGAGCTAATGTTTTCCAATCATCCCCTGTATAATTAATTTGCCTCAAACTACGGTTAATATTATTCTCCTATTCCATTCTTGACCTGCCTACTTGGAGATTTCCCTCTGGTTTTCGTACAAGGAGTTTCCATTCCCCATTCGTGCCTCATGCCCTGCCTATCGCTGTCTACGAGATTTAACCCATCTTATAATATCTGATTTCTCATAAAGATAATGTAGCTCACTGTTATTCAGTCACGCCCATTCGCCTGTCAGTTCATCTCTCTTTGATCCAATAAAATTATCCTGAGAACTTTATTCTCAAATACTCTTAAACTTTTCTCGTCTCTTAATGTACGGTAAGAGTTATTGTTTCGGAGTCATATAATATAACTGAAAGAATAACAGTTATATATATTCAGTATAATGTTTTTGAGATAATTAGGTGATGGAAAGAGTAGCTGTAATATATAATTGAATGCATTTCCAGAATTGAGCCTTGTATAATTTCTTTTTTCACCACATTCTAGTCTATAATTATTGTTTTTAGATTTTTTCAATTTAGTCACTTCTTCAAAATTTCTCATATTTGCCATTAACTGTCCATTTCCGTTTCATAATCATATATATATATATATATATATATATATATATATATATATACATATATATATCTCCATCCATAATAATTCTGCCCGAGGGCAGGTCCTTCACTGCAATCATAGCATTTTCATGCTATACTTGTAGCTTTACTAGGGAATTGTAGGTGTGGTAGCTTCCCGTTGCTTTCCATACCGGTGAAGGATGATGATTATGATAATAATGATAATGATAAAGATGATGATGATGGCCATATGATTTCGGGGACCGTTTGGGCATTAAAGTTTTCCTGACATTTGTCTTACAGGTGAGGAAAAACCCCGATAAAAACTTCACCCAGAAAAACTGCCCCGATCGGGGATCGAACCCAGGCCCGCTGCGTGACAAGACAGCACGCTACCCCGAGACCACAGCGGTGGATAATGATACTATGAAATGGCGCATTTGAAGAAATGGGTTCAACCCAACATTTACATTGAGAGCTGAAGAAATCAGAAAAATGTCAGATTGGTCGCGACTGGGGTTTGAACCAAGAATTTCCCGAATACAAATCTCAAACACTACCCTGTTATTCATCTCGTTCGTAAATTATGAATTGTTTTGTAATTTCATGCACATTTATACTATTTTTACCAGTTAGTATGTATTGTTTTATTAATATAGTAAACAAATAAATTAATAATATCTAGATTAGTAGATAAATTAAATTCTGCAGAAATGGATTTTTGGAGGCGTTCATAACAGGAATTTCTAGAAAAGATAAAACACGAAACAGCGTATTCAAACAAAAGATGAACGATCAAACTTCATTATGCGAGTTTCGTTAAAAAAAAACAAAAAACAAAATTATATGGTCATGTACAAAGAATGGCAGAGGGCAGATTCCCAAGAATAGTAGAATGGGTGTCACTTGTTACAAGAAGTAGTTGACGACGAAAAATAATTTAGATTGTATTTTGAGCAGCTTGAGAGGGAATAAGGATTGGACGATGGAGACTGGAATGACAGAGAGATGTGGAGGAAAATGACAGTAGATTAATTGGGTGCAAGAAAATGTTGTGAAATCTGCTAAATAAATTAAACCAATGAATCTTAATGATGCACTGCCAAGAGATCGCTGTTAACTTCTTCTTCTTCCTTCCAAGTATCAGGCCAAGGCCTCTTACGATCCTATAGAAAATTTTCCCTCCACCGTTTCATAGGACGGCCCAATGATCTTCGTCCTCTTGGTATATAATTATAAACAGCTTTGGGGATCCGATTTGAACTCAATTCTTTCAAGATGGTGTTTCCAATTTAGTTGGTACTGTTTAATATATTCCAAAATTGGCGTAGTCTTCAATTATTTTAAGATATTGGTGTTCCTTTTCCGATCCCATCTGGTGTAACCCGCTGTTCTGCGCATGAATCTCATTTCACAAGCCGTTATTCTGCTTTCATGTTGTCTTTTTAGTGTCCTTGCTTCACTATCATAGGTCAACACCGGTCTAGCCAAAGTGTTATATAAACGTAATCTGGTGTTTTTTTGTACAAGGGACGGTTTCATAACTTGATTAATAATTCCCAAACTTTTATCATAACTAGTAATTTTTTCAGGGATATTCTTTTCATCCCAGATAGAGAGATAATATCCAAGATACTTAAATTGATTACATCTCTCTAAAATTTTATTCTGGAGACAGATTTTATTTGTATGGGGTCCTTCCCATGAAATGCCATGATTATCGCTGTTAACTAAATCAGATAACAAAACAATTATATTTTTAATAACACTACTTACAGGAAATTTGGCAAGTAAGATAATATCACATCTGTAATCTGCATTCAGAAGGCTCCGTACTTTATTCTCAACACTCTCTTATCGTTTCTGTAGAAATTTAATATTTTTTTAATGTTTCAATGTACTAGGACATCCGATAAGTAACGGAAACACGCTGTAAATAAAAAATAATAATTTAGGTTATTTTGGACATTACGAACTCCTATATTGACTTAGGATTTACCATTATGAACTTAATTTATACTATTTTGTCAAGTCAACTATACATTGCCAAATCCGTGGAAAACGTTACACTCTATGTGCAGCACCATTTCAGGATATCTCTTTCATCTGATGGATCTAGAGCTTTTTGGATATCAACTCTTGATTGAAATCTAATGCCTCGTAGAGTATAAGTTCTGTCACAAGGGCTCCTGTCTGAAAACTTTGGATGATCGAGTACTCCCAATTCCACCTTCTAAACAATTCTACTGAACATATTTTTAGGGCTGTATTACTTACTAAAAGTGTGAAACAGTGAATGTATTCACAAAATATTACTATTTGAGACTTTCAATATTACAGATTTATACGCCAAAGACTGCTCAACAGATTACTACATGATTACAATTTTCATCACTAGGATCTTCCTGCTGGACTCTTACTTTAAGGGAAGAAAGAGATTACAAGTATCTGAGAATAAAGTACGTAGGAAAATGTTTGGACCAAACAGAGATGAACAGACAGTTGAAAGGAGAAGACCACAAAACAGTGAACTACATGGTCTTTATAGGAAGCGAGATATAAGAACAGTTAAGTCTCATAGACTGCGATCGGAAGGACATGTGGTACTAATGGAATGAAAGAGGTGCATGGAAGCTTCTTGTAGGAAAACCAGAGGGAAAACGCCCAGTTGGTAGGCCAAGAATGAGGTGAGAAAATAACATTAACTATGCTTTGAGGGAAGTAGATTATACAGGAAATTTGGAAAACATTAGCTCAGGATAGGGAAGTATGGAGAACTTATGTCCGCGCGGCCATGAACCTATGGGTTCGGTAGCGCCAGTGAGTTAGTTAATCAGGATCCTCCTGCAAGGAAGAAACTTATTTTACGTTTAGAATTTTTCAATTTCTTTTTTCATTATTTTACGTAACAGAAAACTGTAATAAGTGAAACGGAATATAGTTCTACACCCATTGATTTATCACTTTGGTAGATATATTAATTAATTGAATTGAAAATTGAACATGTCACAAATAAGGAAATTAGAAAGCATAATTGAAAGAATTGAGGAGAAGGAATTAAAGTGGTCAGGACATGTTTTAAGAATGGAAGATGAGCGATGGCCGAAGCAACCACACTGTAGTTATATCAATGGCATCCGAGCAGAAAGAAAAAAGAGGGAGACCAAAGTTAACATGGAAGGAAAAAATAAAGACAGTAATGCAAGCTAGAGGGTTAAGCATTGAAGATGCCCAAGATCGCAGGTTTTGGAGGTTTGGCACCGGAAGACGGCAGCACCTGCAAAAACCCGAAGATAGATAGATAGAATTGAAAATTGTTTACAGATATTCGTGTCACATTTCGTATACTGTGATATATTAATGACTGACTTGAATACCCTTAGACAAAAAAATGAGTCATCTCTTGAACGCATATTTCTTCTAAGTCCTACTCGACACAGCGCTGGATTCACACTAGTAAACTAGTCATAATTGTGCAGGCCCTGAGCTACTGCGTTATGTGGCATGAACTGAGTGAAGATACTCCTACGTGCCCTGTTAGGTCAGCGGTAAAGCATGCAGTCACTGTTTCTGTTAATGAAGGTCGCAGGTTCGCGTCCTCAATTATGTACTTTTTCTTCGTGATATTTGTATTAAAATGTTTCATGAATTAAATACATTTTATTCTGACAATTGAACTAAATCAATGTTAATGTCGTTATTGTAACAATTATTTTACCACATTCAGGGTTTGTTCTAGGTGATGTCAACGTATTGATTTTAATAGACTGATGCACACACCTTCTGCGCAAAAGCAACAGCCTCTAACAAGTTTGTTTATAATTAACTCTAATGCTGCAGATGCACGAAAGATGGCTTATGGACACAAATTCAGGACGTCTGGGATGCTCTAGCCGAACGTCCACGTGACTGTAGAAATTTGATTGCATCAATGCCCCGCAGATTGAGGGCGGTAATAGATGCTGAGGGTTTATACACCCGATATTAATTTTGTTAAAGTTTTAATTTTAGAAGACATTATTTTCTTTCTTCATTTAATTATTAGAAGGTTTTCATATATGTGTTTTGTGTGTGCATTAAAGCCATAAAACTCAAATATAAAATTAAATATGAAAACTATATTACAGGCGAAATGTTATCCTAACATTCAGTAAAAAAAAAGTAGAACGGGAACGAAACCCGTGAGGTTACGAACGCAGATGATGTGTGTTAAACCTCTCGACCACGGAAACACACAAAGGCAAACTCTTCTATTTTATGTTACTTGAGTGTGCACTGCGTTAACTAGCAAACAACAGTACAATTACTGAAAACGTGTTAATGTGAATAAGGCTTCTGTGAGTGCTCACGAAGTTCCCCGATCGCTTGATAGAATCAAGAGACGACTCATGTTTTTGTCTTAGGGTGTACAACATGGATATCCTTACCTAAATATTTGTGCCCATATCACAACGAAGAACTTTTCAAGTATGCTATACAATGGATTGCACAAAGTGCTGTCACATAGCAATTAGTGAAACTTATATGCGAAATATGGTGAAACACGTCTGAATTTTGTTGAAGTGAAATATTAAGAATTATCCAATCCTACCAAAAAAATACTTGATTATATTAATGAGATTGTACACTCAGAGATATTAAAACGTCTTGAAATTATAATAAAGAATTGATGATTTGTGCATGACAACATTACCGTTTACATTTATTCTCTCTGGAAACTCTGAATTAACTATTATCTCATCTATGTTCTGGTTTGTATTGTCACTGAGCTCTGGTGAAAAATGGAAACAAATCCACACAAATGCTGTATAAATTCAAATCTAATATATAAAAATTAATGTATGTTTGTTTGTTCGTACTTAATGCGCGGCCATACCATTGATCCGATTGTGATGGGACTTTTTGCAAAATGTTCAGGAGATTCCCGGGATGAACAAAGGCTATAAGAGAGTTGTGATACTCAACTCCTACACCCTTAAAAATCACCCTTCTTAGTGGAAAACGTGAAAAAAATTGCTCTTTGGATGCTTAAATGGCTTACGCTGCCTAAACCATAACAAATACACAAAATGAATGTACACAGAATTGAATATCACAAAAAGCTCTACAAAAAAGGCTGCGACAGCATATGTTTATCTCTTACAGATAACTCACAATAACCATTTTTGTCTTTCATTGATGCCAAGAAGATCGAGACAAGTACGTAGATTCCTGTGCAAGCATAGCAGCACATGACGGGTATTCTTTTACGGATAACTCACAATAACGAATTTTGTCTTGTACCTCATTTATGCCAAGAAGATCGAGATAAGTAGATTCGCGGGCAGCACCGGGTAATCAGCACGGGGAATCTTAATATAATTACGATATACATTTATAATTATTTTTCATTATACCTATTCAACTAATCATAAGAAGTACATTAATTTTCGTCTTTCAGCTCATTTATGCCAAGAAGATCGGGATGAGTAGATTCCCGGACAACGCCGAGTAAACAGCACGGGGTATCTAAAAATAATCAGGATATAAATTTTTCGTTTTACTTATTTAACTAAACATAAAACAAATTGAGTTTTGTATTTTCGTCTTTCAGCTCATTTATGTCAAGACGATCGGGATAATTAGATTCCCGAGCAACGCCGGGTAATCAGCTCGGGGTATCTAAAAATACACGTATAATTTTTTTCCTTTTACGTATCCAACTAAACATAAAAGCACATTAATTTTCATTTATTTATGCGTAGCAGTGCACGCCTTGTATTAGCTAGTGGATAAATAAATTGTCTATTCACTATATGACAACGGCTTTCGTATTGCATGTTTCACGTTTCTGTGTTACTTCATTTATAGGTTGTGTTGAAATAAATAACATTAAACTATATGGTAAGTAGACACATAGTCCTAACTATATAAATGTACCTTACTTTCCTACGTGTTTACAAATCTTCAGTGATACCAGATCCAATGCCTTAAAATAGTCTATATAAGTATAGGTTTCCAGATATGGGTTCCTTTTCAAAGAATTTGTATATCTCCAAAAATGTATAACAGGAATTCTGAATCACCTTCCCTTGTTATTAGTGTTCCTACTTTTGTGCAAAATGCAACTGATACTAAATTTAGTGAATATTGAGATAATTAATAGATAAACTAATGTGTTCATGAATACTTATTAGGGTGTGAACATAATAATCGATGATTCTTAGCAAACGGCACAATAAGAAGATGGTGTAGGTAGCCTATTCTGATCTATATAATTCCTAGAAAAGTTTTTATTATTTTTATACGAAAATAAGCGGGTCTGAGAATCAGTCTGGACACGAATAAGTGAAGAAACCTGTCTACATTTCCGCTGTCAGGAATCCAACCTGAACAATCTAGCCACAGTGAATCGCCCTGCTAAATTAACCAAAATGGCAAATAAAATAAAATGGATAAATAAACCGTCTATTCACCATATGACAACGGCATTCGTATTACATATTTCATGCATAGCTTGTGTTGAACTATATAACATTAAACTAGATGATAAGTACAGTCCTAACTGTAAAATGGCTAAAATTATCCAAAATGGCTAATTTTAATTTACAAAACCAATTATCTACTTTATAATCTTGCTGCCTGAGCTGTCTCAATATGAAATAAAAAAACACTCGAGACACGAAAGATATTTTTTTAAGAATACATACTAAAGCAAAAATATACCTACTCTCAAATATTTACAGAAACTTATAAGCTAATAATTAAGCGTGGAGGTTTGAAGTCAAAGCCATGGGCCAAGTATCAGTTCCTCTTAAAATATGTTAACCATTAAATCGATGAAACACCAATTTCTCCTGACAGTTTACAAATGTGTTGGACCACACTGAAAACTAAGTAATTTGTAAATGTAAGTTATGACTATATTATGTAATTCGTCACAAATATAAGCTAGGTAAGCTATTTCTACTATTTGGATTTTCTATTTTTTATTACATAACTAATTCAAGAGATAATAAATATTATTACATGAACAAATAAAAACTACAAAAATCACTAAAAGTGACTATATGATCAAGAAAAAATAGCAAGTTGTTAGTAAATGTATAATTTACAGCGAGGTGGTAAGTTGCCGATTCTTTTGGATTTGTGCCTACAGAACTAACAAATACTCCATTTCTTGATAAAGCAGCATCCAGAATCAAGACAAGGGGCAGAAGAACAGGGATACTTCATCGTAAGATTAATTGCAACACTCCAGCTCTGTGGGGCCGTCCAATTCCGTTACCATGGTAACCGTAGCCGAGTCTATATCTTCCCATTCAACTATCAATCACATGGCTTTACTAACATTTCTAACTGACAACTGAAAGTTCGATCTAACCTTCAAATTTTATTAAACTATTCTGTTGTAAAAAAACAGTTTTCTGCTCAAAATCAATGAAGCGAAATTCAAAGTATTTTAAAGTGTGAAATTGCATCGGGTGTTAACAAATATTCATCATCTTCTTCGGTTCTACAACTCTTAATAGTTTAGCTGTTTAGCTGGACAACAGCTCATCATTCTATTCTAGCATTTACTTTCCGTCTCCAATTGAGGAGTTGACTCGAATATGGGCACCATTAAAAATATGCGTTTTGAGATATTAGCAATTGAATTAAAAGTAAATGCACAACATTGTTGTTTATTTTAATTGATGTGCATGACTAACTTAAGTTAATGTTTGATATGTCATGTATATAACACGTTATATTTATGTAAATATATTTAAATAATGCGGGAGATATAGTTATTACAAAATAGTCATAATTGCCCTTTTTCCATTCAATGAAATTTGTGGTAGGAAAAGAGCAAAATTTACAAATATATTTTACATATATTTTAACAAACAACTTTTATGCAAGGAACATAGAGTATAATAATGATGAATATATATTTTGGCCCAGAAATCCGAAGGTCCTGGGTTTAAGCTCCAGCCTGAACTTATAATTTTTCTCTTCAAATATATTTTTGTGTTAATTTCTCAGCACAAAATACTATTATACAGCTAGTACAATCTTACTTGATGAGAAATCAACGTTTTTAGTGAAGCTGGTATTTTAAATGAAACATAATTTGTTGACAATAATGAGAAACAAAAAAAAAACATAGAACAAAATGAACATTTGTGGACTACTATACACTGAAAACAAATGAATTTGCTTCATGTGACTTGGCAAATACTTCTTCAAAGTAAGTCTTGTGCGCATCAGACATGAATACGTAGAGACTCCTAACATCGTTCTCCTTCCCAGGTTTCACAGGATTACGTGAGACATGAACTTCTAAATCTATTGCGTGCTGTGAGGAAAATGGACAGTAGGGACTGGCCAGCCAATCACAAATTGAAATGTGGACAGCCGTTGAAAATAGCCAATAATTGTAATTTGCAAGACACAAACAAGTGAAAGCAAGTTCACATAAAGATAATAAATTATAGGAAAGTCATATTTTAAGTATCTTACAAATTACAAACATCATTTTCCACGGGTGGAGTAAGTGTTTGGCATTATAAACTGTTATAATTTTACAAATCTTCAAACAGTACAAAACAACATAGATAACCTTATAACCAGCAATTTCGATTAATATATAATCTGCTGCTGAACCTGCTGTAATCGAGATATCGAAACGAAACTTTTCAGGCTGACCAACTACAAAATTACGAGTCCAAAAATGCATTGAAAGGAAAAAGGGCAAAACATGAGTTATGCCCATATTCCATTCAACTCCACAATTACAGTTTTCAGTTGTTCTCAAATCACTCTCCACGTCATTCATGCATCAGAATTCTGCGTCTACTATGTCTTCTTTTACAGTCAAGTTTTTCATCCAATACAACCTTGGGGGTTCCGTTTGTGCCAATTCTATATACGTGTCCCAACCACTCGACTCCTCTGGCTTTATTATCTGCTAGTATGTCTGTCTATGTCTTTGTATAAAACTTGTAGTTCACAGTTATAATTTGCCCCCTTAATTATCTCTACTTGGACCATATATATTTCTCAATTGTTTTCTTTCCCAGGTGGACACACGTGCTATAGCCCTTCCTGTTAGTGCCCAGCTTTCGCTATACCACAATCGGTTTCATTACTGTATTGTATTGTAAAGTCTTCTTTTGATTTTATTAGAGTATTAGTCACATATGCTAGTCAAACGTGGGTCCTAAAAGAAACAATAAAACATAAATTAATAATTTTTGAAAGAAAAATTTTAAGTAGAGTATTTGGACCAAATGGAGGAACTGATAACTGTTGAAGAATCAAAACAAATAACGAACTAAACAAAATAATAAAAAAATCAGAATATAGTAAACATGTAAGATCTCTCAGAATTGGTTGGCTTGCTCATTTGATAAGAATGGATGATCAGAGACTGGTCAAGAAGCTCTATAAATGGAAACCTATAGAAGGCAGAGCTGTTGGAAGACCGAAGATCAGATTGGAGGATGACACAAAGAACGATCTAAAGAAAATGAAAGTGGCTAATTTGAATATGGCAAGAGACAGATTGACATGTAGGAGGATTGTTGAGAAGGCCAGAACTTTCAGTTTTGAAGTTGTCGCGCCTTAGGATGATGATGATTAGAATAGGTATGTAGAAGTTATATTTTTTAACGCTCTTAGGCAACGATTACCAGAAGCCAATTTGTCTTTGATTTCGTCTAACACGTCATTATGTGTGGAACAATCGATCCTCGATAAGAAAAAATGCAACTGATCTTAGATTTTAACCATAGATCTATAACTATATGCTATCGGTCACCTATTGAGCTACTATGAACTTAGATGCTCCAGTGGCTATCATAATGGTTTTAGATTCGAAGAACGTGGTTTAAATCCGAATGTGGGTGATTACTTTTTTACAGGATATAAAAAAAACCTGGATATGGCTTCATTATATTAAGAATAGGAAAACTGGATCCTGTATCGTAGATTTACGCCACTTGAAAGATCCTCAAGACTAAAATTAGAGCCCCTTAACAAAATTTTGTCAGTTATCCAACCCCATGTTTGACTTTTGACGCAAATGACCAACATATTGAATAGAATCGTTAGATAAATACTGTCTACTAATATTATCATAGAGTCCACCACTGTGGTCTCGAGGTAGCGTGCTGCTTTTTCACGCAGCGGGCCCAGGTTCGATCCCTGGTCGGGACAAGATTCCTGGGTGATGTTTTTTCGGGATTTTTCCTCACCTGTAAGATAAATGTCAGGAAACTTTAAGGCCCAAACGGTCCCCGAACATCATCTGCCCATCATTAACTACGCCTGAATGACAGAAGAACTTTACATGCACATACCTTACCATTCCAAATTCTGCACACATATTTACCAACTTATTTAACAACACGTTTTCAAAATGTATCGGCTCATCACAATTTAGGAACAAGATCACAAGACTCTTCTTTACGTTTGATACCACAGCACAGGACATGTCTATACTCTGAATCTTACACAATATCTATGACTAGGGCATGGAACTCACCTCCCAGTCATGTCAAGGACTGTCAATCGCTATCATTATTTAAATCCAAATTAACTGATATCTTAAGTTCGACACAATGAAAACATTAACTGCATAACAACCATATAGAGCATTCTATAAATAATCATCTAGGAAGCTACTTACTCTGCGCCCCAACCTCAGAACCATGCCAGGAGAGAATATGAGAAAGTCGAAATATCAATGTGGTGGTGGCATTGAATAATAAAAACTATTGTCATTGAACCACTAAGTCGCATCTCTGTACTTTGTTCAAACTCTTCTCTTCCGAATCCCCACAAATTTAAACTACATTCATATGTTTTAGCACTGCTCGCCCGCTAACGAATCGTAGTTTCTTTATATTAAGGTGTACGAATGTTCCAACATTTATCTCTAGATGTGGCACAGATGTTACCTAATTCCTATCTCTCTCTATATCTATCTATCTATCTATCTATCTATAATGGCGTAGTCCATTATTGAGTCATAGCCTCTCCTTTGTAAGGAGTTACTGGACCAAGTTAATTTTTAGTTATCTTATTTGCTCATAGATGTCATGAATGGCATGTGTTCAGCACGCCACCGACTCAACGATACTTCTAACAGGCAACTAAGGTATTTCTAGGACGTAGAGGTCGGTAAAATTTGATTAGACTATCTTATATATTTTCAATAGTTGATAAACTAGAAGAGCACAAATACCAATGGAAAGAACATTTAGACAGAATGGACAATACAAGATTACCCAAAAAGATCAGCACCTACAAACCACATGGGAAAAGATATTTGGGACGGTCAAGGAAACGATGACTTGAGACCGGAACAGGTCGCATTCACCTAATCCTGCAAAGGAAGAAGAATACCTTCTTTCTTATTCATACATAAGGATCTTTTACGAGCCTGAAAATTTTGAGACTCAGTGCGACCCGCGGAACTAGAGGTCAAGGAGCACAACCACTAGTCCACCGCGGCCGACACTTAATCACTAAACCTACTAAATAACGTCACAATGAACTTAGTGGTGTCATAAGAGTTTTTATAATGTGTAATATTCGGGTTGAACTTAGGAAACTGGAAATCGGAGATATGAACAGGATTCGTTTGGCTGAACACTGGGGCCAGTAGAGATCTTTAACTAATGCGGAATTTAACTTAAGGCTTCAGAGAATTAGTTACATCATAGCATAAATACAATCATATTTCAATCCATGTTAATAAAATTAATATGTATTATAATTAACAGAAATGTTGCCAGAAGGAATTCAAATAAAACAAAAATTAAATATTTGAGAATAGTTATAGATAACATTGAAGGTATAGGCAAAGAGAACATAAAGCATAGGATTGAATTGAGTAGCACAAAATATCATCGTTAAATTCTGTATGGTGGGATAAGCATTTTTGGAAAGACACCAAAAAATATATTGGTAAAACATTGGTAGAATCTGTTGCAATATACGGAAATCAGGTATGACAATCTATAAATACTATAAAATACTATAAGAATAGACAAAGAGCTCTAGAAATTTATTATTTACCCAGAAGTGCCAGAAAGTCAAAATTAGAACATGTCGCAAATAAGGAAATTAGAAGCATAATGGAAGCAGAAGGAAGCATAATTGAAATAATTGAGAAGAAGGAATGAAAATGGTAATGACATATTTAAAGAATTGAAGATGAGTGATGGCCGAAACAACTGCATCAATGGCAACTGACCAGAAAGAAGAAAAAAGGGAGACCGAAGTTAACATGGAAGGAAAGCATGAGGATAGCAATGCAAGCAAGAAAGTTAAGCATTGAATATGCCCAAGATCACAGGCTTTGCAAGTTTGGCACGGGAATACGGCAGCAGCTGTAGAAAAACCGATGATAGAGATAATTAACAGAACCTAAATAATCAAATCACTTAACTTTGGCGGACATAGGCAATCATCACACCCCTGTCCTCATCTAATATTTGCCAATCATTCCCTGCATAATTTATTGACCTCCCTCACATCACGGGTAAAATTATTCTTCCACCTAATTCTAGGCCTATCCACCGGGCTCTTTTGAATTTTGTATTTACTTTCAACCACATTTCTTAGTGTTATTAAAATTATGTATTGAATTTAAACACTTCCTCGCTATCCCACAAGACTCTATCGTCAGCATATATCAACACCTCTTTAATACATTTTAATTAACTTTTATAAGATTCATGATGTGTTCCGTTGAGGTATTATTCAAAATTAAATACAAAATTATGGAATATTCACCTAGAAGGTCCGTCTCCTCAACTTAATTAATTTGAATCCTGCCGATGATGGGACAAGTCCCGACAACGCTACAGTTAAATAATTAATTAAGTTGAGGAGACGGACCTGTCAGGTGAATATTCCATAATTTTATATTTAATTTTGAATAATACCTCAACGGAACACATCATGAATCTTATAAGAAAACACCAGTTTTGAATCCTGCCGATGATGGGACAAGTCCCGAAAGCGCTACGGTTAAATAATTAATTAAGTTGAGGAGACGGACCTTTCAGGTGAATATTCCATAATTTTATATTTAATACCATTTAATTGTAAGCTCTAAAGATTATACAGTTTGCTCTTGTACAAAAAATGTAAAGCAGAGGATGAAGTCCATCTCCTTACTTTAACCCATGATGAATTAAAAAATAAAAAACTATGGAAGCTGTTTACTTGCTCAGGCCCTCTTCCTTACCTTATTTTGACACATTCAGATATGGTTAAGTAAATTTTAGATTGATTCTTTCTCTAGGAATATGTCCCTGTGTTTAAACCTTTGCCAGAATCCTCTAAATAAGTCCCACCTGGAAGGAGTCATTTTTGTCGGTTGTTTTTTTTACAGTGATATACAGTCACTATTGTGACCTATGTATTTAGTTTAGTTTGACTTATCACTTTTCATCTGAGCAACATGGATATTCAACTTTTATAAGATTCATGATGTGTTGCGTTGAGGGAATATTTACCTGAAAGGTCCGTCTCCTCAACTTAATTAGTTATTTAACTGAAGCGTTTTCGGGACTTGTCCCATCATCGGCAGGATTCAAAACTGGTGTTTCACTGAAGATCTGGTAGAGGGGGTTACATGTATTGGGTTCGTTTTCGTTTATCAGATGGAAATCATGAAAGCAGCTCACAACAACGACAATCTGATAAACGAAAACGAACCCAATACATGTAATCCAGATCTTCAATGAAACACCAGTTTTGAATCCTGCCGATGATGGGACAAGTCCCGAAAGCGCTACAGTTAAATAGCTAATTAAGTTGAGGAGACGGACCTTTCAGGTGAATATTCCATTTTTTTTATCATGGATATACTGTATATTCAGAATATTAAAACTTATTAGGAATATAAATAGAAACTTAAGATTTATTACCCGTTTAAGGAGTAAGCGCAGTTGTTGACGGAGGGCGCTGCAGTCGTGTTTATGCAGGAATAGACCACGTGACACTGCTATCTACGAGTGCAAAGGGGAATGGGACATGGGACGCTGACAGTGTACACTGCCTTATATGACGTCACGTGTACCAACAAACAGAGCTTCCTGATTCTTCCGCCTGCAGAGATGCTTTGAATGAGTAATATACATGGCCAACATTACTGTTTACATTTATGCTTTCTGGTAGTTCCCATCTAACTTCTCTCCTATCTTCTTGCTGGCCGATATTTACATTTATATCTTGGTAAAAACTGGGACAAATGCTGACCAATATTGTATAAACGTAAATAGACACATTTATTTCCTCTTCGCTGTATTACATCATCTGTATTGGACTTATGCCGTGTTTGCTCTACTGTTCATAATTGTTTTGAACTAATAGCATGGACTAGATCAGTGGTTCCCAACTTTTTTCGACTCGTGATCCCCTTCCACAAGGATCTGAGTTGGGTGAACCACTGACTTTTAAATATACATTGAGTAGACATGCATAACATTTAATTCCAAGCAAAAGGTTTAATGATCTTAAATTAGGTTAACTCTTGACGGTTAAAACCTAAAGTTACTCTAGTTTCGGCCCAAACGTTACACAACCTGTAGAACTAGTTGTAGCGAAATGAAATGCATTCCTAACGTTTTTACATAGGCCTAAATATAAATCAGGTAATCGCGGTAAATATTAATTTAATGTGGAAATAATGTGACTATTTAACTCATGCCCCAAATGGGAGTCAATGACCAATCACGTTTCAATGATTTCTGTTTTACAACCAATCAGAGTCGTGTTTCACCAAATATTTATCAGTGTTATAATTACCATATTAAAGAAAGCTCATCCTTACAATATTGCGTTCCTTTGGCAATAAATAGTATGATCTGGTTGCAGTGATAAACAAATGAAGCAGTAGAAGCGTACCTATCGTTTCTCATTTGTTTTCAAACATCGCCGTTTACATTAAATATATAAATATTTTAAAATAACTCTAGTTAAATAATGATTTGTGAGTAAACAGCTTAATTTTATTCGTTAAATAGTCCTAACAAATGCCACTCTTGATTTCCAAATTCTCTAGATAAATTCACTCCTCACTTCGTGAGTCGTGAATTTATCGATCATTTGGAAATCACTCGTAGCATTACTTATGATAAATTCCCAATCTTACACATAGGGTCAAATCACATCAAACTGTATATTAATTAATTTCTGATGTCCTATGATGTAAATATGACAATTAAATTTTTTGGAATGTTATTACCTGGGAAAAATACATTTAAGAAAGTACAAACAGTGGTTTCGTTTTTTTGGTGGTATAATCAATTGCTACAAAGGTTTTCATATTAAATCCCACATGCGCTGTGTGTTGACATTCATGCACTATATATACAATCTGGTAGCCGTATTTGTTGGAGAGTCAGTAACTGCAAAATAATGCTATGACCTATTCAGAATGTTAAAAAGGAGGTGCTTTCTTTATTATGATAAACTTTAGTTGGTAAATTCTAGGCGAAACACAACTGTGATTGGTTGTAAATAAAAAATCATTGAAATGTGATTGGTCATTGGCTCCCATTTGGGGCATGAGTTAAATAGTAACTGTAAATTATTCATACACAATAAAATATATTACCTTAACTTTATATAAGTTTTTTTAAAAGAGACTTGTTCCACTTTTTCACTGAACTAATCATACAGAATAGGCTACTGCTAAACTTTTATTTTGCTAGAAATTAGTCTGAGATTTTGAACCCTTATTCCTATATGCTCGTTATAAGACCAAAATACAAAAAAAAAAAAGTATAAAATGCTTTGAACAGTATTTGCAGAAAGGAACAGTTTCACCACCGCTATCAAATGTTTTAACTCTTTATTGCTTATCTGTGCAACAATTAATGGACTAGAGTTAGCAAACCAATACTCCAATACTATTATACCAATATCACAAAAGGATAATACAATTTTCGGTGGAAAACTATACTCTTGCAGGTTTAAGAAATCAACAATATTCACCTGCAAGATGTAATTTATGATGAAAAAAAGAGAGGGGAAAACATATCTCACTCAATGAATATATTTGTTGATTCATCCATATAACCAAGTTCAATGCGTTTGTGAAAACAAATGGCAGCTATAGTAATAGAAAACGTAAATATCCCTCGAGATTTGTTAAGTTGAGTTTCATTTCAAACTATTACCGATGCTCAACTGTTTGCCATCAAACGAAATTGAACTAATTTTAACCAACGTCCATCACTGTGACACCCTCATTCCATCCCCGTATTTATTCCGATTCGCCCCTCCCCCTTCTTGACGCATTCCGATTGCCAATTGTTTTGATTTCCCAGGAGATGTAGGGAATTTTTTTCCGAATATCAGTATTGTTATGTTTCGCTTTTCATTTTTTTTTATTGTTAAAACTGACAATGACAAGAGATATTTTTAAAATAAATAGAAGGGTTTTATGGATCATGCCGATAATTGCCGATGAGTAGCGCTATTTGCATATCCAGTAAATAACAACAAGAATTTTCTATATAGCGCCATAATTGGAAAATCAGCAGCCATATTGGAAACCTCCATTATTACGTCATCAATCATTGCTACATCCTCAGTGTAAGAGTGGCACGAGTGACTTATTTTGAATATAAGCAAAAAGTATATGAATCTACCATAAACAAGATAACATATTTAAATTTACATCACTACAAGATCAATGTTGAGCAAGAGCGCCCGGATGGGGTACAATTATCCATTTGAATTTTTTTTAAATAATTTTATAAATAATATTTCTTTAATGCCCCGGTTTGTCCTTTTGGACAGTTCTGGTGTTCTCTCCTGGCATTAGCGTAATTGTAACCCACTTCTGAGGTTAGGGCGCCTGGAAGGCGGGATTATGTTGCCCCAATGATGGGTGATGATGATAGTGGTGCGCCAGGAGAGTCCCTTATCCTAAGCTTAATCTAAGATATATGAATGATGATGATTGCGATGGCCATGTGATATTCGGAAACCGTTTGGGCCTTAAATTATCCTGACATTTGTCTTACAGGTGAGAAGAAACCCCGATGAAAACCTCACTCACGAAACTGTACCGATCGGAGATCGAACCCGGGCCCGCTGCGTGACAAGGCAGCACGCTACCTCGAGACCACAGTCGTGGACTTTTTTATTTGTACGAAAATAATTTAATGCGAAGTATTAACGGCCTCATGAAATCGAATTGCAGATGTATATATATATATATATATATATATATATATGATATGAAAAGAAAAAATAATGCTTGTGTCGGGATTTGAACTCGAGTCTCTAAAGTCTGTACCTTTAGTGCTCTAACCAACTGAGCTACCCAAGAATTCCAAGACAAACATACAATTTTCTTATACATGTAGTATTCTCAATTCACACAAGAGGTAGCGGAAATTTCTTTCAACTGCCATCTAGCGGCTAACATAACAGTTAAGCAAATTATTAAAGAGAATATTATATAAAAATATTTTATAATATATTTATAATATATATATATATATATATATATATATATATATATATGACATAAGAAAAAAATGCCAGAACGGGATTTGATCCCGGAACTCTGGGTCGGTACCCCAGCGTATTATCGATTACACCACCAGGCGAATCCAATTCAAACACTTATTTTTCTTATATGTATATTATATTCTCCATTATTACTAGATGTCGCGAGAACTCGGTCTTCACTGCCACCTAGTAGCTGACTATAACAAGTAAGCAAATTAAAGAGAATATTTTTGCTTTATAGCAGTAACGCTTTATCGATGTTATAATTAAATTTTTGACATTGAACAATGCAAGCTTAATATGACATGATAATAAAAATAAATTCCTGGATGGGATTTGAACCCAAAACTCTGGGTCGGTACCCCAGCGTGTTATCCATTACACCTTCAGGCGAATCCAATTCAAACAATGCCAACCCACTTCTGAGGTTGGGGCGCCTGGAAGGCGGAGTTACGTTGCCCTTATGATACGATGGGTGACGATGATGGTAATGATGCGCCGGGAGAGGCCTTGATTCTAAACTAAATCTAATGAGGCGAATAAGATAATGATGGCCAGATGGTGATCATGGGCCGTTTGGGTTTTAAAGTATACTGACATTTGTCTTATAGGCGAGGAAAAAACCCGAAAAAATCTCACCCAGGAAAATTGTCCCGAACGGGAATCGAACCCGGGTTGTCTTATTGATAGTAATTGCTTGAATTTTATATTTTGGAAAATTAAATTATATTTTTTATTTAGATTCAAGAGTGTATGATTTTTAAAATAGATTAATTACTTTATCGGTCGGCCGCGGTGGACTAGTGGTTATGCTCCTTGCTTCTGTTCCCAAGGGTCGCGGATTCAAACCCGGCCGGGGTCGACGCATTTTTAGGACGGAAAAATCCAAGGAGCAAGTCCGCCGGGAGGGACTTTCAGCCGTGGGTCCCGAGTCTGATGATTTTCAGGCTCGTAAAAAATCCTTAAGCCTGAATGAAAAGGCCTCTAAGCAAAATTTACCGAATTTTCCCGTCCTAGTACTACCTTGGTTTCCTAGATGTCAGTATGAGGCGGAACGCTGACCACATACCAATCAAAATGACATCTATACGAAAACAAGTGTAACTAAATTAGTATGGTTCAAGTTTTCCCTGTAGAGGGAGAGCGCTTAAATCTCTGTAAAGGGAAAACATAGGCTTACAATACAATACTTTATCAGTAAAATTAAAAAAAAATCAGCTTTGTTATTCAATAGTCCGTGTTGTATCCTTTACACTTTAAATTGCACTGAGCAACAAAAAATAAACTTTTTTTTTGTCTCAGAAAGAAAAAAATATGTGATTCTGATAGTATTTTTTCTCCTGAATTCAAATATGATAACCGTTTTCTCCATCACGCAAGGTTTCCGAGAGACAGAAATTTATAATTTCAAACACTTTAATATTTTCTACATTCCAAACTACACAATATTCGAACATTCGGACTCACCTAGAATGTACGATATGACTATTTTCTGCTATATTTCGCCTGTGGAGCATCCCTCTTGATGGTCCAACAATAATCGGCCAACATATTAGGATTCCATTTGCCTTGATATCTCTTTTCGATAGCTGAAATCTCCTGATGAAAGTGTTCCCCGTGCTCATCGTTCAATGGACAAATGGACGAAAAAACGTTTATTAAATGGTAATTATTTAATCCATTGATTGAAATTGAAATGAAAAAAAAAACTGTGAGTGAGTGAGTGATGGAGAAATTCTAAATACATATTTGAAAACACAATAAAAAAACTGCATTAAGTACAAATGTTGGTACTCATGAGACAAAAATCATAGTGGCCAGTGTAATTTAGTAATAATTCAAGATAAGTCCACCGCTGTGGTATCGGGGTAACGTCAAAAATTTGTACGCAGAGAGCCAGGGTTCGATCCACGGTCGTGTCAAGTTTCATGGGCGAGGTTCGTTTCGGGGTTTCTGTTCACCTTGTAAGTCAAATATCGGGAAACATTAATACCCAAACGATCCATGAGTATCATCTGGCCATCAAATTCATCAGGGCTAGCGGATTATGCACCAAAACAAGGTAATGTACTACGCGGAGTATAGAGAGGGGTGGGGATTAGTATGCAGTCTTTGGAGTATCGTCCGATTGGTATACAGCTGTGTAATACGTTCAGGGTGTAACATTTATTTCCATTCTGATACACGAATTAAATGTTTAGATGGACTTCAAAAGTGTGAATTGTTTTATGTTTGTTTCTCTGTGTATGCTAGCATCGACAACAGTGTAGGCCTATAGTGATTTAGTTACCTTACTGTACAATTGTAGTAGTAGTAGGACTTTATTAGACAAAAAGTAAGATATTTACAATATTATTTACAAATATGGGTCGCACGGGCAGTAAGCCGTACGTGCTGTTGACAGTCCGTTACAATAAAGTAATAATTGATACTAGTGTAAAGAAAAATAAACAACAAAAAACAATAACATTACAATTACATAAAGAAAACACAATAATATTACAATTAAATAATAACACAATCGCATTATATACTAAAATAAACATTAACATTACAATTACATAAAGAAAGCACAATAATATTACAATTAAATAATAACACAATAGCATTATACACTAATTAATTTATATATAATTGTTAAGAATTAATGGTATTGCATTTTGATAACATATATTTATTCATGAATGAGTGTTGTCCTTATTTTCCGCGTTTTATCCAGAAATTTACCGAGGTTTATCAAATTTTCTGGATTTACCAATAACTCGTAGCATGTCAATCTTTCCCGATTTGAATTTAGAAATCTTTCCGGTAATAACTGACGTCTCCAATATTCTAAATCATTACATTTTCCTAATATATGTATCTCATCTTCAAAGTTCCCGCACATTGGACATATTCGCATATCGTGATCGTCGCTAACTTTTAGAAATTTCCATGCCCCTAGCCTAAACCAAGCAAAGCCCTGATCTCTCCTTAAATCCTAGGTTGAGTATATACGATTCTTTTCCCCAGACGTGTTTTAGGTCTCTTTGTAAACACAGTGAGCGTTTTCCTGTTCATTCGGCGAAAGTATCTTGTTGGTTTACATCTAAGTACCACCTCCTTATTTTTCTCCATACGTTCTTGCGATTTTCAGTCCCTTTTTCCCATATCCAGCCCATCCCAATCTTTTGGAGTTCTCTCCTAACCTCGTCTGCCCAAAATTTAACATCTATGTTTTTAATTTGGTGGTCGTAACAAATTGCTCTGAGCATTGTTTGTTCACCTTGGATTACTCGCAACCAGTATTTGAGTACACGAATTTTACAGTTTATGTCGTCCTGGAATTACCCTAATTCATATAAAATTCCACAGTTAGAAACGGCCTTATTAAGTCCTGTAATTAATTTTAGAAAATGCGTATATACCTTATTTAGTACTTGCGTTCTTTGGAAACCCCAAATCTCACTACCATAGTGCATTACTGGCCTGACCATCGCTCCATACATTTTTTTCTAATGTGCTGACTGGAATATCAGGCACTCGACCCAGAATACCGAGTACACTGTTTAGTTGTCTCCTCCCTTTAAATAATGCTATATCAATATGTTTTTTTCCACTTCCCGTTCATTTTCAACGTCGTAATTGTCTGTCCTATTATACAATTTTTGCAGAATCTAATTATATCTGGTCCCGTCATGACGTTTTGTTCCTATTAACCGGAATAGTTATCCTTGTGTAATAATAATAATTTGGGGATTCTTTTTATTTAATTTTTAATATAAAAGTTATTTAAATAATTTAAAACTAAATACATGTATTTTACAATGTTAAATATAATAGATGATTTTTATAACATCAATGTGAAATGTAACAATTATTACGTTACATATGTTGTTGTGATAAATGATAGATACAGAATTCACAGAAAAAAGTTTACGACAAAAGAAAGTTTAAATAATGTGGTCTTAAGTCGGCCGAACATCAAAAATATGATTGGGTATCGAGGAATGTAGACGGGCTTATCGTGTTATTTCTTGCTGATGTCATTACCAATCAGAAACTGACAATGTTATAATTTGCAACAGAAGAAGAAGGAGATGGCTACAAGGATGTAAAAAAGATCGACGCCATTGAATCATCTCAAAATAAAAGTTTAAATAATTAGTGATTTGTTGAATTATATTTGTTCAATCTACAAGAAAAGCATTGATAGAGGTGACGCGAGTCTGGTGAAATAAAAAAGGAAAAATTGCCAGAAATAGTATATAAAAAAGTGAATATACGACTAATTAAAATAACTCATATTAATAATTACACGTTATTAAAATAATATTTTAAGCAAGAATAATATAATTGAAAATAAAATTGCGAATACTACCAAGCTGAAAATATATATCTATAGACATCAGATCAAATGATAGAAACGATATTCATGAGTTTCATCTTTATTACCAAATATTATTTAAATAAATAACTTATTGAAGAAGTAAATGTTTTATTTTACTACAAAATTACTTTACTCGCCATATTTGTGTTGATCAGCGGCTCCCTTGAAGAGATCTACATGCCGGTGCAAAAATAAATAAACGGACTGAATAGAATATTTAATGAAAGAAATTCATCACCTAAGAAACCCCGTCACAAATATCGGCGCCGCAACGTGGCCCGAAAAGAACAGGTAGAAACCCCGTTACATTCCTTATGCTCCCGTCCCTCGTCCGTGCAAGTGTTGTTTCTACAGTCAGATCATTCTGCGCTTGAAGGGTTCGGTGTAGAATCAGCTAGGCCTGATAATCATATTTGCTTGTTTAGGATGAATGACTGATTGAATGGTATATATTGTCTTTATGTTCTTGTTGCCTCGGAGGTGGCCCTGGCTTTGAGCTGATAACCCATCCAGAGATGCCTTCCATGTCATTGCGTGGTCAAAAGTGTACATGTATGATCCAGAGTTACAAATCCTATCCCGACAGGTCGTGTTTCTTTAAGGCCTGTGTGACGTGGGGCTTGTAAAAGTCATTATAAAGTCAGATACCCGATCCCTTGAGCGCAGTGTCCTTTACATCCCTCCCTATCACACTACCTATTATTCAAAATCTTTTACAATTTCTCTTGCTAGAACATGGAATTACCTTCCACCCTATGTCAGACTGCCAAACTTTACAATCTTTCAGAAACCAATTGAAAATAAAATTATTAACAGAAACAACTCACTAACATTACTTTTTAAAAATTTATAATTTGTTTTTTTCATTTTTTAATAAAAATAGTTTGAAGATTTGTAAACATCTTTACCTAATGCCTTGTATAATAAGCGATAGATTAACTCATCATAGTTTATTACTTTCTTTGTATTTTTTCTTTCTTTTCTTTTTATGTACAGTAGATTCGAACTGTTATTCCTTTCTGTACTCATTCTATCATTATTTAATTTTAATTGCATTTAATTTTATTGCATTATTAGACATTATTTTCATTATTATTAAATTTGACAGATAATTGTTTAGTATAACTATTATTGTATTTTCTTATCATCATCATCATCCTGCCAGGTATTTGTCCTAGAAGAACTGTTACGGCCTGAGAAAGCTGTTTTCGTGCCATCTTTTCATAGGTCGACCAAGCGACCGTTTCCCATTTGGACAGTAGTACATTATTGCCTTGGGGATCCTGGATCAAGCCATTCTTGAGACATGTTCCTTCCAGTTTAGCTGATATGTGGGATGTAGTCCAGTGTTGGTGACACATTAAGTTCTTGAAGGATTTGTACATTTTTCTTTCGATCCCATTTGGTGTAACCAGCTGTTCGGCGCATAAATTTCATCTCACAAGCTGTTAGTCTGCTTTCATCTCTCGTCCTTATAGTCCACGCTTCACTCCCACAACATAGGACTGGTCGAGCCATTATTTGATAAAGACGAGTACGAGTTGATTTTTGCACTAATGAAGGTTTTAAAACTCTATTAATGATTCCCATTGATTTGTTGAATTTCACAATTTTCTCTGGTAAATCCAAATTTTCAACAAAAGAGAGTTTATATCCTAAATAAGTAAACTCATTAACTCTCTCTAAAATTTTGTTATTTAAACAAATTTTGCTTAGTATTGGGGATTCCACAAAAGGCCATTATTTTAGTTTTATTGGTAGATATTTCCATTGAATATTTCTGGGCTATCAAATTTAAATTATGTACTGACTGTATTTTTTTGTATTTATATGTAACATATGGTTTTCCTGGTGAGTGGAAGAGAAGGCCACATAGCCTTAACTCCACCAGGCTAAATAAATCTATTTTTTATTTTTTTATCTTCAATTAAGATAGAAGTAGGACTTCATTAGACTATAAGTAAGATACATACAATGTTATTTACAATATGAGTCTCACGTGCTGTTGAGAGTCCGTATCAATAAATTAATATCTAGTAATAATATAAAAAGAACAAATCAATAGACAGCATTACAATTACATTACAAATTAATTAAGCTAAGTATAATTATTAAATATTAATGATACGTGGCGCAAGCGGTTAGACGCTCGCCTCTCACAGCTGGAATCTCGAGATCGAGTCTCGGTTACTGCATGTGGGTTTTGGTGGTGGACGAAAGGAGCGTGCGCAAGATTTTCTCGGGGTTTCTCCCTGCCACAATTTCATTCCACCATTTTCTCTATACTCATCTCATCCATTTCGATTCAATTCGTTCATCTGCCCTTGTGATGGTGCCTCAGGCGCGGTCGGCCGGCAACCTTGTCATTCACAGACCTATAGATGTTATAACTATATATTTGACATTTAGCAATGAAAACCAGTTATGATATGAAAAGAAAAAATAAATGCTTAAGTGGGTCATTTATTTTTTATTTTCATCTCATAATTGACCCTAATTGCTAAATGTCAAAACATAGTTATAACATCTAAATATACAAGCGTTACTGCTATAAAGTAAAAATTATATTTAAAAATACGTACTTGTAATAGTAGCCACTAGATGGCACTTGGAACGATATCCCGCTGCCTCGTGTGTAAATTGATAATAATCAATAAAAGAAAAAAAAAGAAATGTTTGTGTTAGGATTCCTGAGTAGCCCAATTGGTTAGAACGCTAACGTATAAATTTAGAGATTTCGGGTTCAAATCCCTACTCGGGCATTTATTTTTCTTTTCATGTCATATATATATAGGTTCATCTCATCTCATCCCTTGACCCGACCCTGAGTTGGACACGAGTTCAGGATATTTATATATTTTTATTTATTAATATTAAACTTTGCTTATATATTGATTTATCCACGAATAAGGTTTGTTCTCATTTTCCGGTCTTGAACATAACTCTACCCACTTTTCTGGGGTTTCCATTAACTCGTAGCATGCCAATATATCATTATTTAAATTTAGAAATCTTTCCGGGAAGAACTGAAGCCACAAAATTCTAAATCGTTACAATTTCCTAACATATGTATTTCGTCTTCAAAGTTCCCGCACATTGAACATAATCCCATATCGTATTTGTCGGTAATTTTTAGAAATGTTAATGCCTCCAAACCAAAACCAAATTAGCCCTGATCTCTCTTTAAATCGTAGACAATATATACAAATAGAGAGGAGAGAGAACGAAGGTATATATGTTCTATTGAGCTTGTAAATCATTCTGAACATAAGCCTATTTTCACCTTCATCAATATGTTCAAGATTTAAGAATGGCGTTTAATAATATCCTCCAAAACTTCACGACAGCAAAAATATTTTATGTAGTCTATGCGGTATTATACATATTAAACAATTGCCAATCATGTAAATAAATCAGATATGCTCTTAATCATGGGGGATTTAAATGGCAGCATAGGGAACAGAAAAATCCATTGCTATGTAGGAGGACATGGAGAAGATACATTAAACAGAAATGGCAAAATACTTATTCATTTTGCTGTTTACAATCAAGTAAAAATTATGAATTCCATGTATGAACATAAAATCTTCAACGAATGCCGTCTCATAAAATTCCAAAAGCCATGCTCCGTTACTGCCCCCAAGGCAAATGATCGCTGGGACGTCCAAAAAAGCGCTGGATGGAAAAATCCTCTTTGAGACCGTAACAGGCCACACGGCCTAATACTTGCATGCATGATGATGATGATTAAGGAAATGTGTTTGTGAAGGTGTAAAACCGGATATTTATCCCCATATAATAATAATAAGGGTTTTTGTTTTGTTTATTTAATATTTAAATATAATTATATGTATTTATATTAAGAATGACATAAGATTGATTTAAAGAATTCAAATTTTTTATAAGTATATAAAAAATTTCAAACTGGTCAATATAAATTATTAATACAGTTAGATGTTCTTCTAACTAATGCAATATATGTAAAATACTTTAAATATTCAAATTGATAATTTTTATAAACATATAAATGGGATTGGACGAATTGGATAGAAGTCAGCTAGAGGTACTCCTTCCTTTTCAGTTGGACTAATCAGAGCCTAGAGGTGATAACTGAATAAGAAGATGGCTACAATACTTGAAGATGGTCAGTCATGTTAAGCAACTGCTCCTTAAGGAATAAGAAAATAGTGGATTATTTTATTGATATTAGTTAAAAGAATAGTGTTAAAGTTATGGAAGATCATATAGTGATATAAAATTCATCCATCTTGAATACAAATAGTCCTTAAGTGGAAATAAAATATAATACTTGAAGGATTCACCGTTAGAATTCGTCATCCATTATATACATAAAATGGTAATCTTTTATAAGAGAAAATTATTAACCTAAGCCGGAGTCTTTTTAATCTACAAGATTCATCTAAACTGAAGTGAGAGATTTTAATAAAATAACTTTTAAGTTCAACTGTTAATAAAGTGTCGTTATTTGTGTAAGAAAATTTTCATCATTCCCTGACAAGAGTTATTAGTGCCGTGGCAGAATTAAAGTGATTCAAATTATATCACAAATCTACAACTTGGGACATCACACCAAGCAACCCACCTTTATATGGCCCCACGTGCATTGCGGTTTGAATCCGTTTTTTTGTGAAACATAAGATATAAAAAAACACTGTCGACGCTCTTGACGTTCAGTATCACACTGGGAAATATAATGGCGGAACATCTGAATGCCTGTAAGATGCTTAACGTTACTAAATTGGAAATAAAAATTAATATTTTTCAATTATATTTTGGAAGCGGGCAACCTAATAGTAGTGTACATGGTGAATCATAAATATGGCTATACGCTTAATCGCGTTGTGTGATGAAAATATTACCATTATAGGAAATATGAAATTTTACCGTTGGAAAGGCAATTATTCAAATTATAACAGTGGAATAAAACAAAACAGTGTAGAACTTACGTCATTAGTCAAAATGGCGTTGAATATGCAACAGCAAATTACAATTGCTACATGGGCAATAACGTATGCTAATGATCGTGAGGCCACAAGACGGGCAAGACGTGGGTTTAACGTAGCATTGGAGTCGTCGAATGTGGGCAAGTGGAGAAAACGACTGCTGGAAACGGGAAGGATGCAGAAAATCAAACCTCCTGGAAGGCCTCGCATCAGCAAGGATGCAGAAACAACGAACAGTATTGTGGAGGCGTTCGACGCTAGCCCACAAAAATCAAACCGCCAAGCTGCACGTGAGCAGTGATTTGTTTTGTTCTATTGTTGTACTTTGAAGGATTCCCTTTCCAATGATAACATATTTCCTTTAATAATAAAATTTTCGTCACAAAATGCGATCAAACGTATAGCCATATTCCTGAATCACTCTGTATATTTGGCTTTGATAGCTGAGGTAAAACGTAGTAAAGTGGTCGGCATCGAATTTATACCCGACGATACCCGAATGTGCGTTTTATACGCTAGCACGATTTCAGCTCCCTTGATATTAATAAATAATTAACATTTTGCAAAAACGTTTTGACGAAATACACGTTGTTTAAATGTCATTATATAATATTTTTAACAAGGAAGTGTATAAGGAGATTCTCTTCGATTCTGAATACTGCATACCAATAATTGAATTCAATGCTTCCTATTTCAAAATTCGCTTTTCCATAACATCATTCCATATTATTAAATAAAGTACCCATTGTAAGAAATGAAAATAACATTGTTTTTTAGCATTTACATTGTAGGATATTACTTTTCCTCTTCAAAACCATTTACATATAAGTATCAATATCTTTAACAGAAATTAAGAGTTTCTATCTTTAATAATTACACGTATGTAAACTTAGCGACAAAAAGAATGGGCCGACTCTTGATCTCGAATATTTCAAGTTCTAACGAGCGATTCACACAAGAAAACTAATAGCACAGTAGAGCTACAATACGTTTCCCTTCTTCCGTTCAAGAGCATTCTTTCTAAATACAACAAGACAGCGAAAGCTTAGCTCAGTGCTAAGTGGCTTGATTCGTATGCAAGATGTTACAGGTTCGATTCCCGGTGAGGTGATTTTTTTAAATTGTTAAAATGATTTCTATTTTATTCCGTATGTCAATTCTTAAAAAAGTACTAACTATTTGGAAGTATTACTATTTTTATTATTAATATTAGTATTTATTTAATTACTAGCTAATACCCGGCGTGCGCTGCTACGCCTAAATAAATGAAAAGTAATGTGCTTTTATATTAAGTTGAAATAGCAGAAGGAAAAATAATTATAAATTTATATGTTTTAGATACCCCGTGCTGATTACCCGGCATTGCCTGGGAATCCACTTATCTCGATCTTCCTGACATAAATGAGCTAAAAGACAAAATTCGTTATAGTGAGTTATCCGTAAAAGAATACCCGCCATGTGCTTCTATGCTTGCACAGGAATCTACGTACTTGTCTAGATCTTCTTGTCATCGATGAAAGACAAAAATGGTTAGTTATCCGTAAGAGATAAACATATGCTATCCCTGACTTTTTTGTAGAGCTTTTTAAGATATTCAATTCTATGTACATTAATGTTCTGTATTTATTATGGTTTAGGCAGCGTAAGCCATTTAAGCGTCCAACAAGTTACTATTTTTCACGTTTTCCTCTACAAAGGGCGATTTTTAAGGGTGTAGGAGTTTAGTATCTCAACTCTCCTATAGCCTATTTTCATCCCGGGAATCTCCTGAACATTTTGCAAAAAGCACCATCACAGTCGGATCAACGGTATGGCCGCACATAAAGTACGAATAAACAAACAAACATTCATTTTTATATATTAGATAAATACTAATAGAATAGTAGGCCTAATATTGAATAAATTCCAACATAACGAAATTTTATAAGCGTTATAATTATAGAATCCCGGTCTTCACTTGCTGATGATTTTATTGAACGACTTTCCTCCTCTATTGCGGCAAAGCTTCTGATTTTTCGGTCCCCGATTTACTCATAAGGTAAATTATGGTTCTTATTCCCATAATTCCAATATCCTAGAAACATCACCTTAAATGTTTATTACAAATATTTTGATTTGTTTATACACATATGGATGTGGGGAAAAAAGGGCGTATGTGTACCCATTTCTATTTGTGACGTCGATAATAGTAGGCGCTTTCATCTCCCGCTACTTACTGACAATGTTGCCAAGTTTGTTTACAGTAAGGCCTTTGGGATTCCCGATGAGTTTATACCATGGCCTAATAGCCTACGTAAAAAACCGTTAGCGTCTCTCTTCTGAATGAATATGGAATGTGTATGGCTTTTCCCAGATCATGGAATCTGTGTGACTTTCTTTGTTATCCAACAAGGGGTCTTATATTATGTTACTGTCAGACAGTGAATCTGTCCACACTTTCTAATGCTGTCTGTACTGGAATATCCTAACTTAACAAAAGGAAGTATTTTTTATTCCATATAGAATTAGTAGTCACTACTGGCCATAAATTTTATTATGATATCGTTTTCGAAATAATTATTGATATCGATTTTTCGATATCACTATCGCCTTGCGTTGTTTTCCCGAGCATTTTGAGTTCACACTCCATATGTTTATGAGTATTTTATCCTTATCTCGAGTTATGGGCCTATATTAAAAAATAATTTAGATTTCCATCCATAGTAATTCTGCCCAAGGGCAGGTCTTTCACTACAATCATAGCATTTTCATGCTTTGGTTTGCAGCTTTACTAGGGAATTGTAGGTGTGGTAGCTTCCCATTGTTTTCCACACCAGTGAAGAATGATGATGATAATGATGGTGAAGATGATGGCCGGATGATTTCGGGGACCGTTTGGCTTTAACGTTTTTCTGACATTTGTCTTACATGTGAGGAAAAACCAATTTAGATTTAATT